>ML783738.1:18871-41052 GCA_009831015.1 Picea engelmannii
GTTAACACACCACATGTCCTAACAAAATACCAAAAGGTACATTGAAAATACATTTCTTAATATTCAATGAAATATGACACTGTCTACATTTGTCTAACATCAATCTTAATACTTCCACATGATCCTTCAGTAAACTAAAAAGTGTCCAATCGTCCAAGTAAACCTCCAAAAACTTGTGACTAAATTCCTTAAAAGTTGCTACTACTCTTGAAAATATTGCAGGTGCATTCTTCAATCCAAATGGCATAACTGTATACTGGAACGATCCCCATTCAGTAGAAAATGTTGTCTTATGTATATCTTCTAGTGTTATCCTAATATGATGATATCCTAAAAACCCATTTGTAAAGGAATAAGCTTCTTGACCTCCTAAATTTTCCAGCACTTCATCTGTAAATGGGGTAGGAAAAGGATCATGCAAGAAAGCTTCATTTAGTTTTCTCAAATCTAAACAAATATTGATTCCCCCCTGCTTCTTTTCCTACACCATCATAGGATTGATCTATTCTGATTCTTCCACAGGTTCTATGACGCCAGCATCTAACATATTTTCAATTTATGCCTTCACCTTATGCTTATACATTGGATGTAACATGTAAGGTCTATGTCTGATAGGTATGGATTTTGGATTCAACAAGATCTTCATCTCTCCTATTTCTCCTGCTAGTCCCTTCATTTCTGAAAATGTCGTTGGGAATAAGTCAATGTACTCACGCAATAATTTTGTGATTATTTCTACTGTTTGATTATCCCAATAATCTCCAATGCTTGCAATATTTGGGTTTTTTGCAATTCCAATGTTTACCTTCTTGATCTTTAATGGTGCAGGATAACCTTTTGAATCTAGCTTTGGACCTTCTATTTCCCTTTCTCCTTCAACTTATGAGATCTGTATATTGCATGGATTATCCTCTGTCAGATCTTCTTCTTCTTCTGCGACCTGATAACAGTGTAGCAATTGTTTGACTGTTTGTCTATTCTCCTTCTGATATGTTGGGATTATTTCAAATTCTGGTTCTTCAAATATCATGTATCTTAGCACCTTCAACACTATATCTATTTTTGAACTTTCATGATCAAAGGAAAATGTAACTACAAAATTTTGTTGTATTTCTTCCCAGTTTGCAATTTGTCTACGTTGTTCCTATTTTGTATACCAATTCTTTGCAATGCCTTCTAATGTGTGAATAAAATGATGTAGCCATTATTCTTGTGGTACTAATATCCATTGAACCATGCATCTATCTACATGTTCTTTAGGTTGTCCAAATCCCTCATATTTCTCTGACACGCTCTTCTCTTTCTCTACGTCGAATCTGATGTGCAATAACCTCTTGCACTTAAACCAAATGTTTATTTTCTCCTTATGTGTACCCAACCAATGGGTCGGTGTAGATTTCAAAGAAATATCTAATACTGGTAATCTTTGAATTTCTACTACTTTTAATTCAAAATTTATTCTAAGTCATTCAGACCATAAATCGTAGGAGTCTATCTTACCTATGAACCAATCCATATCAACGTGCACGTCATTTTGGCACACCTTCTGGTGGATAATTCATGTAGTCATTATTGTCAGTTCTCCAGTCCCGTGTTAAAGTTTGAAGCATAAGAACTAATACTCCTCCAACTAACCATTCGATCTGCAGTTGGGTTAATATAATCCTCTCCGCACATGGTTTTTCTGTATAACTAATTTACATCTTCTATAATAAAATTGTGTGTCGCAGGTTCCACATACCTTCCTCCTTCTGATGGATCCAATGGAGCAATATCTTTGTATTCTCTAGATTCAAAGATCATCTTCCTTGCCTTCAAATTGATAATAGTATCAAAGGCCTAATCCAGACCCAAAAAATCTAGATATGGTGAAGTATTATCTACTATGTCGATGACTTCAAATTCTTCCATGTTGCACTGATCCAGAATTGGATCCAGGAGCTTGATGGGGCTCAGAAAGGCCTAAAAATAAAAGTTCTCATAATGGCTTCAAAAAAGACATGTTCATAGGCCTCGTCAATATGAACCCAACGTAACTTGAACAAGCTCAAACAGACGTCGTATGCTTCAGATATCGCGGTCTGTTCATTTGGCCAAACATGTAAAAAATGATGATTGTATAGTCCGTACAGTGCCACGTGGAAAATGACTGTAAAGGTCATACAACCATATAGTTGATGTGGAAAGGCACAATGGATGCTGATGTGACAGCCTCTAGAGGTGACACATGGCATTTGACTGTAAAGTGACGTCAACAGGTTGCTGATGTGGAAGGTATACATGGACCAATCAGGGAGTGACACATGTCACCACTGTAAGGGTGACACATGGCAGGGTACAGTTGGAGAAAACACGTGGGAAAATGTGGACAACTGGACCAATGGGTGTTTGACACTTGGAATCAGATTGGATGAATGGGAAGGTGCCATGTGGCCCAGACATGGGCTGCCATGTGGCACCCATTCGTTGGTTAATGGTATGGTGTAAAATTGTTGGACTCTATAATTTTTGAACTTGCGACCTCTATCCGGGATAACGATTTGGTAGGGTCAGGCTAGCTAGCCCACCCGTGGGTGGTGCTTATTAACCGTTGAAAAATTTAATTATATAAAGTGTTATATGTTGGAGTCTAGGCGGAAAAGGGTTGGGGCCTAGCCCTTATCAATATGACACTGGTACATATGACTTGTGTTCTTACAGTTGGAGAAGATTATGGTTGATCCTATCTCCCAGTTCCTCTGATGGTGCGATTTTCCACCATATGCCCCGGACCCTGCATTCAAGTGTTAACACGAAGGTTAGGGAGGTTAGCCCCGGTCAGTCGGACTAGCCCGCCAACTAAGGGGTTAAACCATGGGCTATTCGTCGAGGGCTTATCATTGTGTATAGCGCATGGTGGACCTAGGTTCCATGGAATTCACCTTATGACTAGGGGTTTTAAAAATGGGGGCTAAAATGATAATGGTGTGTGGTGTAAAAACACTTGCCCATATGCACCATCACCATAAGACTAGGGCCGAGATAGCAGGGGCCCAACGCACATTCTTGGTGCTTGGCCACATGGAGACACCCAATGTGACCAGGGGCGCGGAGATAAAGGGGTTGTGCCCTATATTTTCCCAGAAGTGGTTTTTTAACTTTATATTATAAATTTTAAATGGATTTTCAATAGATTTATGGGATTTTGGTCATTTTTGGGGGATATTGGGCCCTTTTTTAGGCCAGATCTTGGGGATAAGTTGGGAGATGGTGATCAACTTTAGATATATATAAGTCAGGGGTTCTTGAATCCAAAGAGATATTTAAAGCGGGTTTATGCTGAATATTTGCAAAGCCAAAGCCATATTTATGCAGGGAAACTATTGAGGAGAGCACCTTTGTGGGCCATTTCTGGGAGCTCCAGTCATCCGATTTCAGTACCGTCAGTTTTGTTGGGTTCTAGAGATCTGGTAGAATAAGACCAAATTAGTTCATAACCTTTTTGACACTTCTTTGATGTACTTTTAAATCTTTGAATAGAAATAAGAAAGCCTCACCCACTAAGACAAAGGCCCAGAGATGTAGGCGAGATTGTCGAACTCCATTATCACTTTGGTGTTTTATGGTTTGTTATTCTTCATGCTTATGTTCATATCTATATATGTTTATATTTTTATCATATTTATTACTCTTTCATTAGTTTCCTAAATGGTTAATTAACACATGCAAAATAACTTAACCATTATCGTTTAAAAGATCTTTTCGGATCAAGTGGTATCAGAGCAAGTTGACGTTTTGATTTGAGTTTTTCATGATTACTGGGGAAAATTTACATCGTTGTGAAGGTGAGAATGTTGAAGAGAATCCATTGATTGAATTGAGAAATATAACTTCTCAAAGTGAGAATATGGCATCGAAAGAGGGACTTTCTCAGTATGAGAAAGAGTTTCGAAAAACTTTCTTCGCCATGTCAGAGATGATGAAGGTTTTGTATGAGGATTACTTGGAACGGAAGAGACTGAATCTGGGTGAATATTCAAAGGGAAAAAGTGAATAATGAGAGGATCCACCTCAAATTCCTCCTTCACCTCCATCTTCACCTCCTTCTTCTCCTTCTTGTTCAAGTTCAAGTTCTAAATCCACTGCAAAGAAACATGTCCATAAACATAAGAATGAAATGCTTTTACTAAAACTTGATGTTAAATTAGAATTACCTATGTATGATGGTGAAGTTAATGCAGAGAGATTTGAAGATTGGGTTAGACAAATGGAGGTTTATTGCAGTGTGCAACAAATCAAGGATGAGGCAACTCAGATCAAGTTGGCATCACTTAGACTTGCAGGCACAACACTCATCTGATGGAAAAGCAAGTTGAAAAATGGCATGCAACAAGTGGGTAATGTATTTCCATCATGGAGAAGTTTTATTTCTGCACTCAGAAAGAAATTATATCCTTTGGGTTATAAGGAAAAAGCGTTAATTGAAAAGCAATCTCTCAAACTAAAAAAAGGACAAACAGTGCAAGAATACACTGATGGTTTTCGTAAAATGGCATTGATGTTAGATATTCCTTTACATACCCAAGAAACTCTTATGAAGTATATAGGAGGTTTACCTGCACATATTTGAAATATTGTATTCATGTTTGGACCTACTAATCTTGATGAGGTTTTTGTTCAAGCGGCAAGCATTGAAAGAAACAGGGGCATGATGAGGACCGTTGTTGGAAATTGCATCCTGAGAAGAGACCGAGGTGGTTCAAGGAAAATAAGGGGAGGCAAACAGTTGTAGAAACAACACAACCCACAGACTTGGGATCGGATTCAGGGATGAATCTAAAGTCTCATTGGTTTGTTTTAAAGGTAAAAATGATGATGGATTTGATGCTAGAAGTAAATTGTTTCACTTAAGGTTCATTATGAGGCATACTAAGTTTGACAAATTGATAGATAGTGGATCTCAATCTAACTTAATTTCAAAGGAATTGGTTAAACAATTGGGTTTAAAAACACAGATGCATCATAAGCCTTACACACTTAAATGGATAAGAAACAATCATAAATTGCACATAACAAAGAAATGCACATTAAAGTTTGAAATTTCATCTAATTTTGTGGATGAGGTAACATGTGATGTGGTTCCACTAAGTGAATGTGGAATGGTCTTAGGAAGTCCTTACTTGTATGATCGTAAATCAATCTTCTACAGGGAAAAGAATCAATGTCATTTAACCAAATTAGGTCAAGAATATGTGGTTCATGCTCACCATTTAAACACAAATAAATCTCTTCAAACAATGGAACAATTAAGAAAGGTAGTTCAAGAAAGAAACACACCTATAATTGCTTCAAATCAAGTAATCTATCTTAAGCAAGAACAGGAGATGATTATAGAATGAAAAATCAATCACAGTTTGCTTCAAGATAAGCTAATGTTGTGCAAATATTACAAACATATCAGCTCATTTGCAGTCATATTTTTTATGTTATCATTATTAATGTTGTCTACATGGATGATAGTGGCTTAAATAAGATGTGACAAGGTACAAATGGCTAACAATATGCTGTCAGTTATCGTGATTGTTTTACAGTTGATCTTGATGATATAGGTGAAAAGGACAGAGTTCAAAGACAGAGAAAAATTTGGGTGGCCTATCCCAAACTTGATGATTGTTCAGTAACCTTTTGGGGACCAAAAGGTCTTTAGTGGGGAGGTATGATCCAGAATTTGATCCAGGAGCTTGATGGGGCTCAAAAAGGCCTAAAAATATAAGTTCTTAGAATGGATTCAAAATGGACTTGTGCGTAGACCTCGTCAATACAAAGCCAACACAACTTGAACGAGCTCAAACGGACATCATATGCTCCATATATGGTGGTCTGTTCATATGGTCAAACAAGTAAAAAATGATGACTATATAGTCTGTACTGTACCACATGGTAGTTGACTGTACAGGTTGTACGGTCGTACATCTGACATGGAAAGGCATAGTGGATGCTGACATCGTTACCTCTGGAGGTGACACATGGAATTTGATCATACAGTGATGTGGACATGTTGTTGACGTGGTAGGTATACATGGACCAATCAGGGAGTGACATGTGTCACCACTATAAGGGTGACACATGGAATGATTGTACGACATGTGGCACATGTGGCAGGGTACATTTGGAGCAGACACATGGGAAGATGTGGACAACTGGACTAATGGGTGTTTGACACTTGACATCGGATTGGACGAAATGGAATGTGCCACATGACCCAAACATGGTAGGTGCTTATTAACCATGGCACAATTTAATTATATAAAGTGTTATATGTTGGAGTCCAGGCGGAAAAGGGCTGGGGCCTAGCCCCAACCCTCAACAATATGACCCTGCTACATATGACCTATGTGCTTACGGTTGGAACAGATTATCATTGAGCCTAGATCCTGGTTCCTCTGATGGCGTGATTTTCCACCATATGACTCGAACCCTTCATTCAAGTGTTAGCACGAAGGTTAGGCGGGTTATCCCCAGTCGGTTGGGTTAGCCCACCGACCAAGGCAATAAAACATGGGATATTCGTCAGGGCCTTATCACTGTGTATAGCGCGTGGGGGACCTGGGTTCCATGGAATGCACCTTATGACCAAGGTTTTTACATATGGGGGATAAACTGATAAGGGCGTGTGGAGTAACACCACCTTTCCATATGCGCCATCACAATAAGACCATGGCCGAGATAGAAGGGGGCCAACGCACAATCTCAATACTTGGCCACATGGAGACACCCAATGTGACCAGGAGCAAGGAGATAAAGGGTTTTCACCCTATTTTTGCCTAGAATTTGTTTTTTAACTTTATATTATAATTTCTAAATGAAGTTTTAGCAGATTCATAAGATTTTGGTCATTTTGGGGGGATATTGGGCCCTTTTTTAGGCCAGATCTTGGGGAGAAGTTGGGAGATGGTTACCAACTTCAGATATATATAATACAGGGGTTCGCGAAGCCAAAGAGAGAGCTTTAGAGAAATTTTATTCTTAATATTTGCAAAGCCAAAGCCATTTTTATGCAGGGAAACTATTGAGGAGAGCACCTTTTGGGGCCATTTATTCGAGCTCCGGTCATCTGATTTCAATTTTGTCAGTTTTGTTGGGTTCTAGAGATCATGTATAACAAGACCATATCATTTTGTAACCTTTTGGGCACTGTTTTGATGTACTTTTAAATCTTTGAACAGAAATAAGAAAGCCTCACCCACTGAGACAAAGTCCTGGAGACATAGGCGAGATTGTCGAACTCCGTTATCAGTTTGGTGTTTTCTGGTTTGATGTTCTTCATGCTTATGTTCATATTTGTATATGTTTATATGGCTGTCATATTTCTTCCTCTTTCATTAGTTTATGAAATGGTTAATTAACACATGCAAGATAACTCAGCCATTGTCATTGAAAAGATCTTTTTGGATCATGCGCACACCATCTAGATTTACTGAAATCCCCTTCAATCTACCAATAGTTACCACTCTATGTTGATTTTCTAACTTCAAATGAATAGGTGAATACCCCAATTGAGGTTCTCCCATAGCTTCCCATGTCTTCTTTGGAATAACATTGACTTCAGACCCTAAGTCCAGTATGATATCCCCCATATTGAAATCTCTTATGTTTGAATTTAACCTGAATTATCTAGTTTCTATTGTCTTCTTCCAGACCTGATCCACTATCTTTACCCCTTCTTACCCAGGATTACAGTTTTCTAACAAACTCTGCAGTACTTGTAAAGATTTTTTATCATTCAACAATTTTACACATGACCCCAAAATTTTTCTTAAGTTACTTACTTTATCTGAAGGTTTCTCTTTGTTTGTATGATTAAATAATGGATTCATGTCATACGATGGTACCTCATCTACTAGATTTGTTCCTGAAGTAGACATAATGTTTTCTTTCATAATATCTTGCCTAGATTCTTTGAATATCTCTTTCTCTTTGCACGCATAAAATTTTTGTTCAAGCGTTGTATTCTTCATGACCCACTGGTACTGATCTTGATCCTTCTTTGTTGCATCTTCTCCTATGTTGGATCCACCTCTACTAACTATGTTAATATTCTTCCCATCCTCTTCTATGTTTTACACTGCAATCCAATTCACATTCTTATTATTTTGGTTCCTCTTGTCCTGTATCTTTTTCAACAGTGTCGGGCAGTCTTTTGTTTCATGGTTTGTTGCACGACAATACATACATGTCATTGGTCATTGTGGACAGTCTCTAGCATAGTCCAGGCTTCTGACAGTTATGTCAAACTATTGGTCCTCAAACTCCTCCAAAGCATCTTCCTCCACAACCTCCTCCTCTAAATTCTTTTAACATCCCTGACCACCCAATTTGGGCCATGCTACTCCAGAAAACATGTTAATTCTCTTCTCAACATAATGTAACATACCCAACATCCAACTAAGATATTCCACATAAATTTTTCGAACTGCGTGCAATTAAAACATATACAAACAAGAATCTTGCAGAACTTTATATATATAACGTAAAAAGACAAATACATTATGTAAATGCACGGATTCATACTTAAATAATACTAAACATATACATGCAGCATATGCAGGAAATACCCATAAATATAAAGACAATTATAAACCACACATAGTATAAACCCATAAAAATAAAAACATAAATAATAATGCAAGATGTAAATTTATCACACAATTGACACTTATCTTGGTAAGAATATCACCAACTGTGTGCAGATCTTCCATGAACCTCCTAGCCTTAGACCACATTGCTCATCACTCTCCATAGTGGGTCACCCCCGAGCTAGGACTAAACTCCACCCAGGTAAAGGGGTTCCTAACTAGGATAATGGATCATAGACAACAGGAAATACTATGTCACACGTGCCAACTCAAACTAACAGCCTACAGCCCCTCATTCCCCACATGCCTATCCCACCCCAGGAATTGTGCCCCTTCTCTTCTCAACAGTCCTTCGTCTTCCCCACTTCCTTTCTCGGCTTCAACAACAGGCCAGACAGGAAGTCTTAGAATCCTATAGCTATAATTTAGCACCTTCAGGAAATCAATTCCCAAAAATTATCTCACCCAGAGAGAAATTTTTCACGGCCCTGAAAACTCGCCCCTAAAGTATCCCACAGGCCTGACAAATCGCTTCTTCATTCCAACTCCCAATCTAACCATGTACAAAAATAGGTATGGGTACAGATACAAGTTTAGGTACAGTGATAGGAAGGTACAAAGGACAACTTCCTGAGTGAGTGAATGATCCTATAATGATTAAATGGATGAGTAAATGATGGAAGGAATGGAAAAATGAACTAAGTCCAAACTATATGTATGCATGTTCCCAACTTGACACTTGTCATGTTGGGAGCTACTTTGGCCCACTTGTCCGCAACCTTAGAACTTAGGATAAAATAATTATCCATACTTTATACTTAATAAAAATTAATATAATATTCCTTTTTGTCTTAATCTCCCTAGCGTAGCCCTTTTTCCTTAAATTTTATCCCCCCCTTTCCCTAACTAGTGGATTTTAGTCCCCCGTACTCTTTTATCGTTGTCGGTCTGTGCGCAGTGATGCATTTTATATTAATGGTGAGACATATACAAAAATAGGCTCACTGGCCTTTAACATATAGGATCTCTAGCCTAATCATCACAAAAATGGCTCACCATCCTATAAAACACAGCATATACACAAAGGCTCCCTGGCCTCAAAATCGCGCGCACTTAAGTTGTTGCGTGTGGTATCCTGGAATGTGCACACTTCATCATTTTACTGCTCAGTACATGCGTGCACTATGCCATGTAAGGTGCATGAAAAAATGATATCAAACAGTTGACCAGCTTAAGTACATTTTCATTTTACATTTACAATTGGGTTCGGCCTAGGGGTATTACAATCCCCTCCCCTTATTTATGCATTGTCCTCAATGCAATATGTACACATATACAACAACAATTTCAAAAATCCTCAAAAAGATACAAGTATTCTACCCGCATTGCATCCTCATTCTCCCAAGTAGCGTCCTCAGGACCGTACCAGGTCCATTGGACCTTTACAAGCCTTATGGATTGATTCCGGAGATGTTTGATTTTCCAGTCTAGAATGCGTACTGGATGCACTTGGAAAGCGCCTTCTTCCTCCAACTGAATCACATTCCAATCAATAACATGATTAGCATTAGGTATATATTTCTTGAGCATTGATACATGGAATACATTATGAATAGACATAGATGCAGGCAATGAAATCCTATAAGCTACTAAACCAATCCTCTCTAGGATTTCAAACGGCCCACAATAGCAAGCTGCCAACTTTGAACAATTTTTCAACTTCAAGGAACTTTTGCTGGCCTTTACTTTCAAAAATACATGGTCCCCCACTTTAAATTCCCTATGAGTTCTTCCCTTATCAGAATAGTTTTTCTTCCTGTCTTGGGAAACCTTTAAATTTTGTTTTATTTTCAACATTTTCTCCTACATTTCCCTGAGTAAATATGTCCCAACCACTGCTCTATCTGTTGGGTTATCCCAATTTACCGGTGTGTTTCACTTTCTTCCATAAAGTGCCTCAAATGGGCTCATCTTTAGAGATGTTTGGTACCCATTGTTATAAACAAACTCTACCAAGTGTAGGTAGTCTTCCCATTTTGATGGTTTATCCATCGCATGCATCCTTAACATATCCTCAATCACTTGATTCACCCTCTCTATTTTTCCACCTGATTTTGGATGAAAAGATGTACTGAAATTCAAATTTGTTCCAAATCCATTAAATAATCCCTTCCAAAAATTTGAGGTAAATTTTGGATCTCTGTCAAACAAAATTGTCTTGGGTATGCCATTTAATTGAGCAATTTCTATCATATAAACATCATCAATGTTGTCTGCCTTGCGAGTGAGCTTAACTGGAATAAAATGGGCATCTTTAGTAAGCTTATCCAACACTACCATGATAGAATCGTGTTGCTTGTTTGTTCTCGGCAGTTTGGTGATGAAACCCATTGTTACAACATCCCATTTCTACTTAGGAACAGGCAATGGCTGTAGCAACCCAGCTAGGTGTCTATGTTCAACTTTTACTTTTGACATTCCAAACATTTGGAAATAAAAGAAACAACTTATTTCTTCATTCCTAGCCAATCATATTGTCTTTTGATAGTTGCAATAGTTTTTTGATAACCTGGGTTCCCAACATAAGGTACATTATGCATTTCTCTCAATATCATATTTTTCAATTCATGGGAATTTGGCACATAAATTCTGCCCCTGTACATGAGAATTTCATCATTATTGGCTTTTATTCTTCAACTTTATGCTGCAAATTACCTTCATGTAATTTTTCCACTAATTCCTTGTATTGCAAATCTAATTTTGCAGCCTCTAAAATTTTGTGTTTCAAATATGATTGGTATATGCTAATGGTTGTAGCATGCAATTCATGCACTCTTCTGTTGAGTGAATTAGCCACTTTGTTCTCTTTCCCCTTGATATGCTTTATATCAAAGTCATATTCACTTAGAAATTCTAACCATCTACTTTGCCTAGCATTTAGAGTTGGTTGATCAAATAAATATTTCAAACCATTATGGTCTGCCCTCAACTCAAACCTTTTCCCCATGAGGTAGCATCTCCATTTCCTCAAGGCATGCACTATGGCTTCCAATTCAAAATCATGAGTGGCATAGTGTCTTCCATGCTTCTTCAACTTCCTTGATTCATAACATATAACAAACCCATTTTAACTGAGGACTCCACCAATTCCTTTACATGCATCTATGCATACAATGAAGTCTTCATTTTGGTCTGCAATCCTTAGTATTGGATCACATGTTAATAATTGTTTCAAGTGTTGGAAACTCTTTTCACAATCCAATGTCCACTGAAACTTCACACCCTTATTTTGTAAGGAAGTGATTGGGTGTGCAATATTTGAGAATCTTTCAATAAATCTCCTGTAATATCCTACAAGGCCCATGAATGATCTGACCTTAGTCACATTCTTTGGCGCTGACCATTCTCTAATGGCTTCTATCTTCTCAGGATCCACTGTTATCCCATCCTTTGAAATGATATGCCCGAAATAATGAATTTTCTTCTAATAAAATGAGCACTTGCTCAATTTGGCATACAATTGATGCTCCCTTAATACTTGCAACACCATCCTCAAATTATGCTCATGCTCTTCTTCTAACTTGGAATATACAAGGATGTCATCCAAAAAGACAAAGACAAACTTATCTAAATATTCTCGGAAAACACCATTCATTAATCACATGAAAACAACTGGTGCATTTGACAACCCAAATGGCACCACTATGAACTCATAATGACCATACCTTGTCCTGAAGGAGGTCTTGTTGATATCTTCTTCTTTTATTCTTACTTGATGATAAGCAGACCTAAGATAAATCTTGGAGAATATTTTTGCATCTTTCAGTTGATCAAAGAGGTCATCAATCCTTGGCAAAGGATACATATTCTTTATAGTCACTTTATTCAACTGGGGCACCCCAAGGTGACACACTTATGCATATATACCCCTTCTTCAGAAGTTCTTCAAGCTGCATTTGTAACTCCTTCAGCTCTGGTGTACTCATTTTGTAAGGAGTCTTTGACACTAGAGCTACTCCAGGCATTAAATTTATAGAGAAATCAATATCTCTCTTTGGGGGTAGTCCTTGTATCTCCTTGAACACATCTTCAAAAATATTCCAGGACTGCATGATCTTCCAAATTTGGCACCTTACCTTTAGGTGCCTCTTCCATATGAGCTGCAAATATTTGGCACCCTTTTTTGTAACATTTCTTCAGCTGCACTGCTGAAATTTCTCTGATGGTTACTGCCCTGGGAATTCCCTACACTTTCCTTAGGTTCCCTTCCTCATCCAAGCAATTAAATGCCTTTTTATGACAGTCTAGGATAGCATGATTTTGGTCCAACCAATCCATCCCAATTAGACAGTCATAGGAATCTAAAGGCAAGATGTTCAAATCTTCCCTGGTGTTCAGTCCATTCATGTCCATAAGACATGACTTAACCATCTCATTAAATTTTATTTTGGATTCATTATCTAGCTGCACCAACCAATATTTTCCATGCTTGCTTCTTGGAAATTTCAAACTTTCCACCATCTTAGGATCTATATAACTATGACTAGCTCTTGAATAATTAAAATAGAAATGGTTTGGTCATTGATCATAACTTCCACTTCAATCATGTAACTGATACTCTGCTTTCTTTTTGTCCAGGGATGCATATATCCTTGGTACATTTATGCCATGTTGGTCACTATAATTGTTTATTAATTAAAACAATCAAGTGTTACATAAATTGTCAACCCAGGGAAGTTTCTTTATTTCAAAGGCAATCACACACTGTATATGCTCAATCTCAAAAGAAATCCAAAGTTGTAGTAAAAGTTACACTAATCACACCTTGCTTAACAAATTGAAGTTCTACTTTGAATTACAGTAAAAGCAATCTATCTATTGCAGAATTCAAGATTCGAAGGAAAATAATTATCAGAAGAATCTTGGATTACATTAAGAAACAACAACCTAGGGAAAAGGAACCTTTCAGCATACTACAAAGAAGACTAACTATTCTATAACAGAGAACATGACCCTATTCCCCAAAGTAGGAATCTTCAACACCCGTCTCTGACTATCACACTTTCATAAACTCATTCTGCAAACCAAACTACTAATCAAAATGATCAACAATTACCTAGGAATGAATTGTATGAAAACGATGCAACAATCAGTTGAAACAGAGTTTCATCAAAACATATTTTTAACTAGGCATGAATAAAAACAATACTTAACACACTACAGAAACTAATGGGTGAATCTTGTGAAGAAGGTGGGCCCTCTCCTTCTCACAAGATTCCCCAAAAATGAAAGGAACTAAGAAGAAATGCTCAGAATGATCTTTTATTCATCTGTCCAATGTGACAAGTTACAATATCAAAAGTGAACATGCTCCTTCTTTGTAGTTCCCCTCTAGCTAAGCCTTCTGTAATCTCCCTTCTAATGTTGATTTCTCCCCTATTTAAAGAGGAGAATCCTCTTAATACAATTAAGCATAAAATTACATGTGTACATACAAATCCTATTCTTAGTCTGATATAATATTCTTTGCTGGAATAGGATATTTTGATCTTCTGTAGAAAAATGTTGTTACAATGGTTGTAATGGTGTTGGCTTGAGGTACAACTGTTGCGTCCAGTGTAACAGCTCCTTTAATTATCTTTTCTTGTTACTGTTGTATGTGAAATATTGTTTCAGCATCGCAAATCACGGACTGTTTCAGCAACAGGATTTGCGTACTGTTTGACTATTTCAGCAATGTGGTTTTCAAGTAGCAACGATGGTTGTAATGGTGTTGGATTGAGGTACAGATGTTGTGGCCAGTGTATTAGCTCCTTTAATTCTCTTTTCTTGTTATTGTTGTATGTGAAATATTGTTTCAGCATCGCAAATCATGAACTATTTCAGCAACGAGATTTGTGTACTGTTTAACTGTTTCAACAACGTGGTCTTCAAGTAGCAACGATATATTAACTACAGTCTTCAAACTATTTTAGCAACTATATATTTTTTATTAATGGCTAAGTATGAAAGTAATGTAAAATTACATGTAAAACAAGTTAAACATATAGAAAAGAGAAGAAGCGTTATATACCTTTGGCAAAATAGATTAAGGTGATAATGTAAGATTAAATATGAGTGGGAAAAGGATGTAATGATAGAAAAAAGTATGAGAAAAAAGGTACATTATAGGTTCCTAACATCCCCCCCAACTAAAAAGGTTGCATGTCCTCAGGCAAATTCAATCTAAATCAGAATCCGGATACTGACTCTGGGTGTGCAAATTACTTAAGCAGTAGCTGTAGAAAGTATTGTCTGTTGAGGCTCTGAATCCTTGAACATGTTGTAGCCTTTGCCAGGCTGTTGCTTCAACCTTCTTAGGAAACCTATGATGAACTTGATACTTCTCTGTTGGCATCCACAGAATGGGAAAATGGAACTGATAACCTATCCAATTTTCAGTGCATTGTTGGACACATTTGATGTAACTAAGTACCCGGAAGATTGTTGTCTCAATATTGGTAGGACTAAAGGGATTGTGCTCCTGCCTTTTCTCAGAAGATTGTTGCCAAAACATGTTATTTTATTTTAGGGTAGTAGTCTCTATGGATTTAATAAATTGTTGACAATCCTGAAGTACTATTGCCTGTAGTTATCATATATATTGAATCATCCCTGGTTTCTTCAAAATTTGATAATAATATGCAACAAAGGTGGCAGCGTTCTGTGGTTCTGGCCGTATCTAGAGGAGACAGTTATCTTCGTTATGCTTGGAAGCTAGAAAATCATTCTGCCACATAATCTGGTTGACAAGGAAGGAGGCGAGTGCCCAAATATAGTAGATGTTGATCAATAGTAGAGACTTATGCAAAAGTTTGAACAAAACATTCTGGTTTGAACATTGCATAGGGTCTTCCTTCTTTGATTGATTTCATCTGAAAGAATGCAAGTCATTCTGTAAGGAAAAGAGAGTAATTTGAGGATGGTTTCCTATCAGCCAACAATTTTTGTACCAAATCGAACATCAGGAGCAATTTGCTTTTTAACTCCTCATTCTACTTCTTATGGGCACGAGATTCTTTGCATGTTTTCTCCAAAGCTTCCCAGTTTGAATATATGTGGTTCAACCAAAGTAGTCTGTGCTCCTGCAAACTTTTGTCATCTGTAATAGAAGACTCCTTTTTCCATTTGTTCATTATTACCTGCTCATTCCATGGTTGAGTTTGTGTTCCATCATCGCAAGTGGTAGGCTGAGGTAGAGTCTGAGTGGCTTGTTCCACAAAAGTAGGGGTACTGATCTTGCCAAGAGGGGAAGATTCATCAATAGGCGGAGTTTGAGCAGCTTCGCTAATTAAAACATGAGCTTCAAATTTAACAGTTGTTGTAGGCCAGGGTTCCTGTAGATTAGCTTTGCTTTTTGAAGGTCCTACTGGTTCTTGTGTAACAGTAGGGCATTCCTCTTTTCTAACTGCAAAAGTCGTAGGTGCAGGGGAAGCTCCAGGCATTGGGATTTGAACCACTTTGTAGCCTACTTGATCATAAATATCCCCACATTGGCTGCACATATACTCTCTATAATGATCATCTTTTTTGTTTTTCTCTGCCATGGCCGCTACGCGAGCTAAGGTATACAAATTAAGTTCCCTGTCATAGGCTTCCTTTTCCATTACCAACTCTTGCTTGTAAGCTTCCAGTTCTGATCTTAGAAACACATTCTCTTGTAAGAGAGAAGCCATTGTTGGTTCTAGTTGTTGATTTGTCATAGGTGTATCAAGAGGGGTGACTAATTTTTCTGTAACGGCCACAACCTCAGTAGCTAGTTCTTATGGAGTAGCTACAAAATCACCAGTTGATTCTTGTGTTTCAACTATTTGATGTAACGAAAATAGTGTTGCAGCACCCTGGGCATGTGATTCTTGTATTTCAGGAATAAAGTCAGCAGTTGGTTCTTTTGTTTCAGCTGTAGATGGTTCTTGTGTAATAGCTATAGCTGGTTCTTGTGTAACAACGATAGTTGGTTCTTGTGTAACAACTACTGAATGAGTAGTTGGTTCTTGTGTGATAGCTACTTAATGTAAAGAAAATGATGTTGCAGCACCCTCGGCATCTGATTCTTGTATTTCAGGAATGAAGTCAGCAGCTGGTTCTTATGTTTCATTTGTAGTTGGTTCTTGTGTAACAGCTATAGATGGTTCTTGTGTTTCAGTTGTAGTTGGTTCTTGTGTTTCAGTGCCCATGTGTTGAACAGGTAAAAATTCTGGAATCTAGGAGGGTGGAGGTGTATGGGCTTTTAGCAAAATGGGTTGGGGGTTTAGGGTAGTGGCAGTAGTTGATTCTTTGGTTGAAGCCCTCGTTCATTTTTTAGGTAAAAAGGAAGGAAAAGTAGTAGTTTGCTTCTTTCTTTTGCGAGTGGGTTTTTCCTCAGTGATGGAGCAGGGAGGGTTATCAAGTTTATCTGCTTCAGAATCATCGCTAAGGATATGGACAATAGGAGTAGATGATTCTGGTAAATTGTGGGGTGGACTTGGTATGGTAGGAGGGTTAATTGGATCAATTGGATCTGTAGGCAGATTAATAGGTATTTCCGGAGGGTCAGGAAGGTTTTGTGGTTGCTCTTCATGAGGATTTTCAGGATGTTCAGCAGCTTCCTGAGGGTTTATGGGTGGATTTTTTAGGAGAGGGTTTTGTTGGGAAAAACCCTTTTGGGTGATTAATTGAACGAGACGGTGATGGATGAGGGAAAGGATGGGAATTTTAGCCTGTCTACAATAATGTGACATATTTCTAAGACATCTGAGCAGATAGTAAGGAATATTCACCACTCTAGAATGTCGTAAATGAGATAGCAAGACAAAGTTGTACTGGTAAACTACCTGGTATCGGCCTTCAGAGGTAAGGTAGTGCTTGACAAACTCTGCAACTTTCGACCAAGGAGGCGGAAACGAGCTAAGTCGAACACCTCGGGCTTTAGGCTCAACTTGTTCTCATGGCAAGAGAAAATCTTGTTGGGCATTAAGAATAATGTGTTTGCGGCTGAACCAGTGAATGCCAGTGACGGGAAGACCCAAAACAAGTGCTATATCATCCTCTGTGACTGGAATTTGAACCCCTTGAACAGTAGAATGGTCTTCTTGAAGATTCCGAGCAAATTGAAGAACCTGTTGTTGATCAAATCCCTGGAGCCTCTGAAAATAACCCAGCCAGCCTGCCTGATGAAAGATTTGGTAGACTTCTGGATACAATTCTAGCAGGGTTGTCGTGGCAGGTTTGTATCGTATAACAGGGCCTCCCATAGCTATTTAGCTCATTAAAATGCACAGTCATAGAGCCAAGTAACCGCACCCGAACAGAGTAAGTTTTGCAAATGAGGGCATGTAAATGATGGTGAAAAGACGAGATAATGGGTAAAAAGAAGTGACGGTAGTCAGTTCATGTGAAATGATGGCATAAAGTTTCAATATTCCCCCCCCCCCAAACTACGGCTAAAATGACTTTAAGTGTATGGTAATAATGAATCAGGATCTTCTCATTAGCCATAGTTCAATTGTATTTACATATAAATTTTACATACCTCATCTTTACCTTTGATTCATATTTCGGAAAATATAGTGCTTGTTCATAATAGATCTGCAGTAATCATGGGAGAAACTTTGGAATTATGAGAGAAATTGTATCAAGGATTTCTTTAATCATGGGAGAAGGTAGTGAAAGGACAGAATGTAGTATGAAAAATAGGAGAAGTGAGAGTGAAAGAGCTGAAGAAGATGTTTTTATGACAGGAAATGTTGAATAGTCATGTCTTAGCAACGGAAAAATGGGCAATGCTGAAAAAGTGGTGTTTCAGCAACAGGAAAAGAATGGAAAGATGTTGTTGAGGAGTGATGTTTTAACAATGGAAAATATTGTTGAAGAAATGGTGTTTCAGCAACAGGAAAAATGGGGAAAATGTTGTTGAAGAGTGGTGTTTCAGCAATGGGAAAAATGGGGAAAATGTTGTTGAAGAGTGGTGTTTCAGCAATGGGAAAATGGGGAAAAATTTTGCTGAAGAGTGGTGTTTCAGCAATGGGAAAATGGGGAAAAATGTTGTTGAAGAGTGGTGTTTTAGAAATTGGGAAAATGGGGACGGGGAATGGAAAGGAAAAAAAATGAGAGGGGATGAATGATGGGATGTTGAATGGGAAATGAATATGAATGGATTGAAGAAAGAGGGAGCAATGCTTCACAAGATGAAGCTTGGATCTGCTTGTAGTAAGATTGTCCTTTCTTGGTAGGCCTTTTCTGGATCGAGAATATGCAAAAGAATCAATGGTAACATGCCATGTCTTGGCAGGGATTATTAGTGAAATAAATTTAATCTAATACTAAAGAAATAAAATTCAGAAAAAATAAATGCAATGAGGGGCAAAAGACTCCTCTAAAAAGAGATAATGTGAATCTGCCACACATGTGGCCTTAAAATCTTCTTTGGAAATGGGGCGATGGTACAGACGGAGCCGATGACCATTTACTAATAACGGTGTTTTAGAGTCATCAATTGTTAGGAGCCTTATTGTTCCATTGGGGAAAACAGTATCCACTTCGTAAGGTCCTAGCCATCTTGTATGTAGTTTCCCTTGAAATTCTTTAAACCAAGAATCATACAATAAATCCTAATTACCTTTTTGGAATTGCTTATGCTTGATGATTTTATCATGCCATTTTGTTCTTTGTTGTTGAATCATAGTTGTCTGGTGAATGGAATATAATCTTCTTTCATCCAATTCATTAAGTTGTTGCAACCTGGTTGTCTGTGCATCAGTCAAATCAAGGTTAACAACTAAAGCAGTCCTTAAGGTTTTGATTTCAAATTCCAGAGGAAAGACAACACTTTTTCCATAAACTAATTCATAGGGGGAGAATCCTGTAGTATTTCTCTAGGTAGTTCTGTAAGCCCATAATGCTTCAGGGAGCCTTTGAGACCAATCCTTTCAGTTTTCCTTCACTGTTTTTGTGAGAATGGCTTCTATTACTTTGTTTGTGCTTTCCACCTGTCCATTGGCTTGGGGGTGGTATGGTGTAGTCATTCTATGATGAATATGATATTTTTGAAGGGTGGATTTAAAACCATGAGAGGTGAAAGGAGGTCCTCCATCTGTGACTAATTCTCTAGGCACTCCAAATCTGACAAAGATATCTTCAAATAAGAAATCTAGAACAACTTCTTCAGTAGCTCGATGGAGTGTTTTCGCCTCCACCCATTTGGTCATATAATCTGTGCAGACTAATATATAGACTTTTTGATTGGATGGAGGGTTAATGGGTCCTACAAAGTCTAAGGCCCATCTTTCAAATGGTTCGAGTACTACCTGGGGGTTTAATGGAATTTCATCTCTATGATTAGGTTGACCCATTCTTTGACAGCTATCACGGGCCCGAACATATTTCTTTGCATCTTTAAAAAGTGAGGGCCAATAATAACCCATCCTGAGAATTTTATGTGTCGTTCTTTTATCAGAAAAATGCCCTCCACAAGGGCCATCATGACAAGCTTTTAGTAAATCATAAACCTCATATTCTCTAATGCATCTTCATATTTCTTGACCAAGTCCTGTGTAGAAAAGGCACCCACTTATCCAGCTATACCGAGAACTTTGTTGAATAATTTTTATTTTCTCTCAGTGGGATAGGTGTGGTGGTAACTTCCCTGCAACCAAATAATTAGCAATGTCTGCATACCATGGTGAGTGAGCAGATACTGCAAATAAATATTCATCAGGAAAGGAATCATCTACTAGAGTATTATCATCAGGTGTTAACCAAGAAAGAAAATCAGCAACTACATTTTCTTTTCCTGGTCGATCTACAATTGTAATATCAAATTCTTGTAACAATAGTAACCATCTAGTGACTCGAGCATTTTTGACAGATTTCTTCATTAAATATTTAATAGTTGAGTGATCAGTATGGACAAAAGTAGAATAGCTAGTGATGTAATGTCGAAATTTATTAATAGCATAGATAACTGCTAAAAATTCCTTTTCGGTAACTGTATAGTTAAGTTCAGCAGGACTCATATTCTTACTAATGAAGTAGATAGCATAATGGAGATGATTTTCTTCTTGTCCCAAGACAGCTCCTATTGCAGTATCCGAAGCATCAGAGGATAAATGAAAGGGAAGTGCCCAATCAGGTCCCCTTAGAATAGGAGTTGTATATAACTGATGTTTGAGTGCATCAAATGCTTCCTGGCAAAGATTAGTCCACTTGAATTCATCATTTTTCATAAGTAACACAAACAAAGGAGAAGCTATTTTGGAAAAAAAATTGATAAATCTTCTATAGTATCCAGCATGTCCTAAGAAACTTCTCACGTCTATTTCGGTTTTGGGAATAGGAAGGTTCTCAATGACTTGTATCTTGGATGGATCTACTTGAATTGCTTGAGATGAAATAAAATGTCCAAGTACCACTCCACTCATCATCATATGACATTTTTCGGTGCTTAAGGAGAGGTGGGCTTGTATACATCAGTTAAGTACTTTCTCAAGATTTTGTAGTGCTTCCTCAAAAGGGACACCATAAGGGGTAAAATCATCCATAAAAATTTTCATAGAGTCATTAATCACATCAGAAAAGATTCTTATAACTGTTCTTTGAAAGGTTCTTGGTGCATTACATAGTCCAAATGGGAGGACTCTATAAGCAAAAGTTTCCCGGGGGCTAGTAAAAGTGGTCTTATCTTGGTCTTGGGGTGCAATTTTGATCTGGTTATACCCACTGAAACCATCTAAGAAAGAGAAAAATTTCTTCCCTGACAAACTATCTAACACTTGATCAATGAATGGTAACGGAAAGTGATCTTTTTGAGTGGCTTTATTTAAGGCACTATAATCTACACACACTCTCCATTTCCCATTTTTTTTAGGAACTATTACCAACAGGGAAACCTATTCACTGTCAAATATAGGATATATAAACCCTGCATTAAGCAATTTTTGAAGTTCCTCTTTAAGAATTTCTCTTAAATTAGGGTTCATTCGTCGTTGAGATTGGCAGATCGGTCGACAATCTTCCTTGATATAGATACGATGAGTACATAATTCAGGAGAGATTCCCTTCATATCTGTATAGTCCCATGCAAATGCTTCCTTATGTTCAAGAAGTAACTTCATTAATTGTTGTGTTTCAGCAACTGTCAAGTTGGGGTTTATATTCAGTGTTTTTCCAAGTTCAATTTATACTGGTATACTTTTAGAAGAGATGGTAGCTGATGTTTGAGGTAGGTCTTCAGAGTTAAGGTTTTCCTGGGTATCTGACTCCAAAAGTAAAGCTAGTTGATTATGTATTTCTGGAGTCACAGAGGAGGGTTCACAAATAAAATTATTGATTACTTCATCCTCAGTGGAATCTTTAAGGCTTAGGGCTTGTCCGATATTCAAGATAGGTTGAGTAGTTTGATCATCATAGTCCACCCATAAGGAATTGTCATTATTAATCAAGGGTGTAGCGTGAGGGTAGAGGGTAAGTTGTTTGGTCTCATATCCATTGGAAATTGTCATTGAACCAGATCTGCAGCTAATAAAGGCATCTACTGTGGCTAGCCAAGGC
>ML783738.1:41500-80222 GCA_009831015.1 Picea engelmannii
AAGAGGTAACATCATCAATGATAGGTTCTACTATTTTCCGAGATCATAAATGAATATCATTGCATTGTGCAGGGAAAACAGAAAGTATAGGCTAGTTTTGAATATCAATACACTGCACAGCCTTATTATTGGGGTTAGGGTTAGGTTGTACAGGTAGTTGAGGCCGCATCATTTTATTATTCGGTGGAGCACTTGATGGTAAAGGGAGTGGTTGCTGAAATTGTGATTGAAATTGAGGAAATTGATTTGGGAACGGGGGTTGTTAACCTCTCCAATTTGGATTCCATTGGTTAAGGTAAGGTTGTTGTTGTGAAGGCCAAGGTGTCCATATTGTTGGGTCTACAAAGGGAGGGTTGGTTTGTTGCATGGGTGGGTAATTCATTTGATTGAAGGGTGGGTATTGCATTTGGTTAAAGGGAGGGTAATTTGCTTGACTAAAAGAAGGATAATTATTCCAACAATTAGAATATGTAAATGGCATATTAGGATTCATACCTTGTCGCCATGGTTTCCATTGCCTTCTCTGTGTCAATAGATAGACAGCTTCAACTTCTTCATCGGTTGGTTGTAATGCTGCTTTGATTCCTGGTAAAGAAAGGCATTGTTGAGTTTCATGATCCTTATAACAAAGGGTGAAAATTGGCTTTTTGTCCAATGGGCATTCCCTTAGTGGGTGTTTTTCTTTGCATTTGGAACAAAAGATGGACAGAGCCGCTTCTGCATCGACTTGTTTCTTTTTAATCTACAAGGTGTCAATTTGCGAAGAAAAAGAACTTAACATTTTAGTTTTAAAATCCTCAAGTAAATTACCTATTTTGGCTCTTGTTTCTCCTCCACTGGCTGATTTTTGAACTCTTGAAAATGTGGTATCCCTGTTGTTTGATCTAATCCTTGCAGCTCCTCTTGAACATCTTTTACAGAGGTTAACAATTTCATCATATGATTCTTTAGATATGTCCCATTTTCCAAGCACATTCAGCATATCTAGACAACCATCCCTTACTCCTTTTAATAATATTTTTTAAGAATATCTTTACTTACATCGAGGTGACTGGATCTTTGTAGATTATACTGTAGCGTTTCCACAAAGTCCTCCAGATTTTCATCCTCTTTCTGTATCATCTTGAATAGTTCCTCTCTTTTTTCTCTTGTTCGGCAATAGTCTTGATATTTGTGCAGAAATTTATGTTTCATCTAATCCCATGTTTTGATTACATGACCTCCAAGACTCATGAACCATCTTAATGCATTTCCCTTTAATGTTGATGGAAATAGCTTTAATTTTTTAGCATTGGAAATGTAATCATAACTTCTGCATAATATGTCAAACTCGAAAAGGAATTCATCAGGGTCTTTAGAAGATAAACCATGAAAGTTAGGTAAAGCTAAAAGTGGAATATTCTTCATGGGAGATACTCCTCTAGGAATATCACGAATAGGAAATCCTAAAGTAGAAAAATAGTTTTCATCGTTTACCTCTCCTTCAAGACCTACATGTTCTTCATGGTGCAGTTCTTCATTATACCCATCCATGGTTTCTTCTGTTTGTTCCCATACTACACTTGTTCAATCCTCAATGTTTTCTGTTGGTTTCTCAACTGTCTCCATTTCAAAGTTCTCTTGAAAGGAAGGTTGAGGCCTTTGTTTTCGAGAGCTTGCTCATTGAGGAACAAAAGATTCAGATTTTGATATAATCTTGTCGATAAAAGTATTTCTTCCTCCCCTTCCTCTGCCCCTGCCACCTGTAGGGTTAATTTCCTTGGGGGGTCCGCGTCCTCTCATGCAATCTGTACATCTAAGAGAAAAACATAAATGCTTTTGAAATTTATAATTTCCTTCCCTGGCAACGGCGCCAAAATGTTGGTCACTATAATTGTTTATTAATTAAAACAATCAAGTGTTACATAAATTGTCAACCCAGGGAAGTCTGTTTATTTCAAAGGCAATCACAAATTGTATATTCTCAATCTAAAAAGAAATCCAAAGTTGTAGTAAAAGTTACACTAATCACACCTTGCTTTGAACATATTGAAGTTCTACTTTGAATTACAGTAAAATCAATCTATCTATTGCAGAATTCAAGATTCGAAGGAAAATAATTATCAGAAGAATCCTGGATTACATTAAGAAACAACAACCTAGGGAAAAGGAACTTTTTAGCATACTGCAAAGAAGACTAACTATTCTGTAATAGAGAACAGGACCTCATTCCCCAAAGTAGGAATCTTCAGCACCTTTCTCTGACTATCAAACTTTCATAAACTCATTCTGCAAACAGAATTACTAATCAAAATGATCAACAATTACCTAGGAATGAATTGTATGAAAACGATGCAACAATCAGTTGAAACAGAGTTTCAGCAAAACAGATTTTTAACAAGGCATGAATAAAAACAATACTTAACACACAACAGAAACTAATGGGTGAATCTTGTGAAGAAGGTGGGCCCTCTCCTTCTCACAAAATTCCCCAGAAATGAAAGGAACTAAGAAGAAATGCTCAGAATGATCTTTTATTCATCTGTCCAATGTGACAAGTTACAATATCAACAGTGAACACACTCCTTCTCTATAATTCCCCTCTAGCTAAGCCTTCCATAATCTCCCTTCTAATGTTGATTTCTCCCCTATTTAAAGAGGAGAATCCTCTTAATACAATTAAGCATAAAATTACATGTGTACATACAAATCCTATTCTTAGTCTGATCTAATCTTCTATGATGGAATAGGATATTATGATCTTCCGTAGAAAAATGTTGGTACAGTGGCTGTAATGGTGCTAGCTTGAGGTACAGTTGTTGCAGCCAGTGTAACAGCTCCTTTAATTATCTTTTCTTGTTACTGTTGTATGTGAAATACTATTTCAACATCGCAAATCACGGACTGTTTCAGCAACGGGATTTGCGTATTGTTTGATTGTTTCAACAACATGGTCTTCAAGCAGAAATGATGGTTGTAATGGTGCTGTCTTGAGGTACAGTTGTTGCGACCAGTGTATCATCTCCTTTAATTATCTTTTCTTGTTACTGCTGTATGTGAAATACCATTTCAGCATTGCAAATCATGGATTGTTTCCGCAACGGGATTTGCGTATTGTTTGATTGTTTCAGCAACGTGGTCTTCAAGCAGCAACGATATATTAACTACAGTGTTCAAACTATTTTAGCAACTATATATTTTTGATTAATGGCTAAGTATGAAAGTAATGTAAAATTACATGTAAAACAAGTTAAACATATAGCAAAGAGAAGAAGCGTTATATACCTTTGGAAAAATAGATTAAGGTGATAATGTAAGCTTAAATATGAGTGGGAAAAGGATGTAATGATAGCAAAAAGTATGATAAAAAAGGTACATTATAGGGTACTAACATGCCTCTGTCCTCCATTGTTTCATCTTGTTGTACATTGTGAATAGTCCTCACTTTTTCACCTCTGTGAGGGGAATCTCTTAACATATGATCTCCTTTACAACCCCAACATTGAATAGGTTGTTGCCTTGGTCTCTGACCCCCTGTCTCAATAATTCTGGGTTCTCTAGAAGTTGGTTGTCCCTGAGGATTATTTCTGAAGAATGGTGGCTTAGAACCCTTCTTCCTATGATCCATCTTGAATTTTTTTTTGTCTTCCCAATTTTTTTGGAAGGTTGGCCTTGTTTTTTGTTGATCATATAGGCATTTATCTCTCCTTATGGTCTCCTCCAATGTATTGGGATCATCATACTGTATTTTTTCACTGATGAATGATGGAAATCCACTCAAATACCTATGAATCTTAACTATATCATCCTTGATGAAAGAAACATACTTTAGCAGTTCTAAAAACCTTCTTTCATATTCATCTATGGTCATACTCCCAAGATTGAGTTCAAAGAACTCTTTCCTTTTCTTGTCATAGTATCTCTTAGTCAAGTATTTCTTCTCAAAATACTTCTTGAATTCCCCCCCAAGTAACACTTTTCACTTTAATGTGTTGCACCTGCACAAGTTGATCCCACCACATGGATGCATTTCCCTTGAGTTGATAGATGGAAATTCTTCCTTCTGCATGAGATGAATAATTATGGAATTGAAAATACTTTTGCATGCCCAACAACTATGTCTCTACATATTCATCCTTCTTGTGCTCACCATCAAATGTAGGAGGTTTGATTTTTTTCATTTATCCTTAGAGATCATCCACCCCAAACCTCTTATGCTTCCTGACAGGGGATGGACTTGAGATGTTTTGTTCTCTCTTATTGGAATGCCTTGGGGAGTGATGGTGATGTCGACTAACACTTATGGTTCTTATTTTCTCATCAGGAGACCTATGACTTCCTGATTTTCTTGAGCAACTCTCCTTATCCAATTTATTTTATATTATGTTCAAGCTCTGCATTATCTTCATGTCGAATTCCTCTTGTTGCTCCATGTCTCTCATAAGCCTTTCATTATCATCTTTATTGATTTGGACATCATTCTGCAAATTTTTAATGGTCTCTACCATATTCATGTTTTCATCCCTTCCTTCTCCATGTCCATTGGAGTTTGTTCCTTAAATTCCCAAATGGACATCCATACCTTTGATATCATCTTCCTGGATGTAATTCCCATGTGCATCTTCCATTCCTCTGGACTCTGTGTTGATCCTGATCTGATTTATTTGTTGTTAACTCTGCAAAATGTGCAACCAACAAAACTTTGTCAGGTTAACTGACTCAACAATTTCATGAAAAATATGAACCATTATGGTTCAATAATATATCAGAATTATTTCTTCTGATTTCTTGAAAAATTGATGTTGTTCAAACAGTATAAAATGTCACGGAAATTCGTTGGTTTTTCGATGTTGTTCACCCTCCAAACGACTTCACGTGCACAAATTTCAACCTGTACACCCATATTGAGCATGCGCAGCAACACCACAAGGTAAATCGTGCTCCACGCACCTATAACCATTGTGCATCACTTCTTTGTCATGCCAATAACTGGTGTGCACTACTTTTTTTTCGCGCGCCAATATCCATCGTGCAAAATTTTGGTTCTTGCACTAATACCTGTTGCACGCAATTTTTTTTAGTGTCGCGTGCCATTTCTATGTTGCGCGCTAATAGCATACATGCATTTAACTCTACATGTTGCACCATGCCAAATTTTAGTATGCCCCCACCATGCACCACTACTATGGGAACACCATTAATCAAATTGTTGCGCGACAACATATACCTACATTGTGTGCGCACCAACAAAATTTATTTGCGCTCTGCCAATACTGTGCACACCACGTGCACCATTATTATGCGTGTGCACACCGCGTACCAGTATTATTCATACGTCACTCAATTTTCACCATGCAATGCTAAATTTAGCACGTGCACCTGCACGCCAATATTGTTTTGCACAACGCCTAATTTTAGCGCTCACACCCACACCAATATTTTTCCGCACAACGCCAAATTTTAGTGCGTGCAACTACATGCCAATATTTTTCCACGCGGTGCCAAATTTTAGCGCGTGTGCCCGCACGCCAATATTTTTTCGTGCAGTGCCAAATTTTAGCGCACACACCAACATTTTTCCACGCAACGCCAAATTTTAGCATGCATACCCGCACACCAACATTTTTCCATGCGGCGCCAAATTTTAGCACGCGTGCCCGCACGGTAATATTTTTCCATGCAGAGCCCAATTTCTTTTACCAGAGGCATTATAAAACTATAAAATTTGTTCAATTTCACCTCGATAAAACCAATTCAACCTCTGCAACAACAAATCATTGTGGGTTGACATTTCTGGAACGGATTTTTCCCATACTCAATTCACGAATTGAGAATTTTAATCAACTAATCTTGCTCCATCTGTCATGACTTCACTGTAACTTTAAATTCGACCAATTTTAGGTCTGAAATTGCTAGAACAGATATTAAATCAATAACACCTCACCACTTGGCCAAATTGCTCAATTTTCCCATGAATTTAACAACAGAAATTGGGACTTTTTCCCAATTCCACACCATTGTTGTTACTTTTTACGATGGGCGCTCTGTAACTTGAAATTTGGCCACTTCGAAATCAATCCTCTGTAAAATTTCACCTCAACTCAACTTGCTCAGCCCATCTAGGCTCAGTGTTGAAAACTGAAGCTCTAATACCATGTTGTAACATCCCTGGCCACTCAAGCCAGACCATGCTACTCCAGAAAACACTTTTATTCTCTGCTCAACATACTGTAACATACCCAACATCGAAATCAGCCATGCCACATAAATTTTTCGAACTGCATGCAATAAAAACATATACACATAAGACTCTTTCATAAATTTATATATATAATGTAAACAGAAAATTATTTTTTGTAAATGCATGGATTCATATTGAAATAGCAGTAAACATATACATGCAGCATATACAGGCAATACCCATAAATATAAAGACAATTATAAACCACACATAGGATAAACCCATAAAAATAAACATGTAAATAATAATGTGTCACGTAAATTTATCACACAATAGACACTTATCTTGGTAATAATATCACCAACTGCATGCAAATCTTCATGAACCTCCCAGCCTTAGACCACACTGCTCATCACTCTCAGCAGTGGGTCACCCTTGAGCTAGGACTAAACTCCACCCGGGCAAAGGGGTTCCTAACTAGGATAATGGATCATAGACAACAAGAAAGACTCCATCATAGGTGCCAACTCAAACTAACATCCTACAGTCACTCATTACCCACATGCCTGTCCCACCCCAGGAAGTGTGCCCCTTCTCTACTCAACAGTCCTTCGGCTGCCCCAATTCCTTTCCGGTCTTCAGCAATAGGTCAGACAGGAAGTCACAGAGCCTTGTAGCTGTAGTTTATCACCTTCATGAAATAAATTCCCAACAATTATCTCACCCAGAGAGAAATTTCTCATGGGCCTGGAAACTTGCCTCTTCAGTATCCCACGGGCCTCACACCCTACTTCTTTAGTCTAGATCCCAACCTAACCACATACAAAAATAAGTGTGGGTATGGATACAGGTTCAGGTACAGTGATAGGAAGGTATAGAGGACAACTACCTGAGTGAGTGAATGATCCGAGAATGATTGAATGGATGACTGGATGATGGAAGGAATGGGAAAATGAACTAAGTCCAAACTATATGTATGCATGTTCCCAACTTGACACTTGTCATGTTGGGAGCTACTTTGGGCCACTTTTCCCCAACCTTAGAGCTTAGGATAAAATAATTATCCATACTTTATACTTAAGAAATATTAATATAATATTCCTTTTTGGCTTAAGCTCCCTAGCTTATCCCTTTTTCCTTAACTTTTAGCTCCCCTTTCCCTAACTAGTGGAGTTTATTCCTCCATACTCTTTTATCATGGTCGGTCTATGCGGGAGCAATGTATTTTATAATAATGATGAGACATATACAAAAATAGGCTCAGTGGATTTTAACATCTAGGATCTTCGGCCTAATCATCACAACACTGGCTCACCAGCCTATAAAACACATCATATACATAAAGGATTCCTGGCCTCAAAATTGTGTGCACTTAAGTTGTTGCGCATAGTATCCTGGAATGTGCACGCTTCATCATTTTACTGCGCAGTACATGCATGCTCTATGCCATGGAAGGTGCATACAAAAATGATATCAAACAACTCACCAGCTTAAGTACATTTTCATTTTACATTTACAATTGGGTTCGACCTAGGGGTATTACAATTCTCCTCTGTTACCTTGATTATCTCCACACGGTGTATTATACTGAGGTCCTTGATTGTACTGCGGCTGCGCATTATTGTACTGTGGTGGTGCTCCAAACTATTGCACATTTTTGTACTCTGGTTGTGGCTTAAACTATTGTGTGGGATTATAATATAGTTTTTTCACATTGTTATATTGTGTTTGTTGCACAGGTTGTCATGTTATGTGTTCAAACTGCACCTTATATGTATCTGAAATCCTCTCTTTCATCATATCCAGAGTTCTACATTCCTTGTCTTCATGTCCAACTGAATTGCAAAAATCACAAAATGTACTCTTCGTTAATATATGATACTTTTGCATCAGGGGGAAATGATAGGGATCATGCCCATGTGTTTTAAAAATCTCATACCATGGTACTCTTGAAGATAAAAGGTTTGGCATACCCACTCCAATATACTACGCAAATAATGGGCACTCATTGTTGTGATGCCTTTCAATTCTACATAATGTGCACCAAACATCTTCCATTTTCTCCTTACCTTTATTTTGATTCAAATGAAATGTTAAGTTCTTCATGTCTTGCCTCAATTCATCCACAGTTGGATGTGTCTACTTATACTAATTTTCCTCTAACTTTAAGGAAGCTTGCAGAGCCTCAACCTGACTCTGGAATTTTTGTTGTCTCAAAAGATACTTCAAGTGTGGAAATAAAGAGTTAACAAACAAATGTCTTTGCTGCATATCGGTAATAGGGTATTTCAACTTACCTTTTAGTCTTTTGAACTTCTAGTCCACCTCCTAGACTAATTCTCTTGGTTTCTTCTTGATATCTATCAGTTCATTCATGAACTGGTCCTCTGAACTTGGTTTCTAAAATTCATTTATTAATTTCCTTTTCACTTATGCTACAATTGTAGGCACTCCCATTGGATTATTTGTTGTGAGACCCATGTACCAATATAATGTGTGGTCTCTGAATGTTATTTCCAACTATGCAAGCTTTGTATCTTCATATGTGATTTTTTTAGGTGCCCATATCTTGTCACAGATAAAAAAAATTATTTTATGGGTCATCTAACGTGTCCCCTCAGAATTATGGTAGCCTAATAGTTGGATCTTGTCCTACCAATTTGAATTTTGTTGTACTACCACATCCACGTGGTGTAGATACATTATTGCTACTTGTTGAGCTTACACTTCTTCTTGAATTTCCACTGAACCCACATCCTGTAAAAATTATTCTACCACTAATCACTTGTTGGTTAACCAGTTTTTCTTTTTCATATGTCTTAGTCACACATGGGGTTGTGGGTTCCACACTAATTCGAATATGGAATGGAGAGCCTTCTTCTGCGACAAACCCATGACCTCTGGTTTTCCTCTCATACATGGTGCACAATACATCCTCAATATTCCTCGTGGCTTAGATATCCTCTACCTCTTCCTCATCGTTATCCAAGCCCTCTCGCTTGGTAACTTCCCTCTTCTTTCTATTCATCTTATACTGGTAGGTTTTTCCACTATGCATCACACCTTCTTTCCTTATGATATCCCTGGTTTGTTCATCATCCATCATGATGGGGTCCATTTCTTTCTTCTTCTGGCTACTCTCTAAAGCCTTCTCCATATCTCATATCTTCCTTTGTGCTTCCCCTAGCTCCCCCATGCGTGCAGAGTGGTCTAGCTATCTAATTCCATGGTCATCATGCCATTATCATATAATAACATATTGAACGATGTGTAAATATACCTAATGTACCTTCCTTTGGGTCCCTTATAGAAATCCTACTGTGCAGTAGTATATGACTTTGTTCTGTCGATTAAAAATTCACTAATAAATCCTGCAGTAATACTATCTAACCAGAAATACATTGTGTGTGTGAATTTATTATTAACCCTTTCCAATCGTGCAATATTATTAGCAGCCCGATCTAGTAGCCTAATCTGATTACTCGAATAGGTATCCTTCAACCTCAATAACCACTCTTGTAATAACTCTAGAAAGTAACAAAAATATGCTTCATGCAAATCAGTAAATACATACCTCTGCAGGAACTAGCATGGTGTATATCTAGAACTTTTGTTATCTTTCTGCGTGAACTCTAGATTCTTTGTCTCCAAACATATTTCAATATCTTTCTTAGTAGGATTCCATGGCCTAAACATCCCTTTTTAGTACTACATTTTCTTCATCAAACCCCTTCCAGGTTGTTTTTATGAGTTCCAACCGAAAACAGAACCATTGTTGGATGTATGGGCTAACCCAAGTTCTACCTTAGTTCTCCAAGAAAACCCTATTCACCATCGCCCCTTCTGGTAAACCAGAAGGCTACACCATGCACAAAGTGCACAACGAAGTCTCACCCGAGATGTCTTATGGGTGAATATAGGACGTAGATTTCTGCAGTCATGGAAGGTATTGGGGATGTTCTTTTCATTCCTACTTCTACTTTAACAAGCATTCCACTATAGCATTCATCATATCTATTATTTTATCCATCCAATAACATTCATTCTGCATGATTAGTACTATGCTTTGTAAATAATCTCTAATAGATGCATTCATATAACTACTCATCATTCATTCATAGTTGCAGAAACAACAAAAAGCATTCAGACACATTACAACACATGATTTTACCGTGGTTCACTCCCTGGGATATGTCCACAAAGATCTTCTTCTTTATTCATTATTCATCAAAATAGTGTTGTGCACATTACATCATACGTTTATGAATGGTGAGGATGACCAACGTCACACCAAGATCCATATCTTGTGACCTGACCCTCATCTATACTCCATGAGTCTCCATTAGATCCTCAGTTATACAATCAAAACTAAACATATCAAAGACTCAAGACTCAAAAAGGTTTTCCAAAAAAACATCTTCGCACATGAGTTCCAAGACATGATCCCTCCTATATACCTCATACATCATATTTATATTAAAAAATGGGTTAAAACCCTTACATTAACTCAAAAACCCTAACTCTAAGTGGAATCCACTTGTCCACTTTCTAGTTGTCTTCCGCATTGTTGGTCTTCGATACAACTCTTTCTTTATTTGAATATACATTGGTCTTCCTTCTTTCCTAGTGCACTACTTCCTATGCCCTTGTGTTGCATTGTTTTCCCTTATTTTCTGGCACACACTGCTTCCTTGGTCCATTCCTTATATCTTATCCTCGTTTGTTGCGCTTAACCCCAAAATTGTTTGCTCCAACAAAGAGTTCAAGGACATTTTCTAGGACAAACGGAAGATGGAAACCAAAATGGAAATGCTACAATGAGAAATTATGTCCATAGGAATGATAGAAGATCTTCAAACATAGGAAATCCATATCTAGGAAATCATTAAGTCTCACAACTAGAAGGATGAATGTCTTTAGAAACAAAAATTCAATATTTGGTGGCTTAAAAAGAAGAGGACAAAAACACCAAATTCTTTCACAAAACCACCATGCAAAGGAGGAATCAAAACAAAATTTATTTCCTAAAATATAAGGCACCAAAATAGGGAGTCACGAGTAAATAGAGCAAGATCTCACCAACCACTTCAACATCCCTCTCTCAAAATCCTTTGGAGGACAAGGAAAAAGAGATGGAGGATATCATCAACAACATCTCCATGTTATAAGGGAGAAACAAAACACCCTTCACATGAAAAAATGTATCATATGAATAAGCTACAGAACTAGTCAAAGATATGGCCTCAAGAAAGGCCCTTAGACCTAACTAGTTCATAGAAAAATTCTTCCAGTCCTACTAACGAGTTAATGGAATAAAAATATGTGAGGTGGTAGAAGACTCAAGAAGGATGTTGGGTATGTGTTATATTATTTGCATGTGTGTGGGGGGTGTGTCATATTTGACGATAGGGTATGATGATCCCACCACCTGTCGCTCTTTGTATAAGTGTGTGTCAGGATATTTTACGTTGGGGGTCGCAGAGGGGGCTAGGATTCCCCCCCCCCCATACCTTGTTTAGTAGAAACCTTTAGCTTTGGGTAAGTGCCCCAAATTTTTTTTTCTGACAGTTTTTGTTATTTTAGTGTTTTTTTCTATTTATAGTGGGTTTCTAAATTAATCAGGGATTAAGGGATCAGAGTTTTGGTAGTTGTGGAATACCTAAAATATTTTATTGTGAATGGTGAAATTAATACAATGAAGAGTTGAGAGGTGCGGCACTAAGGAAGTATAGTGTTCTCTTGGTTAAGGGTTTCCATCATAAATCTATATGTACTATGTGGTATGACCTATTGATTAGTTTCTATTTTTCTTAAGAATTTGTATGCATTGTTTTACTTCATAGGTTTAAAACTTACATGTGGTATCAAAGAACATTTTTGGCTTCACGGAGATGCCTTTGTTGTTGATGGTTTGGCTCAGTTTTGATAGATCAAGTTTATATTGGATTTTTGATAAACCTACGTTTAGTTGTATCTTTGCAGTGGTGATTTGTGTGTTGAAAGTAAATGGCGAGCAGTTCTAGAATCGAGATTGAGAATTTTAACGGTCAAAAATTTGAGCTATGGAAGCTCAAGATGGAGGACCTTCTTGTATAAAGAGAACAATGGATCGTTGTGGATCCTGGTACACAACCTAATGGTACACAATATACTAGTACACAACCTACTGGTACATAATACACTAGTACACAACCTACTAGTACACAAACTACTAGTACTCAATCTACTAGTATGTCGAAAGAATATTGGGAGAGGTTGGATAGAATAACGAGTATGGTTTGACTCTACCTAGTGGACTTGTTACTAAATGTCTATGGAGAATCTACAACCAAGGAACTATGGGAAAAGTTGGGGAATTTGTATCAGTCAAAGTCCCTGGTAAACAAGTTGTTTCTTCAAAAGAAGTTGCATCATCTTAGGATGGAAGATGGATATTTTGTGACAGAGAATCTAAATCCCTTAAATACTTTGGTAAGTCAACTTGTCTTTGTTTATATTACAATCATAGAAGAACATAAGTGTATTACTTTATTATGTTCTTTGCAAGACTCGTAGGATAATCTGGTTGTATAAATTGGTAGTACCACTCAATCTGCATTGAAGTATGAGGATTTAGTTGCATCCTTATTATCAAAAGAGATGAGGTGGAAAAGCATGGATAGTCATATCATAGATTCTTTGTTTGTAAGAGGTCATATGCAAGGTAGGAATAAAAATAATTCTTCAGGAGGGAGATATAAATATAAAGTATATCTAAATCCCCAGGAAAATCTTTGAGGAAATGCTGGAAATGTGGTAAAGTTGGGAATTATAAGAAAGAATGCAGGTCTAAGAATGTTGATAAAGAAAAGGGATTTAATGATGCCTCTTCCACATAGGTGAAAACCTCCACAAAAGTAGGTGTTGTTTACCTGGAATATATAGGTACACATGCATATCATGATGTATGGTTGATTGACTTAGGTGTGTAATTTCATATGAATCCTCACATAGAGTGGTTACATGAATATGAAAATTATGATGGTGATGATGTTTTCCTAGGATATGACTCAACAACCAAAATCATGCTACGTGGAAGAGTTAAATTGTCATTGAAATCATTGTAGAACGCGACAAGATTCTTGGCATTGGGGATGCCTCCATTCTTTCTGAAGATCTTCTTTATCGAATTAAGAAGAAAAATATCACTACACTTTCTCATGCTTCTCTAAGAAGAGATCCACTTACCCTTGTCGAGGTTTGGCGTAGTAGCTCAGAGCTGGAAATTTTGGGCGATCTTGGTAAAGAATGGGATTTATTCACACAGGCATTGAGTGGGGCGGGAATTTCTTTCCAGAATGAGTCCAAGGATGTATTGATCTAAACCGAAGGAGATGCATCGGGCAACATGACTGTTAAAAATGTCTATAATTCCATTTGAACTACCCACGGATTACCAAATTGGACTAGTTGGAGAATCAAAGTCTGGAAATGGAAATTGCAACTAAAAATCATTCTTTGCTTCTGGCTGGTAGCAAAAAGAAAGATTCTCTCTTGGGAAGTCCTGCAAAAAAAGGCTAGAATGGCTCGGGTTTTTACATTCTCTGCAGAGAATCCGAGGAGGATATCAACCACTTATTCATTCACTGCAAATCCATTAAGTCAGTTTGGGAGATTTTCTCCCACTTCCTCAATTCTTCCTATTCCTGGAGTGACAGAAACATCATTGAATGCATGGATTCGTGGCTATTATGCAAGACAGATTCAAAGATGCTCCCAATACTACTGTGTTGTTTTACATGGAACAAACACAACATGACACTTTTCGAATGAAAATCTCCCTCGGGATGGGTTGTGGCGCACAAGACACTTGGCGCACATACTAAATTTCACACAGTTAAATATTCAAAGGTTTTGAGAGTGAGTCCAGTTATTCAATTAATTGGATATTCATTGGATTTCTTTGATGGGGCCTCAATTGCAGGGGATTCAGGATGTGGGGCAGGGGGTACATTAAAATTGATTGAAGGGTCAATTATTAATTGGTATTTTAACTGCGGTGAAGGTTCAAACACAAAAGCAGAATTAGTGGGCATGTGGGCTTCTCTCACCATTGCAAGGATCCTGGAAATTAAGCTTCTTCATATTTTGGGAGACTCAAAAACAATTATTAAGTGGTTGAATCATAAAGGAAATCTTCAAGAAACCAATATAGAGGGTTGGAAAATAATAATTCGGATGTTGGTATCAAGTTTCCAAGATATTAGCTTCCAACACATCTATATAGAATCCAATGTCGAGGCTTATATATTATCTAAGAAGGAATTAATATTGATGAGAGGAAGACTCACCTACTATCAGTTGGATGGAGAGAGGACAGGCCCTACTCATCATATCCAAAAAAATTAAAATCTCCTTCCCTTTTCTGTTTCTAGACAATCTTGCTTATGTTTTATTTTGGGCCAACCTCTTTTCTGGTGAACTTCTTCAACACTCAACAAGATCTTCCTTTGATCTCGAGTCATTTTTCAACTTTTAGGACAACTATAGCTAAGTTTCTTTTTGTTTTATATTGGGAGAAGATACTTCCTGTCTGATCCAGTTTTCATTTTGTTTACTTTCCTAGGACTTGGCGATGTAACAAATTATATTTTCTAATATAATGTGATAATTTTCATCTGGAAAAAAAGTTGTCGTTGAACGATGGAATTAAAACTCTCCCTAAAGTTATGCACATTCCATATCTAGGAAGGAGCCTAGTATCTTTAAGTAAGTTGGATGATGCAATTGTGGACACTTTATTGTGAAAGGGAACTTGCAAGATGGTACAAGGATAAATGGTGTTGATGACGGGATTTTAGTGTGGAACTATGTACAAGTTATTTGGAAGCACTTACATTGATGGGTGTAATAGCTCTATTTTCCCTGAGTAGAGAAATAAAGAATATAGGATCCAGACTATCCCTAGAAATAAGACCATGTTGTGGCATCAAATACTGGGACATATTGGAGGAAAGAGCCTTCGAACACTACACGGTAAAGGTATAGATGAAGGTATGTCTAATTGCAGCCTAGATTTTCATTTCTATGAACATTGCATATATGGTAAATAGAATCGAGTAAGATTGCCATCTGATGCTACAAGAGAAAAAGGGGTCTTAGAGTTGATAAACAATGATGTGTTCAGACCTGTTCCTATTCCATCACTAGGTAAATATGTGTATTATGTTTCATTCATACCTATTTTCTCAAGGAACACATGCATTCATTTTCTTAGGAATAAATTTGAGGTATTTGATAAATTTAAAGAGTTTAAGGCTCTAGTTGAAAATCAGACAGAGAATAAAATTAAGGTAGTGAGGACAAATAATGGTGGATAATTATATGGGAATGAAATCAAAGAGTTATGTAAGAAGTGTGGTATAGCAAGGTAGAAGACTACTCCATACACACCTCAACAGAATGGGGTTGTACAAAGGATGAACATGATGTTGATGGAAAAATCAAGGACCATGCTCAGTGGTGTCGGGTTAAGACATGCATTTTGGGCAGAGGTAGTGGGTACTGCATGTTACTAGTAAGCAAATTATCCTCATCAACGGTGGTGGAGAAAACTCCACATGAGGTATGGAATGGTAAGAAACCCTCTCTTGAACATCTCAGAGTGTTTGGTTATGATTCTTATGTACATGTTCTAAAGGAAAATAGAAGAAAGTTGGATAATAAAGTTGGAAAGTGTATATTTATTGGTTATAAAGATGATATGAAAGGTTATAATGTTTGGAACCCAAAAACTAAGAAGGTTGTTTACAGTCGAGATGTTGTTTTTAGAGAGGTTAAAGATGTTCCCAAACATGAATTCCTACTAAGGAAAGAAGAAACTAAGAAAATAGAGTTTGAGTTGGATGATGCAAAATTTGAATCAACAGAACAAGATGAGTCAGAAGAAGAAGAACCTCATACTCCAGTGTTGAGGAGATCAATGAGGGAAATAATACAGTAAGAAAGGTATAGTACACATGATTTTTGTCCTATTTTTTCTTTATCTATTACTGATGATGATCCCATAACTGTCAGGGAAGTAGTGAATTCATAGGATACAAAACTCTGGAAAAAGGCCATGGTTGAAGAGATGGATACCTTGGATAAGAATGAGGCATGTGATCTAGTTGAGTTTCCAACTAGAAGAAGTGTCATTGGGCAGAATATGGGTGTTTAAGAGAAATTTGAATGCAGAAGGAAAAGTAGAGAAATACAAATCTCAGTTTGTAGAAAAAGGTTATTCTCGGGTAGAGGGAATTGATTTTGCTGAATTTTTTTCTCTTGTTGTCAAGTTAAATTCTATTAGATTTATTTTATCTGTTGCTGCTACTTTTGATTTTGAAGTAGAATAGATGGATGTGAATACAACATTCCTACATGGGAATATGGAAGAAGAAATCTACATGAAGCAGCTAGAAGGATTTGCAGTGAAGGGAAAGAAAGAGTTGGTCCATAATCAAAAGAGGTCTGAAGAAGTAACCTAGTATGTGGTACCAAAAGTTTCACACATACATCCTTGGACTGGGATTTGTGAGGAGGGGTGATCACTATGAATATTCCAAGCAGGTTTTTAATCACTTCATTTATATAGTTTTGTATGTCGATGACATGTTGTTGGTAGGAAATAAGATGGATGTTATCAAGGAGGTGAAATCACAACTATCCTCCAAATTTGACATGATATATCTTGGTGTTGCTAAATTCATTTTGAGAATGTATATTAAAAAATATCATGCAAACATGAAACTCTGGTTGAATCAGAGAAAATATGTTGAGATGATATTGCAAAGATTTAATATGTAGGAAAGTAAACCAATCAAGATTCCTATTCTTCTAGGTGTAAAGTTATCTACATATCAGTGTCCCAAGACACAAGAAGAGGAAGAGTACATGTCCCATTTTATTTTTTTCTAGTGCAGTTAGAAGTTTTATATATGAAATTTTTTGTACTAGACCGAACATTGTCGTTCAGTGGGAGTTTATCCTTTATTTCTTAAATTGTTGTTTAGAAGTCTCATGTCCTTGTAAAAGGGTCGGGCATGCATGTATGTGGGTTGTCCATGCCTAGAACACGTATGTACATGGGTAAAGTAACACTTAGCCCACGTACATACTTGAATGTCTTAAAGACAGCCCGCGTACACCTCTTTTAATGTTCAAAAAAAGTGAAACAAGGGCTAACCTCTCCAAAATTTGTGAAACAGAATTTATGTGCATTGGCGAGAAAGAGAACATGAGTAACTAGATGTCTTAGTAGAGGAGGATACAGGGGCCATTTCCATGCTTAAATAGTGTGGTATGTGGAATTTTTTCCAGTGTCCATTCATGAGGGTACAACCCATATTACTAAACCATTTGATAGAGTATTGGCACCCAAATGCAGAGGATTTCATGCTAGAGGGTCAATCATTGACTCTCATGACAGAGTACATATACTTTTTGACCGACCTCTCTAGGAGGGGGGAACCAGTCAACTTGAGGACCTTTCCTCTAGGGCCATACAACATAGAGGAATACATAGGGATGTACTATGAGGTTGGCACTTAGAAAGTAGGATATCAAGTGTCGATACATAAGATCCCTAGCCTCAGTCTTCGGATAGTAATTTTTATGATTGGGCAGATCACGGGATCTGCAAAAATTCATCAAGCTTCCCATGCATAGATGCATTGTGCAGTTCAATGTTTGGATGCCACTATTTTTACTAGAGAACTACCATGCTTGCATGCATGAAGAAACAACTCACCAACTGTCACAAAAGAACAAACAAGAAATTCGGGTTCAGGACCGCATTGTGTGATTTATTTTTCAAGAGAGTGCCAAGCCTTAGCCCCAGGGAGACAGTACGAGGCCATATTTCCTCCATTCCGGCATTGTGCAGGTGGGCAGCTTTGTTTCCTAGACAGGGTGTAGGGAGAGTCCAGGAAGCTTTTGACAACAATTTTTTTTATTTTGTGGGCCCGTTAGATTCCTGTGCTCAAGGACTATCCATATGTAGGGATCAGTTTCCTAAGAGATATGTATATGACCATGCCCCCTAGTGAGGAGAAGGGAGAGATAGGTAAACACATTTTTAAGCAATTTTTAAGTTTTTTAAATAATATCCTTTTATGGTAATGTCAAAGTACTAACTCAAAGATCCGTTATATACAGATGTGGGACCAGTGTGACTGGATGACTTTTCTAGGACCAAGTGTCATCCTCGAGCAGAGTTCAGGCCAATAGAAGAAGGAGGACCAGTAGCTAGAGAGGCTGAGAGAGTACTGTGGCGAGTAGAGAGGAACTTGACAACCCTCACTTATGCAATGTCGATGGCAGAGATAGAGGACCTTCCCCCAGCTATGAAGCCACATGTAGTAGGGTTCCTAGAACTTGGATCCAGTTATTCCAACATCTTGTGAACGTCGTAGTTCATTATATTAGGGCCAATAGGCCTAGACCATAGTTAGTTTTGGAGCACACATGTGCCGAGGGAATTTTTTTTACTTTGTATTGAGGGCTTGATCCCAGCAATGTATACTGGCCATATTTGAGGCTTTATGGCCCACTTTTGTATTCATGACACTATTTTTCGCATATATTATATATACATTTTTTTGTCTCATCGAAAAAACATTTTGTACAAATGTATTTACATTTGTATGTGTGTGTTTTTACTTTTATGTGTGAGCAACATGCCAATCTAATACTTGATTAGCCAATGTATCAGTTAGTTGATTAGATCTCCTAGGAACATGAATATAAGTAATATAATCAAAATAGTGTTCTAAGAGACATACCCTAAGGGATCGTCGGTGAAGGGTGGGATCGTAGACACGTTATACCCCATTTAAATGAGATACGACCAGTTGAGCATCTAGATAAACCCGGAGGTGAGAAATAACCTGTATCTTGTGACAAGGCATCATGTGACAAGATCACCTTCGAAGAAAATATGAAGGTAGGCGTACCGATCATATTGACACTTGACACGTTGTTTGTGAGCCTCGTTGGCCGAGATTACATCTCAACGTTCCTCATCGAGTTGCTCGAGATATGAAAGAGGTTCTTCAAGTAGTGTAGTGTCAGGGAGAGGTTCCATTTCCAACTTAAGAGAAGGGATTTGGAATTCTATAGGAAATACTACCTCCATCCCATAAACGAGTTGGAAAGGAGAAAAACTAGTAGCAGTCTTGACTGAAGTTCGATAATCCCAAAGTGTTGAGTACAAAATCAAACTCCAAGTTGACTTGGTCAAATTAATCATTCGTTGAATAATAGTATTGAGAGAATTATTAATAGCCTGTACCTAACCATTCACTTGTGGGTAGTAAGGTGATGAATGTTCTTGTTTAAACCCTAGTTTTGATGTTAATTTGGACATCATTTTTTTATGGAAATGATTGTCGTGATAATTGACAATCTCCTTCGGAATATCAAACCTGGGTACAATCTGGTTAAACATGAAAAGGGAATTCATTTCCCCATAATTGTTGAATGTTGGGATAGATTTGACCCACTTAGTAAAGTAGTCTACTACCATGATGATATAGTGATGCCCACTAGCTTAAACTCGGTGACATGTAGTGAAATCAATCCCCCACTTGGTGAAGGAACCGACAACAACAACTGGGAACATTGGAGTTGGGTGTGCCTGCATCTTCCGAGAGAATATATGGCATGGGTGACACTTCTTGAATTCCTCTACACAATGTTTGATTAACGAGGTCAAAAAGTATCTAGCGCGAAGAATATTTTGGGATTTTTCCAACCCAGAAAGATGACTGCCACATGCTCCTGTGTGACAGTCGTTTAAGAAAAGTTTTTCTTCTTCATGAGAGAGACATCGATGAAGAATGCAATCCATTTTTTGTGATATAAAGTGTCATCAAGGATAATATAGTTCAACGCTTTGTGGCATATTCGTCAATGCTCTTCGCGAGAAGTAGAAGAAGGGCACTTCAAAGTATGAAGATACCAAGTGGCTCCATCATTATTAAGTCCAAAAGGAATTTTTATTTATGTGAATGTACCCCAAGGACACATGAAATTCATTTTATGTTGTTCCTCGAGCTGATCTGAATCTGATTGTACCCAGAAAAAATGTCCATGAAAGAAAATACCTCACAACCCGCACATTCATCGATGATCTGATCAATAAATGGGGTTGGAAAATTATCTTTCAGGAAAGATTTGTTGAAGTCATGAAAGTCCATACATACGCAGATTGTACCTTGCTTCTTGTTGACAGGAAAAGGGTTCGACTCCCATTCCATCATTTTCATGAGATAGATGAAACTAGATTTGATGAGTCTCTCTACTTCATCCTTTATCTTCACTGCCTTGTGAGGATTGATTAAGTGAAGATTTTTTCGAACAAGATTAACATTAGGGTAACTTGTGATCTTGTGTTCAACAATACATGGATCAATTCTTGGCATCTCCTCATAATACCAGGCAAAGACGTCACGAAATTGTTTAAACAATTCGGTGCAAGTCTGAATCTCTTTGGGAGAACAATTTTCTCTGACGAAGACATTTTACACAATGCCAGGGGTTCTATATATGTTGATAGGAATCATTTCAACTATAATTTCCATGTTTCCCTCAGAATATATTGTGTGCATGGACAGAGGATTAATAGGGAAAGGGACATCTCCATTCACGGTCGTAATCAATTATCCTACCTTTATTCTCTTCAACTCGAGTACGAAATAATATCTATGGTGAATATCATCAAAAAGGTCTGTCTGGACCAGTCATTGCCTCTAAAATCGCCTCATCAAAGGGAAAGACTAATTCTAGGGGATCGTAAGTGGTGAGAGAGTCTTGATCTCAAACAGGCTCTAGCATGGGATATAGCTCCTATGGGGGAGTCGGATCAAGGTTGACGACGCTTGCTGAAAAATATTGTACACAACCTCAGCAACAGATAAGGGCATATCCATTCCATGGTGCCTTACCCCTTCCCTCAAAGATCATGGGGAAGGTAAAATCCACGGGTCGTTAAAGTAACTCATTCTAAAAGACGTGACTTGAAAAATTACAGCCTTCGGCTGGTCGGGAACAGCCAAAATAAACCTAACATCATTGGCAGACAACGGATAATAAAAAGTCTTGTTAAGAACCAAATATCAAAATAGCATAAAAAAACCTCAGAATAAGTACTCAGCACCTTGGAAAAGAGAGAATTTCAGATAATAAGCCACTTCGAGGGGGCAACCTCCTTATACACCACAAAAATTTCCAAATACAAGTGATTCCAAATGAAAAGGTCTCCTTGATATATATAGGAGACTAGAAGGTACAATTACAACTAATGGACCCAAGCCAACATAAATAAAATAACATTACTAATGTAATATGCCCCAATAAAGGGGTAATGTTCCACTATTTAGGTCTTAACATGCCCCTCCCCTTCAGACAAGTGTTGTCTGCAATGCTTGAGTAATTATGGATGCTTCTATATAAAAGAATCATCTTCTGAGGTGGAATCTTCGGTAGGTAGTTTCCTCCACTTAATGAGATACTCTGAAATGGATCTATTCCTTAGTTGGTGAATTCTTGTGTCAGTGATAGCTTAAAGCTCCAGTGTGATTTTTCCTTCCTCTTCAAGTTCTGGAAATATAGTTTGAAATGGGATCTTGTCACCTATAACCTTTTTTAAGCATGAAACATGGAGAACTGGGTGTACTTGTGAAGATACAGGAAACTCCAATTTGTATGTCGTAGTACCAATCTTTTGCAACCCCTTATAAGGGTCATAGTACTTTGGTGATAATTTAGTATCCTTCTTAGCTTGCTTGAAGGACATCTATTTGTATGGTTGTAGTCTTAAAAATACCCAATCCCCTACTTCAAAACTTCTTTCACTACAATGTTGATTTGCTTGTTGTTTCACGTGATTATGTGCCATGGTCAGGCTGTCCTTTAAGAGTTGGAGAACTTGTTGTTGATGCTCGATGTGATCTTCCACTGCTTGAACCTTAGATTTTTTTTTTAGAGAATAAGTGATGGAAGGAGGGTGGTATCCATAGAGTTCCATAAATGGTGTCATTTTTTCTGAAGTATGAAAGCAAGTGTTATACCACAATTCTGCTAAGGGTAACCATTTGAACCATTGTGTTTTTTTATCAGAGACAAAGAAACAAAGGTAGCCTTCCAGACATTTGTTCACTATCTTGGTTTGTCCATTATATTGAGGATGATAGGATGATCTATGAGCTAATTGAGTCCCCAAACAAGAAAATAATTATGTCCAAAATTGTCCAGTGAAGATGGGATCTCTGTCACTTACAATAATCTTTGGGCTTCCATGGAGCTTTTGAACTGTCTCCATGAATGTGGTGGAAACTGTACTAGATTTGAAAGGATGAGAGAGTGAAAAAAAGTGTGTGTACTTGGTCATTATATCAACAATCATCATGATGACACTCTTTCCTTCAGACTTCGGTAACCCGATAATGAAATACATGGAAACCTCCTCCCAGTGTTGACTTGGGATAGCTAATGGTTGTAAAATACCTAGGGTCTTAATTGTTTCCACCTTATTTTGTTGGAAAACCAAAAATTCTACCACAAACCTTTGAACATCAGTTTTAAGGCCATCCCAAAAAAATTCCTTCTTTACCCTATGGTAGGTTTTCAAAAATCTTGAGTGCCCTCCTACCAAAGAGGTGTGCAATTCCAATAGTACCTTTTGTTTGAGTTAGGAGTTCTTACATAAATATAAGCGATGTTTGTACCATAGTGAATCATTTTTCCATGTAAATGTATCTGATGCACTGGAATCATGTTGCAACCTCTGAATGGAATTCCACATGTTTTTGTTATTCTTCCATTCATCCCTTGCTTCTATTATCTAATCGGGTTGTATGATCAAGATAGCACAGAGAGAGGCCTCAACATCTTCATTCTTTCTTGAGAGTGCATCTGCCACAACATTTTTCTTCCCTTTTTTATAGATGATTTCAAAATCATAACCCAACATCTTGGTCACCCATTTTTGTTGTTCTTTTGAAGATTGTCTTTGTTCCAAGAAGTATTTAAGACTATCATGAATTTTTTTTACCTTGAAGTGCCTACCTATTAGGTAAGGGCGCAATTTCTTCAATGCATGTAGTATTGCCATCATTTCCTTCTCATAAATGGGTTTTTGTAAGTCCTTTCCCTTGAGTGGCCGACTTTCAAAATCAAGGGGCCTACCTTCTTGCATTAGAACAACACCAATGCCATTTCCCGAGGCATCACATTCCACAATAAAGGTTTTTGTGAATTCTGGTGTGGTCAAGACAAGAGCTTTGCACATCGCCTCTTTAAGTTGTTCAAAATATTGAGTTTCCTCTAGAGTCCATGAAAATGCATCCTTCTTTGTTAATGTCAATAAAGGTTATTCTATTCTTCCATAGTTCTGAACAAACTTGTGGTAGTAACCTATCAAACCCAAAAATCATCTAAGATTGTTCAAGGTTTTGGGAATTGGCATGTCCATCATGTCCTTAATATTGTTAGGGTCTACCTTGACACCTTCATGAGATACAATATGACCCAAATACTCTACCTCCTTCACCCCAAAGAAACATTTGCATGGTTTGGCATATAGTTTGTGCTCCTTTAGTAGTTGTAGCACCTTGTCAACATGTCGCACATGATCCTCCCAAGACTTTCTATAGATTAATATATCATCAAAAAATACTAGCACAAATTTTTGAGGGAAGGGTTTGAAAATGGAATTCATCAACCCTTGGAATGTCAAAGGTGCATTTGTAAGGTCAAAAGGCATGACCAAAAATTCATAATGGCCTTCATGAGTTCATAATGTTGTTTTTGGGATATCTTCTTCGTTCATTCTAATCTGATGATACCCTAAACGAAGATCCAAAATTGTGAAATAGATTGCTCCATGTAATTCATCTAACAATTCATCAATAACGATAATGGGAAACGTTTCTTTAATTGAAATCTTGTTGAGCTCTCTATAATATGGACACATATGTCATGATCCCTCTTTCTTGAGTACCATTACCACCTATGCAGAGTAAGAACTTTGTCTAGGTCTAATAATGTCAACCTCTAACATTTCTTCAACCATACACTCAATTTCACTCTTCTGGGAATAAGGATATATGTAAAGCATGACGTTAGGAGGAACACTCCCCAGAATTAGGTGAATAGCATGATCATGATTTCGAGTGGGTAGAAGACCTTTGGGAATATCTTCAAATACATTGGAATTCTTATCAATAATCCCTTGTATATCTAGGGGAATAGATGGCTTAGATGTTTGAACATATATTTAGCATAGTTGTACAATTACACCTCGACGCCCCCTTTTCAATAATTTTTTCATGCCATTAGAGCTTATCACCTTACTCAGTTTCCCTTTCATACCCCTTAACTCAATTTCTTTTTCTTCCAATGAAAATTTCATGAAAAGTTCTTGAAAAATAAAATCCATTGTTCCTAATGATTGTAACCTTTTGTTTTTCTCTCCTCCAATTGTTGAGGTGTCAACCTTGTAGGTTGAGGTGTTTTATAAGAAGGAACATTATTCTCTCGATAGATGTTAGGAGTAATCCTTCTAGTAGCCATATCCATATTTTTACTTTCAACATTTCTCGCCACCTTGAATGCATTCTCCAATGATTTGGGTTCCCAAAGGCGAATCTCCTATTGAATGTTGTCCTTTAAATTTCCTATGAATACATCAATCAGGTGCTCATATAGAATATATGTTACCTTTATATTCAATCTTTGGAAGTTCTCAATGTGATCTACAACTGAACCTTTTTGCTTGATATTTATCAATTGGTTAAATAAGGTATTTCTCCTTATATCTTCATAGTGTGCTATCATTTTTTCTGAGAAAATTGTCCAAGTGACAAGTGATTTGCGAGAAAAAATCCATTGATACCACACAAATTGATTGGGTTATAAATATAAAAAATCAATTCGTACCTTTTGTGTATGTGGCACATCATGTAGATCAAAGCATCGCTCCATCTGAAGTATCCATGTGATTGGATATTTTCCATCAAACTTCCTCATATCGATCTTAGGAAAGTGGTTGGCCTTCAACCCAAAGTTGGAGTTTGTCCATTCTTGATTCATCTTCCTTGTGTCCTCATAATTAATTTTGTGGGATACATTTTCACTTTTAGGTGTCCTATCTATTAGGAAATTTTTCAATCCTTCCATGATCTCCCTTTTTAAACCATCCATCTTAGTATCCATTATTGCCTCCAAATCAGCTTCAGTTGAATCCATCATCCCTTGTAGTTCATCTTTTGATAATGTCTTCTGTAAATTATTTCGCCTTCATCAAGAGTCCAAGTATGACTGTCTGGAGGATTACTTGGTGTAGAATTTCCCTTTTTTGGTGGCATGTTGGCCAAGTATCACTTGTAAACCTTGATTTTGAGGTGGTTCTACTAGATGATATTTATTTTGTTGTATCTCCAAAATTTTGGCCCTTGTGGGTATGAAAACCTATTTTTGTAGTTCTATGATATGTCTTCTCTACAATGCCATAGGTCTGATCAAAATTGGATCTGTCAAATGGAAGTTATGGTAACTTCCCTGCAACTTGTTGATGTTTGTCCCTTCCAGGAGAGTGTACTTGTAAATCGTTCCAAGATCACAATATCTTATATTTAATTATGAAACTTGTACCAAAAATACCAAATACTTTCCCATGTCCAATGCAACTAGTCTCACTTAATTTGGCTACTCACTAAATAATATATTAGTTTTTTACCTGGACGACCTGTTTGAGACTAGTTAATATGACTAGTCAAATACCCTATCTTTCACATGGTGTATCTACAAACGTAAGATGACCCAGAAGAGAAAAATTTTATCACATATAAATTGATAATTTCTATGAATATCCTCTAGATTTTAGGGTAATAAAAGTTACATAAAACATTTTTTAGCGAAAAATCCACGATGGCTAAATTCAGGATGATTCTAGAACTCTATCTTACACAGACTATATCTAAGAAATTATGAGGCCTCAAGAGATGAAATTTGAACCCAACGTACCTTGATCCGTCTAATAAATATTCTCCAAGGGGTTCCTTTTGAAACATTGTATAAAAAATGTTATATTTAAAATTACAAGGTGTCTCATATGTAGTAGTGAAACCCCAAGACCTTGAGCTCTGATACCAAATGTTAAGAACCAAATATCAAAATAGCATAAAAAAACCTCAGAATAAGTATTCAACGGCTTGAAAAATATATAATTTCAGATAATAACCCTCTTCGAGGGGGAAGCCTCCTTATACACCACATAAATTTCCAAATACAAGATGATTCCAAATGAAAAGGTCTCCTTGGTATATATAGGAGACTAGGAGGTACAATTACAACTAAAGGACCCAAGCCAACATAAAAATAATAATAATAATATGCCCAATTAAGGGGTAATGTTCTACTATTTAGGGATTAACAAGTCTCCATCAAAGAAGAAAACAATCTGGCACCTAATTTAACGGTACTTGGTTGTGGCTTGTCAATCATTGGTACCATGGATGCCCTCGATGAAGGGTCGGGATGAGAAAAGGATAAATGATCGACGGTTATAATCCAGCCTTCATGAGGAAAAAATAAGACCCAAAAAAAAGTGGATAAAACAGCTGTCATAGCATAGGTCCAACTTCACCCTAACAAAATATTGTAGTCGAGAGGCACATCGACAATTTCTACCTCGACAGACAAAGTTTTTCCCTCCAACTACACGGAGAAGGTGGGAATTATGCCATGTGGTCTGAAAGATAGATCGTCAAATGCAGTTAGCAATGTGGGTGATGAAGAAAACTCAAGTTGGCCAATGGGCTTCCAACATGCTAATGACATCATGCAAGTAGAGGCACCCTCATCAACCACCGTACAGAAAATGTTCTGTGTCAATAATTTCATGGCATACACCACTACTATATGAAAAGAGACATGGTGAGGAAGATGAGGTTTATAGTCTGTAGGGTTAAAAAAAATCATTCATGAGTTAGTGGTCCCAGCCACTCCTAAGGCTGACAACAACGCTTTCCTTTGTGAGGGGAAACTCTGGAGAACTTTCAGAGCGAACATTGCACAAGAAGTTTCTGCTAGATCCTCCATGATGGATCAATTCTGAGCATCGCTTACATTTTTATTGTGAGATGCCTTTTTGAATTCCCCCTTAGGGATGTGAGTCATCGTTTCTCCCACCATATTCTCAATTTGAAGAGGATTCAGTGGGTTAGAGGATTATTTTCCCTTCTCAATAGATTATGGCATTCCATAGTTATGAGCCTTGGTCTGTATATTATCTTTGGCTTTCATCATATAAATATTTGCAGCCCCATTATTAGTATTGGGTGTGGGGGCTCCCTGAATTCCCCCAGGCATGCTCATGGATGAGGAATCTTGAGCCAAATTTTTCCCTTGCAGAAAAGGGTTGGTTAACAAGGTAGGTTGCTATTGTGCCAGCAACTTTTGGGCTTCCTCAAGTCGAGGGCATTGGTGATTCAAGTGATCGTTTTTGTAAAGCTTACTCAAAAACTTTACTTTTCTATCTTCGTCTTTTCCCTCGGCAGCATTATTTGCAGCCTTTATCCCCCTTGCCATTCTTGTTTTTAGGTTTCCTCTTTCCCTTGGTTTTCTGGTTACCCTTGGGATTTTTCAATTGCACATTGTACATTCGACGTTTGGTTTACAGGGGCAGCCGAATTAGGATTTTGGTTGGCCATAATCTGTTGAACCAATAATTGTTGTAACTGATTAGACAACTGATATGTGGGATTTTTCCCTGCTGATCCTACTATGTCCTTGGCATGAGGCGTAGAATTCTATTTGGTCTTGTCTAACATTGGCCATGGTGCATCAGGAAGGATCTCGTATAACATATTAGACTGAGATTAAATCAACTCCATTTGTTTGGCTATCATGACAACCTCTTCCTCGGAAAAAAAACCCTGGACATAATGACATCTTTGGATACACAAGGTACCAAGGACCTTAGGAACCACTCGAGAAAAAATGCAGGAGGGGCCTATACTTTGATCAAACTCTTTCGTCAACACCATTCTCATATGTGATCCGAGATATGTTCATCTTTTGTTTGCTCGAAGTTCGCTAGCAACTCGGTGCTGACTGTTGGGCCCTTCTTTTTTGGATAAGGAGTTGCGCAAGAAGGAATACAGTCCTAGTTTTGGCCTAGTATGAGTTGTGCAAGATACATAAGAAAATGGACAGTAGAGCAAGGATAAGTAATAGAAATCAGTTGCGAAAAGGACAGTGCAATGCCACCAAAGAAAAAGTAGTTGCAACAGAACAAGAAAGTGTGTAATCCAAATTCAGAAGACACGAATTAGCTTATATATAGGGATGACTATGATTGTAAAAATGGATGTTGGATCATGATTGTAAAAGGGTTGGTTAGTTGGGTTTTGTTAGTATCGCAAGCGTAAGTTTGATGTCATAGTTGTTGTTTACTACTGAGAAGTCATATTTAGAGTCTGTAATGTAATTTGTATACCATATTGGGAGTTAGAGCTCTACGAAATGAATCCAAATCTAGGAGTCTGTAACAGAGCATTACTGTATATCTCTGAGATTATAATGGAGAAAGACCTGAAGATAATATATGAAGAAGGATCCCAAATTTCAAAATATGTTGTGTCTTTCTGTGTTTATCCTTTTGCATATAATATTTACAGTACTTATTTATGGTTCATAAGTTCCACATGATGTCTCTTTGTTTGAATTCTTTTCCGCAACATAAGTAGCTTCAGTTCTTACGTATATGAGTTCAGATTTGTTCTGTAGTTAGATGTCTTGCGCAACAACAGGATGAATCTTGAAGGTTCTATGAACCCACCTAAGTATTATCCTTTCCCTTCCCTATCCATTTGTCTCAGCAATGCTTTGGGTGAGACTTCTTCTCTTTGGAGGAGATGAAAATATCAGCGTTCTAGACTACTCGATACCTTTGGTTGGTAACCTGAGAAGGACTCTGGTCTAATCAATCTCGCACCAACAAAATGGTTTTTTTGTCGAGACCGGCATTAAAAGGGAACCTGTAGGGAGGATGCTTTCATGGATTCGCAGATCTAATATTGACCAATGGTGGAAGAGAAGTTGTGATTCCTTCATATGGAAAGAAGTAGAGCTAAGGGGAAAACATGTGAAATATACTTGGGAGGTAGTCTTTTACTCTGAAATATCGAGCAACCAATACGATATATTTTGGGTTAAGTTCCTGGAATAATTTTTCCACTGGATAGATAGGCTCCAAGAAGCTCCAAATTTACGAGTACGAGTCAAGAGGACCTATACTTGGGACACAAAAAAGATTGCAGCACTTCATTGGTTGGATTGTCTAGTCATGCGAGGGATTGATTTATGGGTCAATACCACATTATAAGAATACATTATTGATTTTGTAGATGAGAACAACCAAATTTTTTCACAAGAAGAGGAAGATTTGAAGAAAGACACAAGGGGAATACTGTTGAGATAAATCCCCCTGTGGATTAAAGCTTTATTGATGGAAGAGGGGATGTTGACTATGTCCCCGACTGAGATGGTAGCATAAACACCCTTGCTTGGGGTAGGAAGAGTTTGGGGTAGATTCATGGCTTGAGAGAAGGGAAGGGTTCTTTGATAAGTGGGGGAAACAACAAGAAATGGACTCAAGAGACGAGCGAGCCTTGAAAAGAGCTACCATAGTTGAGAAGTGGTGGCGTGGAAAGATAAATAAATCAACAAGAAATTATGAGAAGTTGTGGAAAGAATTAGGACCAGGAGAAGTAGAGGAAAGATAGATGGAAGAGTTGTGGAAGATGAGAAGATAGGAAAGACTGGTCAGTCAAAGATTAAGTGAGAGATAAGCACAGAGAGAAAGAATTCCACGGGATGGTGGACAAGAAGGAGAAGGTGTAGAAGCAATAGAGGAGGAAGTTAGCATGAATCTTGAAGAGAAAAGAGAAGATCCAGCCCCGATGACAGGAAATATCGATAATATGACTAAAGAGACCACTCCAGAGGAAGAAAATGAGACCCCCCAAATCAAAGAAAATTGTCCCGAAGCCAGTGGCGCCAACCCCGAATCGCCCATACCCCAAGTGTCTTCTATACAAGTGGTAAGTTTGATACTACCCTCTTATGCTAGTTCTGTTCCAGTACAATTATTTAGTCAGACGCAGCCAGGAAGTGTGAGTATAGGTTGGATATTGGTATCCCCTGGTAAATCCCAAGCAGGACCATTAGGTTTCATTTTGATAAGAGAAACAATATCAACAATGGCTAGTCACGTGGGAGGTTCGATTGCCCAATACCCATAATTCTAGGGTAAGGGAGATGAAGATGTGGAGCAGAACTAGTTCTTTTGTGAAGCAATCTAGATATCTAGAGGGACTTCAGATGTGAATAAGTTGGTTGAGTTCCAGACTACCTTGAGAGGTCATGCTCTCAAGTGGTACATGAATATTATTGCTCCAGGAGTGCCAAGAATGAAAGGTCAAGCGTTCACACTCGCCCAGGTACAGAAAGGGTTCATAACAGAGTTTAAGCTACCTCAGTACAAACAACGAGCTTTGTCCAAGTTGCGCTAGATCCAGCAAAGGGAATGTGAATCAAACTGGGAATACAGCCAGAAGTTTAAAGATGCTATAGGGAGGTTATCACATCAAATCCATGAGGAACATCAAAGAGAATGGTACATTCAAGGATTTCTACCTCTGACACGGATTCCGCTAACACAATAGCGGATATCCACTTTGGATAGACACCTTGAAACAATCAATGAATATTGAAGTAATGGCGGGATATCCTAGGATCCTGAGAGTGACCAGACCCCCAGCGGATGAAAATCTGGCGCACGTACAAGGAAAAATATCAGTGCTTATAGAAAATATTCAAGAACTGACGATACCTAGACCAGAACAACTGCAGGTCTGGTGCACCAGATGTTATACAGAAGGACATCTGGTGAAAGAATGTCCACAAATGAGGGGAATGGGACCTCCTCAGAATCCGATGGGACCCTCATCAGGACCCATGGGAGGAGTCGCGCAAGTGTCTGGGAATTTACCATTACATAACCCCACCCCATATCATGATTTTCCAGGGAGCCAAGCAATACTAGCAGTTGAGTATTGTGAGATTTGTTGAATCCATGGGCATGGGCCTAGACAGTGCCCCATCATGCATAAATATTCAACAGTACCAAATAAAATACACTGTGAGTTATGCGCATCTACCACACATACTACCAATCAATGTAGAATGTTGAATTCACTTGCAGACAAGTTGGACCGAACAACATTCAGGGTGAACGAAAACCCGCAGGGACTAGGAAGAGGTTGTGGAAGTGGAGACGGAGGAGACTTCAGAGGAGAAAGAACCGCGGGAAGAGTACCAACCAGATGTTATAACTATTATGGGCAAGGCCATATGGCTAGAGATTGTCCTCATCCTAGGTGGCCATGGTGCACTCACTGTAGAACCAATGGGCATGCAACTAAAGACTTGTTATTGGATAAATCGATGAATGCAGACATAAACTGATCTCCCTAGATCCACCTGGATCTTCCTAGATCCACATGGATCTTCCTAGATCCACCTAGATCTTCCTAGATCCACCTGGATCTAGAACAAAACAAGACAGGACATGACACTTTCCTTAAGATTTAATCATTGAGTTTATCAGCAGACAAGAGATGAATGACATACCTTTGAATATCGCTTCCTTATATATTTTTTATCCCTGCTCTACTTCGGTGCTCTTGTGATATTAGATCTGCAATGAAACACAAACCAACCAAAGTCAAAGAAACAATAGTATATTCAATGAAAACTTACACATGTGATCAAGGAGTCATGTAATAAAATGAGAATGATTTTATGGAAAGAAACATTTCACTGTATTATATTAAGTAAAAGTGGAAGATACAACCAAACAGCCTTGATGTTGCAAGGTTCCCTTTCGGTGGCCCTTTGATCCAGCACACACACTTTCTCCAAACATGTATGAATATGATCAGCAATAGCTTGATGGTCAAATGGGGACCTCAAAAATCAATTGAAATAGAGTTACTCACACAATTCTCAACCTATTCCTTCATAAATTCCTTGCTTTCGTTCTCTTTCTTACTTGCTTACTTTCTTAACCTTTTCCATGAGAAATCCATCATCATATAGGAGAAGGAGAGATGGAAAAAGAGATTAGGATGATCCCACCAAATCAGAGAAGCCAATAGGATCCCAAACATACGGATGCCACCTCGTATTCTAGAAGATTCCCTTCTATAACCTTCGTGAACTTTGTCCTTTCCTTAGTCTTCAAATGTCACCACACCTTGTCTATAGAGTAGCCTATGGAAACTCTGCAAGCTAAGTTTAGGACAGCCTACGGAAATCAGGCATTTCCGCACTATGTCTTATGTTTAGCCTACGACGTCCTTCTAAAGACAAGTTTTGTAGAGGAGGAAATCAATCACTTTTCTCATGAGAAAGATCATTTTTTGAGACTGAACACATGCTTCTAGAAACATCACTAGGGTGACCAAAATAATGTGTAACATGACTTCCCATAACTAATTGCAAAATGGGAAGATCAGGTACGTCAACGAGGAACTAACCTCATCAGTTCAGAAATAAAGAGAGTTATTAAAGGACAATTTCCCAACCTCAATATCGTCACTCGAGGAGGAGAAAACACAGGAGTTGATGTTGATAATCTACCTTAGATCCAAAAAGTAACACCTAAAGAAGACATGTGTGACCCTCTAAAACAAAAATTGTTCTTTAAAACTTCCATAAAAGTATTTCAGAATATCTCTAGCCCTGGGATGCAAGAGAAACCCCCACAACCTATTGTTTACCCTAAGGTTACGCAAGTACCTGCTTCACCCCCTACACCCAGAAACCCTGTAGTCACATCGATACAACCTGAGAAACCTCAAAATGTAGTTGACCTTTGGTTTCAATTATTCTCTGATATTCTCGAGAATGAACAATTAACAGAAAAGTTGTGCAATGTGCTATACCTAGTTTTAGGGAATTATGAACCCACAAAAGCAAGAATAAGGACTAATATTCCTGAGAAGAGTACTCAGAGGGTGCAGAGAAGGAAAGTATGAATGGGAAAATAATTTATACTAGTAGCCCAATTAGACAAATTTGAGATTAAGGATGTCATGTTGGATCAAGGATCCGATGTCAACATTCTGCCTAAAAAGACTTGGGAAGACTTAGGAAAACCTGAGTTGACATATACCCCAATCCAGTTAAGAATGGCCAACCAATATTACATTTTCCCAATAGGAATATTGGAGAATGTGGAAATAGATGTTGAGAGTGAAGACTATAGCTGACTTTGAGGTGATTGAGATCATGGGGGATAAGGACCCATACCTTGGACTACATGGGATTGATTGGGCCTATGAAAATTATGTAGTAATTGACCTAAAGAAAGACACCATGAAATTTGAGGCAGATGGAATCAAGGTAGTTCAACCCTTGGATCCGTATATGTGTCCCAGATATACGAAACCAACAGACAACAATATGGAGGGAGAAGAGTTGGATCAGTTGTACACTATAAAAGCAGAAATAAGAGAAGATTACATAAATACTACTACTGATGGATCGGTAAATTGGAGGAGTATACAATCAGCAGAAAAAGATTCATACAAGGCATTTGACAGTTGGCAGCAAGGCTCATACAAAAGATTCTCAAGGAGATGTGCAACTGTCAGAGAAACTAGATGGGTTGGGACCGATATCAGCGAACACCAAGTATATGAGGGTACCTATGGACTTGATAGTTTTATGCTCAGCTGGAAGGAAAGGTAGTATAGGATCAAAGGATCCTAGTACTAAATTTATCCCTCTAGGACACCCCTTCCAGATGGTGGTCTAATCACAAATCCTTACTCATAAATTGGGGCAATGTGAAGCAAGATATCAAGTATAGGTTTCAGAATAAGGAGTAGTTGGAATCAGAGTTGGAGACAGATTTCCAAGTTGCACAAATTTTCAACGGAGAATCTCATCCTAGAGCACATATTGAACAGTGTGTGACATAGTGGCAAGTTGAGGAAATACCATCTCACTTTTGGGTTCAGGTATTTTCCCATTCACTAGATCCAATCCTGAAATATTGGTTCATACATAAAGAAACCAGAAGATAGACCATCGACTGTAAAACGTTGGCAGATCACTTTTGCAAGGACTTTTCATTTACAAGTAAGTGCGTTGATCTTGAAGTAGTCCTACAGAGAATTAAAGAATTTCTTTTTTCAAACAATAGTAACTATAAATCAAACCTAGGGGTATGTGCAAAACATAACCGAGAACTTCAGACTAATTTTCACCTAACCTTAGATAAGAAGCCTATAGAATGTTATAAGATTAGTAGGGATTCAGAAAGCCCAGATGATTTAGAGGAATTGAGAAACCTAACCATTAAAGAGACAGAAGGGAGCAGAGAAATCCAGAACATCATACCCAGTCAGACTGATAGTTCCTATAATCACCCATTAAAGTTGGCGCAAATTAAATATAGGGACCACAAAGAAACCTAAGATAGCTATGGTGGGAGATTACTGGGATGAGAAAACTAGTCAAGAAATACAAAGATTGTTGTGGGAATATGAGGATTTGTTCCCAAAGACATTTTCAGGGTTAAAGGGGATCAAAGGAGTTATGGGAGAAATGAAAATTGAATTAAAACCAGGATCAAAGACTGTGAGGCATAGTCCATACCACCTTAACCCTAGAGTAAAATAGAAGGTTAAGAAGGAGATAGACAATATGTTGGAAGCTGGACTTATTTTTGTAGTAGAAGAAGCAGAATGGGTCAGCCCAATAGTCATTCAAAGAAAGAAAGGCACAGAGGATATCAAGATCTGTGTAGACTATAGAAGCCTTAACTTTGCCTGTGTGCATGACCCTTTTCCAACACCTTTTGTTGATGAGGTGCTAGAATAGGTTGCGGGGAAAGAAGCGTACTCATTTACAGATGGATTTTCAGGGTACCACCAAGTAAGGATTGCCGAAGAGTACAAAAAGAAGATCACATTCATAACAGAACGGAGGTATTTTGCATACAATGTGATGCCATTTTTCTTAAAGAACACCCCTACAAGTTTCTCTAGGATTGTAATAGTAACTTTCAGAGAGTTTATCCACAGGTTTATAGAATTTTATATGGATGATTGGATGATATATAGTTTTCCTAAGGAACATGCAGCGCTATTATGTCTGATGTTTGACAAATGCAGAGAATTGCAAATATCATTGAATCTCAGAAAGTGTATCTTCTGTGTACCACATGGAAATGTTTTGGGCCACATAGTATGTCGAGAAGGAGTACTAGTAGACCCAACCAAATTCATAGTTATTGTGAACATGCCACCACCTACAAGTGCTAAGTAGTTGCGCTCCACGCTGGGACACACGGGGTACTATCGTAGGTTCATCAGAAGATATGGATCCATTACTAAACCTCTAGAAAATATATTAGAAAAGGACGAAATGTTCCAATGGACCCCAGAATGTGATAAATCATTTGAGACCCTAAAGGAGAATCTTAGCACAACACTGATTCTGATATTCCCAAAATGGGAAAATGAATTTCACATCCACGTAGATGCTTGAGGTATTTCTTTAGGAGTTATCCTAGCGCAACCTCAAGATGGATCCATGGATCATCCTATTGATTTTGTGAGCAATAAGTTGTCACGAGATTAGCACAACTACACAATGAAAGAAAGGGAGGGTTTAGCCATGATTCATGCTTTGCAGAAATTTAGACATTATTTGTTACGTTCTCATTTTAAGTTCTTTACTGATCATTCTTCATTGAAATATCTAGTTAACAAACCTGTGTTGGAAGGGAGAATTTGTAGATGGTTTCTACTATTTCAGGAATTCTCTTTTGAAGTAATTATTAAGCCTAGAAGATGAAATGTAGGACCTGGTCGCCTATCTAGATTAGAGTCAAGGGAAAGTGGCAGAGCAATTGACTATCAGCTCCCAGATGAAAATTTGTTCTGGGTTGAGGCCATACCAGAGTACCTAAAGGACATAGCAGTATTCTTAAGTATAGGAGCATGCCTAGAAACATATTCTACAACCTAGAAACGCCATATGGTTGTTAGAGAAATGGAATACCAATTGATTGCAGGGCAATTGTATAAATTAGGACTAGATAATATCCTCAAAAGATGTGTCTTGGACCATGAAATATAAGATATATTGTGGGAGTGCCACAACAAAGTTGTGGGAGGTCATGTAGGAGGAAAGTTTATTGTGCAGAAAGTCCTCCAAGATGGACTATGGTGCAAAACGCTCTTCAAGGATGAAAAGGTATATGCTAGATCATGTGATGTTTTTCAAAGAGTGGGTAAGCCGTCGGGACGAGATGAATACCCACTTCAACCAGTTTGAGCTCTACAAGCATTTGAGAAGTGGGCATTTGACTTCATTGGACCGATCAACCCCACAACTAAGCACTCAAAGGCTAGATACATCATTACCACAACTGACTACCTTACACGTTGGCTTGAGGCAGCAGTTGTTTAGGACTGCTCGACCGATACTGCTGCTACGTTCATTTTTTAGAATACTATCACTCAATTTGGATGTCCTAGGAGTCTAACCAGTGATCAGGGAGCTCATTTTATTAGTATCACTATAGAAAATATTACAGCAGAGTTCCTGATCCAACATCACAAAAGAATCCCCTACACCCACAAGCCAATTGAATAGTAGAAGCGTTCAACAAGATTCTAGAGAGAGGATTAACAAAGGTCTGTTGCGCAAATCGAGAAGATTGGGATGAAAAAATTCTAGCAGTACTATGGGATTATAGGACAACCACAAAGAAACTCCACAGGTACACGCCATTTCAGCTAGTTTATTTGAAAGAGGTTGTGGTTCCTGTGGAATTAATTACTCCAAGTTTGTACATTGCACAGATCACCCATATGTCGGAGGAAGAATCAGTTGCACAGAAACTAATGAAGTTAGAAGAACTCGAGGAGACTGGGTTTTTAGTAGACTTACATCAGTCGGTTGAGAAAGCAAGGAAAAAATATTGGCATGATAGACACATTAAAACTAAAGTATTTGTGCAAGGAGACAAGGTTCTACACTATGACAGTCGGTACCAGAAGCATCCTGGCAAGTTGTGCATGCATTGGTTGGGACCATTTATAGTTGCGAAGATCTGACCTTCAGGAGTAATCAGACTTGCACAACTGGATGGTATGTTTTGTTTGAGATGGGAAAATGGCCCTCACCTGAAACCCTATATGTCTTGAAACTGAGCTAAAATGGATTGTTTCTCTAGTCCAAAGGAGCATGTATAGTAGTTAGATTTGAGTTTTATGCAATTTTTGTAAATTCAGTTAATAAATTCGACGTGTGAAGTGTTGCGCCGCGACATGTAGTTCATTTAGTTCTCTGTCTAAGTGTTGTTTGATGGAGAACTACTTACTCAGCAGCGCAGGATCAGAAGCGTAAAGAACCCATTAATGAAAATCATTAATATGAGGCAGAACCCTTTGTGTTCGGAGGGAGAATGAATTTGAATGCAATCTGAGTCCATGTGCCACACGAACCCAATCTAGTCACATCCTTTATTTCCATTACAATACCCCATCTGAATTCAGTTAAGACATGAAGCCATGATACGTGAAGATCCCATCGGTATTTGCGTTGGTATTCCCATTCGTCAAACGGAAAGGTCTGAAATTGGCCACATCCCTATCCAACTTGCACAGTAAATGCTAGAATCTCCCAATAGGATTTACCCTGTTAACCCATCCTGTCGGACAAATCAGATCCAACTTGCCTCCATAGGGTCATGATGAACAACAGTTATTACTAAACTTGCCAGCTAAGCCCAAGTATAAGGATCTGAGAACTCACCATAGAACGCATTGTTTTTAAAGAACTTAGCAATATTTCAATTATGTAGAGCAAGAAAGCCTGTGAAATCCTGAAACCCGTAGTTTTGACCACCAAATCCTTGTTTCGTCACGGAATTTGATCATATCCAGAACCCACAATGCTGAGAGCTATAGGAAGTTGAGGCGCCATGTCCAAAGACGCAATACTAGCTGAGCCCTGTGACCCCTGATTTGAGGTCGTGGGTGATTTAAAGAGGAAGTTGGAGCATGTCAACCTCCTTGATCTTGACTTAAAAAACCTAGTCTTGTTCCCCCAGATGAACATAGACGTATTTTGGAGTATCACTCCAGATGAGTTGGGAGGCATGCAGTTTGTGTCAAGGCCTGAATTTATCAACCTATTCAACTCAACGATAATGAACCTCAGAGACCTATGAGTGTTCGATACCACTGGTGATGTTGTGTGGTTGATGCAGGAGCATCTCTCCATGCCATTCCGTCAACCATGTCAGCGTACACTCATTCATGTGCTGAAAGGGAGGCACAACCTCATTTTTGAATTTGAATTCAATGTAAATTAATGCCTTAGGCTGGTGAGCCATGAATGCCATGCCTTTGCGCAGGCTGTAGATAAGATAGGCATTTATTGTAGATCTGC
>ML783738.1:92642-120385 GCA_009831015.1 Picea engelmannii
AACACAATACCACAGATATCCAATGGAATAACATCAAGCTCTACCTCATCAACGAAATTTGCAATGATAGCAAACCTAAGTTTACACCTTCTTGTTACTTGTAACTTAGCATTATCACATATCCAACCAAGAGGGTATGGCTTCGGATGTGGAATTGTTTCCAAATTTAATTTCTTAACAGTTTCTTCAGAAATAAGGTTTGCTTGAGATCCAGTATCAAATAGAGTATCTATCTTAGTATGCTTTGAAACAACCCTTATGTGAAAAAGTTCAATTCTCTCTTTTCCTTGTCGAGTTACATTGATATTATTGTTACTTGAAGAACTAGTACTTGCAATAGAACCATTACCTTGATAACCCATGGCTATGATCTTTGTTTCATCATCCGAATCCGAACCTAAATCATGTTGAACGGTTGCAGTAGTCTTTGACTTCCCTTTGTTGTTGTTGCCAAACTTTTTGGGTCTTCTTTCAGGATGAAGTTTCCAACAATGGTCTTCATCATGGCCATCTTTTGAACAATGTTTTCATGTGAATTTTTGTCCCTCTTTCTTAACAACAACATTCTTTTTTCCATTTCCCTAGAACTTCTTCCTTCCTTTGTCTCCATGACTGAAAGGCTTCTTCTTACCCTCATGAGTTTCGTTCCTTCCTCTTGCTTCCAAATGAGTGGCATGAACACAAACTTCATCTAGATTTGAAGGATTAAACATGAGTATAGTATGTCTCAAATAACTATGTAAATCTCCAATATATTTGATTAAAGTTTCTTGAGAAGACAAATCTACTCCCAAAACCAATGCTCTTGTCCTAAATTCTTGAGTAATGCTTTGCACATTCTGTCCTTTAGCTTGTCTAAAATTTTGCCAATCCATAGTAGCCTTTTGCTTATATGCCAATGGATAAAATTGTCTTTTAATTGCAACAATAAAATCATTCCAAGAGGTTAAAATTTTACCATGCTTCTTCATGTCCTTCTGAGTCTTGGATTCCCACCAAATGAGTGTTGCACTATCCAATCTTAAAGAAGCAAGCTGAATTTTGGTTTCATCATCTTGAATCTTTTGTATCCTACAATATACCTCAATCTGGTGTATCCAATTATCTAATTTCTCAGCATTAACTTCTCCATTGTATATTGGCAATTCGAATTTAATATCAAACTTTAATGAAGGAATTTGCAAAGGAGTTTTACCATGTCCCTTTGGAGAATTTAGAAGAGGTCTTGAATTGGTAGAAGAAGAAGAAGAAGAAGAAGAAAATGGAGGAGAGGGTGGTGGAGAAGCACCATTCCCTCCATTTCCATTTGGAGTTTTATCACCACTGTCTCCCTTATGATTTGAAGGGTTGGAGCCTTCACCTTGCAACCTTGTATTCCTTTCGATCAAGATCTTCATCATCTCTCTCATTTCCATGAGAGCCTTTTTGAGATCTTCATCTTCTACAGGAACATGTTCATGACTCTCTTCATGAGCCATACTTGGTGAATGCCTCCTTGAAACTTGTGGTGATGGTATATGCTTCCTCCTTGAAGGATGAGAACTTGACTCTACAAGTTGACCTTCTCCTCGTGTGAGTTTCAACCTTGTGAGCATCAGAAAACAAAACACTTGCAAATAATCAAGTCTTCAAAAACCTATTCTTTGATACCAACTTGATCTAAAATTGAAGAAGACTTGTATTCTTGAAAATATTTGCAAGTAAAGTTTATGTGTTAAAATGCAAATGGATCAACTTTGCAACACAACTTATAATAGGATTTACTCATTCAATATGCATATAAATAGTAGCATAATCAATGAACAGAAAACACATAACACAGCAAATGATAAAGGAGTTCACCCCTCTCTTGGGCTACATCTCCTGGTCTAGCTTCCAATGGATCATTTGTATTATTTTCTCAAAGTGCTCAAAAATATGCTTTACAATACTCAAACTACCAAATAGATTGTTCTAATGGCTTCAGAACGTCCAAAAACCCCTAGCTGGGATTTTTCGGCACCTCGTTTGGCCAAAAATTGAAGAAGATAGGCTTCGTGGAAGTCCCCCCTTCAAGCTTGTTGTCTCTGCATATACAAAACGCACCTCCTATGGCTCAAACTAGCCCACATGCTTATTTAAGCATAAAAACTTAGCACCGGATGCAACCGCACAAATGGTGCGAACTGTAGAATATTTACGGGCGCACCTAGGCCCTTACCGTCAAGGGCCAGGTCATATCAACCCATGCAACCATGCGCTAGAATAAATATGGGCTCCCGTTTCAAAAGCCAATGGTCAAAGGCCAAATGGAGGTCATTGTAATAACCATTGGAACAAATGTTAATCGCGCACGCGTGCCATACAACATAGTTGTGGGTCATATATGATATAGCGCGCGACCAAGGGCTGGGGCTAAGCCCCAGCCCGGTCATGGCCCAAACCACCCATACATTCAAACTTTAATATAATCCAGGTCATATATATAATAAGTAACACATGTTGGTGCGCCGGTTGGCGGCTCTTTGCCAAGTCATTGCCCCTGCCTGGAGTTCGCGGGGTCGACTCCGGCCAAAGACATAAGTTTTAACAAAATAAAAAAATGACATGTGGCGACCATTAATTGGGCCACGTGTCGTCGCTCCATTCGCTGCCAAACATGCCAAGTCACCTGCCAACTATCCGAATGCCATCCTGCCACATGTCGTATGGCCTGCCACATCAGCATCCGTACGAACTGTACGGACTATACAATCAGCAACCCTTTTTGCCTATCTGTAAATTTGAACAGAACGCGATATCTCTCTCTCGCAACGTCCGTTTGAACCCAAATGAGTTGCATTGGGTTAGCAACGACGAGGCCTACGCTCTCATCTGATTTGAAGCAATTCCTAGCACTTTGAATTTTTGAGCAAAATTTGATCAGCTAGGACTGTCGACGGGAGAGGAGGAGGTAGAGACCACCTCAAAACATTCAACGACTAGTGGATTTCCACTACAAACTTGAGCACTCAAGGATGCATCACTTTCTTCTGCTGACCTTGGACAATAGCCAGCAACACACTTGGTTGGAATGATCAGGGCATCAACTAATCAACTGGAGAAGAGGCTCCAACAGGCGGAGAGGTCTGTAGAGGTCGTAAGGGAGGAAGTGTTCCTTGCGCAAGAATCCAAAAAGCAATATGAACATGCCAAGTTCCAGGTTTAGAATAGACTAGAAAGAGTCCAAGAAAGTCTTATTGAAGCTTGGTTGGAGATTCGGAAGGTCGCACCCCAATTTCCTGAAGCCAGCGATGCAAGAGAGTTGAAGCATCAAATTGAGATTCTTTAAGGACCATGGCCACAATTAGCCATTCGTGTTGAGAATATAGAAGTGCAGTAGCGGAAAACTCATAAATAAGCAGAGCAACAGCCCCATAAGCTGTAGGAGAAGATGGAGAAGATAGTGTTGGAAGACAACAATGCCCGAGCATCACTACATAAGCGCACAGTTGAGTGCACAAAGATTTTTAGGGAAGTCAGTGATTGGAAGGGCATCATCACTAGATGAAACCAGAACTTGGAGCATGTGCACACCAGAATCCAGGTGTTGAATGAAGAAGTTACGGATACGATAAATCCATTGGAGAAACAACAGAAGTTTGACCAGATCCAGCAAGAAGACAATGAACCGAACGCCCTATTTGAGGCATAATCCATAGCTAAGAAGGCGTTATGCGACTTTCGGCCTATCATTCAGATAGTTTATATGCACATGCATCAAGTCGATTCAACAATATATTCTGAATGAAACTCATTGGTCGCATCCAATTCCCAGGGATGTATTACAAAGGTGACCCAACAGTTTGTGGTAGAGGCCTCACTCCTTGCCAGGAAATGGTAGGATAAAGTTGGGAGATTTCAAGAAGTGAGGAAGCGGGCCTTGCATTTGGTCCCAGAGTTGGGCCCTTCATTTGAAGAGGAAAAAGAAGAGAAAGTGCAAGCAGAAGAGAAAACTAAAGAGGAAAAGGAGGACAAGGGAAAACAACATTTTCTCCTGGAAGTTGTGAAAGAGTCGAGTACTTGACTCGATGGCGAGTCAAGGTTTGTGGTTGAAGCCTGTTGGGCCCTTAATTTTTGGATAAGGAGTTGCAAAAGAAGGACTACAGTGCCAGTTTTTTCCTAATTCGAGTTGCGCAAGCTATAGAAGAATATAGACATTAGAGCAAGGATAAGTAACAGAAATTAGTTGCGAAAAGGACAACGCAATGCCAGTAAAGCAAAAGCAGTTGCAACAGAACAAGAAAGTGTGCAAGCCAAATTCAGAAGACACGAATTAGCTTATATATAGGGATGAATATGATTGTAAAAAGGGTTGTTGTATAGTGATTGTAAAAGGGTTGGTTAGTTGGGTTTTTGGTTGGTTACTTGGGTTTTGTTAGTATCACAAGCGTAAGGTTGATTTCATAGTTGTTGTTTACTGCTAAGAAGTCATATTTTGAGTCTGTAATGTAATTTGTATACCATATTGGGAGTTAGAGCTCTTCGACATGAGCACAAAGCCAGGAGTCTGTAACAGAGTGTTACTGTGTATCTCTAATATTGTAAGGGAGAAAGACCTGAAGATAATATATGAAGAAGGATCCAAAATTTCAAAATATGATGTGTCTTTCTGTGTTTATCCTTATGCATTGTATCTTTACAGTACTTCTTTATGGTTCATAATTTCCACATGATGTCTCTATGTTTGAATTCTTTTCCGCAACCTAAATAGATTCATTTCTTGCACATATGAGTTCATATATGTTCTATAGTTATATGATGCAAGAGCATCACGAGGCGTGTAAGCATAGCTAGCAACGAGATAGCGCGGAGATAAGAGACAGCTGGAAAAGAACCGAGCACATTTTTTGAAAATGTTTTGAAATATTAATGAAGTCATTAAGTGGAGGCATGCTTGTATTATTGTAAAAGGACCTTGAGTGATCCGCTCTCGTCCATAATAGATAGGATCCTTTATGTGTAATGAATGTAGGTAGATATAATTTAATTCTAGATTAGACAGTTTTAGAGCGCAAGTAGGAAATGGGATATAGACACCCTCATTGTATAGTTGTGAGGGGATTATCAAGATAGAGCATAGAGCATAGAGAAGAGAGCAAAGAGTTGTAGTTGAAAATACCCATGTACAGAGATTTGAATTAATAGAAAGAGCTTCGATTCAAATTCATGGTATCGTATTTGTTCTCTGTGTATGCATGTTGAATGTTATGCTCATAGATGTTTACTTTCTGTTATACATTTGATTTATACGTTGTGTATATGATTTCATGCTTTGTGTTTGAAGTCTGAGAGAGAGTAAGGAATGATTTTCAATTGTTTATCTGCCTGAGTGAGTAAAATTCCTGCAAGGAGTGCAGTGAAGTTTGTTCGCAAGGAGCGTGTTGACAGAAGTCAGAGTTCATCTCTGAAAGCTCAGGAGGGATAACAATTGTTCTCATTCTCGCAGAAGTGCAAGTTGAGAACATGAGTCATGCAAGGTGTGTGTAGGCTGAGTAAAGTCTTAGGGTTTGTGAACCTGAGAAATTTTTGAAGGACTACTACTACAGGGAGTGCGCAGAGTCGAAGGACTTCAATTCTTTGAAGTAATTGAAGGATTCACCACAAGGAGTGTGTGCGGGAGTCTTCTTTAAGAATCGAAGTTGGAGAAATCTCAGGAAGGATAGGGTATTCGCAGTTGTCGAAGAAAAGAATAGAAGGTTGGTGCCTTGAGGCGTTGAAAGGAGGTGTAGCAAGTTTGCATTGCAAGCGAGTAAGTTCCGTAGAGAAATATTTGGTTAAATTCGCAGGAATTTTCCAGGAAGAAACGGACGGTCGGAATTCTTTGAGAAGAATTCGCGAAGTCACAAGAGCCATCAGATCTTGCAGAGAAGCAGGTACATTAAGGCGAGCTTTCCTCAAGCGTAAGCTCAGAAGAAATCAAGGCCATAGGATCTAAGTCAGCCAGGGCCGTTGGATTGCTCTCGAAAGGCGAGTAGCGAAGTGGCGAGTGGATCAGAGCCGTCCATCTGGGGAGGACAGGTGGCAGAGATCTAGAGATCTCATGAACTCGGAGGTTCGCGAGGTGAGAGCCCAAAGGTTGGGTACTCTAGGTTGCGAAAGGCAAAGTCCCAAAAGGGCGAGAAATTTCGTTGTGGGACCGCGTAGACGACGTGTCAAAATTCGGAAATTCGGCACTTAGGTACATCGAGGAGTTTGGGATATTGGCACTTCGGGTGTCATGATACAAAGGAGACAGCATTTCATGGAGTGAAGTGGTGAAGTGCGAAGTGGAGCGTAAGGAACACGTGGCAGAATCGCAAAGTGGGCCCGTGGAATAGAGAGGCGGACACGCGTGTTCATTGAAGGGAGTCAACACCCTGTTGACTTTTCGTGTCTCGGGGGTTCGTAAGATAAGGGGACGGAAGTCCAACCTTTTGACTTGCGAAGTGGCGAAAGGCAAGAAGCGCTAGTGGGAAGCCTAGTCGACGGTCACACGCGGAGGGCGCTGACAACAGGGAGCTATACCCATATCAGCATTTTGGTTATCGTGAGCTTGGGAAGGAAGAGTCGAGAGTCTCGACTCATGAACTCGCGAGTGGAAAGTTGTGACAAGTGCCTCTCAATTTAGGCCTTGGTCACAGCCGGTGGTCACGCGGAGAAGGGGGAGCTTGCACCTAGTGTTGTTCGCGCCAAGGAAGCTTCCGAAAGGACCTATGGATCAAAAGAAAGAAGATTCAAGCAGGGAATTGAAAGAGCCGATCCAGCTCAAAGGGAAAAGAAGAATGATCCTGTAAGAGGATCCTTGACCTGAGGGCCGAGTGGGTCTGCACCATCTGGTATCAAAGCCTGATTCTTGTTTGTATATTTCAGGCAGGAAAAGCGAGAAGGAATTTCAACCATGCTGTCGAGGAGAAGAGACAGGAAAACACCCGATCTGCCAGAGGAAAGGGAAATGCCAAAAGGAAGGGGCAAGCAGGTGTAGAATCTAGAAGTGGAAAGAGATCTGCATGACATTCACACCAAACTCGTGGATGTGGAAATAAAACAAAGGCACACAGTCGAAATTGGAGATGTCAGTGAGTCTGAAAGTGAAGATGACGTTGGACATGAAGAAGAATAAATTGCAGTAGAAGATGTAGCAAATGAACACTTGATTAGAGTTGTTGCAAGAATGAGTGCAAGAGCCAAAATGGACATTCCAGTTTATGAGGGAAACTTGGATGTTGAAGAGCTTCTAGATTGGATTAGAGCTCTAGACACATATTTTGACTATGAAGATGTCGAAGAAGACAAGAAGGTCAAACATGATGTCACGAGACTTAAAGGACATGCAGCATTGTGGTGGGATGAACTGCAAGATGAGATACTCTGCCAAGGTAAGCAGAAAATCAAGAGTTGGGATAGGATGATCACAAAGATGAAGGCGAAATTCATTCCCAGGGATTACCAGATTACTCTATTTCGAAGAATGCAAAATTTGAGACAGAAGTTGATGTCAGTGAAGGAATATACTAAAGAGTTCTACATGCTGAACATCAGAGCAGGTCATCGTGAAAGTAATGATGAAAAGGTTTATAGGTATATGAATGGCCTGAGATACGAAATTCAGGATAAGATGAGCATGATGACCATCCGAACGATGGAATATGCTTATCAAATGGCTCTAAAGGCAGAAGAGAACCTGAGTCGAAAACAACGTCAAAGAGGCCGAGGCAGAAGTCAAGCCAGGGGAAAATCAGTCATCCAAGATAGAAATCAAAAGCCTAAGGAAGAATGGAAGAAACCTCAGATTGAGAGAGGTGGAAGCTCACAGAAAGGGAAATATGATGGACAGAGAAGGCAATATGCTAATCAGAGAGGAGAGTATGATGATAACAACATTTTGCCTCGTACTCGAGGAAGAGGAAGAGGAAGAGGTGGAGTGATAAAATGCTTCACGTGTGGAAAGGTCGGACACAAGTCTTATGAATGTCCAGACAAGAAGAAAGAGGAAGGAGAGACTCACATTGCCGAAGCACAGAGGCAAAATGTTGAGGCAGAGGATGTTGAAGTTAGAATATCGTTGATGATGCGAAAAGTTCTTTTGACACCAAAGAAGGAAGTGGAGAGTTCGGTCCAAAGGAACAGACTTTTTCGGACTACTTGCAAGACCAAGGACAGGGTATGCAAGGTCATTGTGGACAGTGGTATCACAGACAATCTCGTTTCAATGGAGATGGTAGAAAAACTGGAGCTGGAGATGATTGATCATCCAAGCGCATACAGAGTTTCGTGGTTGCAAAAAGGACATCAGGTAAATGTCACTAAGCAATGTTTAGTTGAGTTTAAAATAGGAGGGTATAAAGATGAAATACTTTGTGATGTTATTCCTATGGATGTTTGTCATCTATTGCTGGGTAGATCGTGGCAATATGGCAGGAATGTGATTCATGATGGGAGAATGAACACATACACCCTAGAGAAAAATGGGAGAACTCAAATGTTGTTGTCGATCAAAGATAAAGAAATAAAACCGAAGGTGAGCAACACTGTACTTCTCTTGAATGGGAAGGAACTTCTTACAGAGCTTAAGAAGAAGGAGGAACCACAATTCATTGTGTTCAGGAAGACAAAGATTGTTTTAACCAGCACAAGGGTAGATGATTTACCAGAAGAGGTTCAGGAACTATTGGAGGAGTTCGTTGACATAGTAGTGGATGAACTACCTCATTCATTGCCACCGATTAGAAGTATAAGTCATCAAATCAATCTCATACCTGTAGCTAGTTTTCCAAACAAAGAAGCATACAGATTGACGCCGCAGGAGAATGAAGAGGTCAAAAGACAAGTCCAGGATTTGTTGGACAAAGGTTTGGTCAGAGAAAGCTTGAGTCTGTGTGTTGTTCCGACGGTACTCAGACTGAAGAAAGACGGAGGCTGAAGGATGTGTACTAACTCGAGGGAAATCAACAAAATAACCATCAGGTACAGATTTCCATTGCCAAGGATGGATGATCTGATGGATTGCTTGAATGGAACCAAAAAAAATTTGAAGATTGATTTGAAAAGTGGATATCACCAGATTCGTATGAGAGAAGGTGATGAATGGAAGACATCCTTCAATACTAACGAAGGGTTGTATGAATGGCTTGTTATATCATTTGGTTTAACAAACGCACCGAGTACTTTCATGAGATTGATGAATGAAGTCCTGAAGGATTTCATCGGAAAATTTTTCATTGTGTATCTTGATGACATACTGATTTTCAGTAAAACAAAGGTAGAACATCTTAAACATTTGGCTATAGTGATGAAGAGGTTACAGCAAGAGAAATTGTTGATAAACATGAACAAATCCTCATTCATGAAGACAGAGCTCATTTATTTGCGGTTTGTTATTTCTGCAGATAAGTTGAGGATGGATCCAGATAAGGTGGAGGTAATCAAGAATTGGTCGTCACCAAGGAATATCTTTGAAGTTCAAATTTTTCACGGATTGGCTATTTTCTACTGAAAATTCATTAGGAATTTTAGTGGAATTAGTGCACCGATGATGGACACAGTGAAGAAGACACACAAATCTTTTCACTGGACGGAAGAGGCTGAGAAAAGCTTCAATTTGCTGAAAAGGAAAATCATGGAACAACCAATTCTGGTGTTGCCTGATTTCCAAAAGACATTTCAAGTAAAATGTGATGCAAGTGGATTTGGAATAGGGGCAGTCTTGAGTCAAGAAGACAGGTCGATAGCATATTTCATCGAAAAGCTGAATGAAGCCAAGATAAAATACTCCACGTATGATAAGGAATTCTATGCTATTATTCACGCATTGAAAAAATGGAGACATTACTTAATTCCTAAGGAGTTTGTCTTGTATAGTGATAATCATGCATTGCAATTTGTGACTCAACAGGAGAAGTTGAATCAAAGACATGTTAAATGGGTTGAATATAAGCAAAATTTCACTTTTGTGGTTAAACATATTTCTGGAACTGCTAACAAAGTTGTTGATGCTTTGAGCAGGAAATGTTTGCTATTGCAGAAGTTCAGAGTCAAAACATTGGGTTTTGATGATCTCAGGGACATGTACAGAGATGATCCAGATTTTAAAGAGGTGTATGAAGTAGCTGAGAATCCAATTCTCGGGTATAGAAGCCAATGGGCAGAATACATGATCCAGGAAGGATTACTATTTAAAGGTAATCAGCTTTGTATTCCAAAATGCTCCATGAGGGAGAATTTGTTGAAGGAGAAACATAGTGGAGGATTGGTCGGACATTTCGGTCATGACAAGACGTTCGCAAAGTTGAATGAGTCATATTTTTGGCCACGAATGCGAGAAGACGTCAAAATATTTGTGGACAGATGTAGAATTTGTCAGCATTCAAAAGGAAAGAGGTAGAATGCAGGTTTTTATCAACCATTACCCATACCTGACAGGTCATGGGATGAAGTCGGCATGGACTTCATATTGGGGTTGCCAAGAACAAAAAGAGGGTTTGACTCAATCTCTGTGGTAGTGGATAGATTTTCCAAAATGGCACATTTCATTCCATGTCAGAAAACTAGTGACGCAACTCACATTGCGAACTTGTTTTTCAAAGAAGTCATTCGACTTCACGGCTTACCAAGGAGCATAGTTTCAGATCAAGACACTAAGTTCGTAGGACAATTCTGGAGAACCTTATGGAAGAATCTAGGAACAAACTTGTCATTTAGTTCATCTTATCATCCTTAGACGAATGGACAGATAGAAGTCGTGAACAGGAGTTTGGGAGACTTGTTGAGGAGCTTGGTGACAGAACACCACAGTCAGTGGGACAACATATTACCGGAGGTGGAGTTTGCTTATAACGACTCACTTAATAGGAGCACAGGACAGAGTCCATTTCAAATTGTTTATGGCATGCAGCCGAGAGGAATTTCTGAGCTGAGGGATTCAGAACAGATTGCGACTAGGAGCACTAGTGCAGAAGATTTCATAGAGGTGATGAAGGAACGATTGCAGAGTTTGAGCCAAGAATATAAGGAGAGAGAAGATCAACATAGGAGACAAATTCAGTTAGAATTTGGTTATTTGATCCTTACACATTTGAGAAAGGAAAGGTTCTTGAGTGGAACATATAATAAACTGAAGATGAAGAAAATCGGACCATGTAAGGTCTTGAAGAAATTTGGGACGAATGCATATGAGATTGAATTACCCAATGGAATCAAAATTTCTCTGATATTCAATGTCTCGGATTTGTACCCTTATAAAGCTGAGGAAGTAGAAGAAGGTAGTGAACAGCCAGAGATTCAGTGGAAAAAACAAATGCCAGTTGCAGAAAAGCCGCAGATGGAGCGCATACTGGACAAAAGAGTTGGTAAGAGGACCAGAATAAGAAATACTTTGAATACTTGGTCAAGTGGAAGGGCCATCCAGTTGAAGATGCCAACTAGGAGAATGAAGAAGAAATCCAGAAGCATGGACAGACCATGTGCGAGCTCATGGACAGGAGCCCATGAAAATTTTCAAGCGAGGGAGTATGATGTAGGAGCATCGCAAGGCATGTAAGCATAGCCAGCAGCGAGACAGCACGGAGATAAGAGACAGCTGGAAAAGCACCAAGCACATTTTTTGAAATTTTTTTGAAATATTAATGAAGTCATTAACTGGAGGCATGCTTGTATTATTGTAAAAGGACCTTGAGCGATCCTCTCTCGTCCATAGTAGATAGGAACCTTTATGTGTAATGAATGTAGGTAGATAGAATTTAATTCTAGTTTAGACAGTTTTAGAGCGCAAGAGGGAAACGGGATAAAGACACCCTCATTGTATAGTTGTGAGGGGATTGTCAAGATAGAGAATAGAGCATAGAGAACAGAGCAGAGAGTTGTAGTTGAAAACACACATGTACAGAGATTTGAATTAATAGAAAGAGATTTGATTCAAATTCATGGTGTCGTATTTGTTCTCTGTGTATGCATGTTGAATGTTATGCTCATGGATGTTTACTTTCTGTTATGCATTTGTTTTATATGTTGTGTATATGATTTCATGCTTTGTGTTTGAAGTCTGAGAGAGAATAAGGAATGAGTTTCAATTGTTTCTCTGCCTGAGTGAGTAAAATTCCTAGAAGGAGTGCAGTGAAGTTTGTCTACAAGGAGTGCGTTGACAGAAGTCAGAGTTCATCTCTGAAAGCTCAGGAGGGATAACAATTGTTCTCATTCTCAAAGAAGTGCAAGTTGAGCACAGGAGTCGTGCAAGGTGTGTGCAGGCCGAGTAAAGTCTTAGGTTTTTTGAACCTGAGAAATTGTTGAAGGACTACTACTGTAGGGAGTGCGCAGAGTTGAAGGACTTCAATTCTTTGAAGTAATTGAAGGATTCACCACAAGGAGTGTGTGTGGGATTCTTCTTTAAGACTCAGATTTGGAGAAAGCTCAGGAAGGATAGGGTATTCATAGTTGTCGAAGAAAAGCACAGAAGGTTGGTGCCTTGAGGTGTTGAAAGGAGGCATAGCAAGTTTGCGTTGCAGGCAGGTAAGTTCCGCGAAGAAATATTTGGTTAAATTCGTAGTAATTGTCCAGGAAGAAACGGATGGTCGAAATTCTTTGAGAAGAATTTGGGAAGTCACAAGAGCCATCAGATCTTGTAGAGAAGCAGGTATGTTACAGCGATCTTTCCTCAAGCGTAAGCTCAGAAGAAATCAGGGCCATAGGATCCAAGTCAACCAGGGTCGTTGGATCGCTTGCGAAAGGCGAGTAGCGAAGTAGTGAGTGGATCAGATCCATCCATTCGGGGAGGACAGGTGGCTAAGATATAGAGATATCGCGAACTTGGACGTTCGTGAGGTGAGAGCCCAAAGGTTGGGTACTCTAGGTTGCGAAAGGCGAAGTCCTGAAAGGGCGAGAAGTTTCGTTGTGGGACCGCGTAGACAACGTGTCAAAATTCGGCAGTTCGACGCTTAGGTACATTGAGGAGTTTGGGATATCGGCACTTTGGGTGTCATGATACAAAGGAGACAGCACTTCGTGGAGTGAAGTGGCGAAGTGCGAAGTGGAGCGTAAGGAACACATGGCAGAATCGCAAGGTGGGCCCGTGGAATAGATAGGTGGACACGTGTTGTTCATTGAAGGGAGTCAACACCCCGTTGACTTTTTGTGTCTCGGGGGTTTGTAAGATAAGGGGACGTAAGTCCAACCTTTTGACTTGCGAAGTGGCGAAAGGCGAGAAGCGCTAGTGGGAAGCCTAGCCAGCGGTCATGCGCGGAGGGCGCTGACAACAGGGAGCTATACCCGTATCGGCATTTCGGTTATCGTGAGATTGGGAAGGAAGAGTCGAGAGTCTCGACTCATGAACTCGCGAGTGGCGAGTTGTGACAAGCGCCTCTCAGTTTAGGCCTTGGTCATAGTCAGTGGTCACGTGAAGAAGGGGGAGCTTGCACCTAGTTTCTTTCATGCCAAGGAAGCTTCCGAAAGGACTTGTGGATCAAAAGAAAGAAGATTCAAGCAGGGAATTGAAAGAGTCAATCCAGCTCAAAGGGAAAAGAAGAACGATCCTGTAAGTGGATCCTTGACCTGAGGGCCGAGTGGGTCTGCACCATTATATGTCTTGCGCAAGATCAAGATGAATCTTGAACGTTATGTGAACCCACCTATGTATTCTCCTTTCCCTTCCCTATCCATTTGTCTCGACAGCACTTCCGATGAGACGTCTTCCCTTTAGAGGATATGAAAATGTCAGGGCTCTAGAATACTCGGTACCGTTTGTTGGTAACCCGAGAAGGACCCTGGTCTGATCAATATCATGCCAACACCGACATCATATCTTAATCGTAACTGAAAATGCTTTAAGAATACCAAAGCCAGGTCATTAAAGTAATCATACTTCGAGCTATCAAGCTCAATATACCATTTCACGACACCCCTTATAAGAGTGTGTTGAAACAAATGAAAATGAACGGAATCATCCTTTAACGAGTTGGATGAGCACCATAAGTGAAAACTCGTCACATGATCAACTAGATTTTTTCCTGGATTTCCTTCATACTTAGGGATATCTGATGGAAACTTAGTCGGCATGGGGGGGAAACGTGGATCATGACATATTGGGTCATTCAAAAGTCTCAACAAGTCTAGAAAATGTAGAGTTTCTAGAAAAGGTAGTCTAGGTTGTGGTGGATTCACATGAAAAGAGGGGCCTGGATTTTGGCTGGTGGTAGGTTGCCAGGAAAAGTTTGATTGATGGCCAGGGTTTTGGTAGAGACCATGGCGGCCCTGTCTAGTAAAAGGGACTTGTGTTTGATTCTACATTGTTGGTTGATTCCCGTAGTTGGATGACATGCCTTGTGTAGGGATTGCTCCCTATATAACATTCCAAGGACCTTGGTTGGGGATGCCCTCAGTCGACCCTCCTAGCATAGGTATTGAACCCTGCCTGAGGTTCTGCTGATTGTGGGAGGGTTTTCCCCGATCGGCATCCCTTGCGAAGGAAATCAAACTTGACAAGGATTTCCATGACCTTGTGAGGAGTAAACTTGTGTCATTTCTCCCACAAAGGAATAAAACCTTGTGTAGGGTTTTGTTGACCAAAATCGGGGTTTCCCTAGCCAAGAAAGAAGACAATGAGAATGTTTTATTTCCAAATGAACCGAACAAAGAAAAAGGAATATATCCCACTGGAGTCATGTAGGATTGAGGTCCATGGATCCCCCCACTGAACAAACTAGAGTTGGTATTAGGCTTGATTAGTTGTTGGAAAGTTCCTCCGAGTGAAGGACACAAAGGATGGATGTGACCCCCAACGTAAGGGATAGTGTTGAATGGGGAAGTGGTTCCCACGACAGATCCATGCAAGGGAGAATTAGATCTCCCTTCCCCCAGACCAATGGTTTGAAGTGTAGAGTAGGTTAGAACCGAACTCGAGTCAAAACCGAAAATCCCATATGAAAAGGGAGCGCCAGACACATTCTGGATAGAGGTAACAATGGTCAAAATCATCGAAGGGATTATGCCACTGCCCAAAGTAGTGGGCATATGGACAATCGTAATCCTGACAAGAGGAGGTGGGGGAAAGGTACAACACCCCCTCCTGTGGTAGCTGAAATGCAAGTATGAGGACTCTTGATGAAGTAGAACTAGGTTTTTCCATCGTCGCTCGCCAAACAAATTGTCGTTCAAGTGAAGTCACCTCAGGAGGGACTATCTGAATTAGAAGTTATGTTGATAATCAGTGATCGGAGGGTTTGTTGGCCTGAAGCCTTCAGTATTGAGGTCATAAAAAATGGATTTCTCCAGTCCAGGAAAGTCCTCTCTAGAAGTTGGGTCGAGCACATTTTCCTATGGCCCAGTAGCTTCGAATGAGCCTGCTTGATCTAGCATATGCCTCAACGGTGGCGGAGGTGTCTCCAAAGTAAATGGTGATAGGCCCTAAATCCTACACGAACGATGGAGATGTTGATATCCCATCTTGTGAAATGATCAACCAACACTCTAAGGTTGAGCTAGCGCAAAACACAGAGCACACACGAAAAATTTCTTAACTAAAAATCAAGAAAACAACTGACTGGAGGGAAGAAAAGTTATGCCAATCAACACTAGAGAAAATTACTAGTGAAAGTGTAAATCGAACATGGAAACACCCTCCTGGTATAGTTTGCAAAGCATGATCCGACGTCTTCCCTAGGTACCGCGATATACACCCGCAATCACCCATGCAAGTCTCTAAAAACAGAAAACTATGTTACAATCTTGCAGTCAACCACCAGGTAGGTACAGTCAACAGTTGGGCTGATCGTAATGAGCAGGATAACAAAGTATGAATCCTTTCAAGGGTACTGAAGGAAAATGGTCCAGAAGACAACTAAGGATATCGAACGGATTCGAGGTCCATGGGGCTTCATAGTCAAATGCAATCAGTGTAATTCCCAAGAACGACCCTCAATATACGATCCCCACTACGCTTGGTCCAGCTTTGGAGGGGTTATCTCCTCTACGTCTCCTCACATGACCAAATGTTTATCCCATGTGTTAGAGGGGGGTCCTAGTTGACTCTTACAAAACTTTACTCTAACACTCCCTATCACAAACTCTTATGTTTTTTTAGATTGCCTTGAAGAGCTTCCTCTCCACACCTATTTCAAGGCCCTAAAGGCTAAACTACCTGGTGAACCCTACAAACAAAAGTCTATTTGATTTTAAGTGTTAATCGTTGATTTTAATTGGCTTGACTTACTCAAAAGGGCACGGACATGCAACTTATGGTCTTTACAAGAGATGAAAGAGAAGAAAAACTTTAGAGCATTCGTGCAAATGCAAACTAGATTCTTCAAATTGAAAGAAATGGATTTTAAATCTTTGTAAATGTAAAGTTTTTGAGCTAGTATTCCAAGATCCTATAATGCAAAAAGTTTACTAGAATGTGCTATTCATTTTACAATGTGAATGCAAACTCTTGAACTTTCATGGAAATAGCAAAAAATGAACTTCGAAAAATAACTCCTTTTGTAAAAAACAATCTATGCTACAACTACCAAACAAAATGCATAACTAAATGAAACATTTTTTTATTTTTTGAAATGCTTAGAAAAGAAAAAACACAAGTAAAATATCTATTTTCATTTTTTCAAAGAATAAACAAGATAAAGAGAAAATAAACCAAAGACTAACACAGACCCTAAACCACTGCCTGGATGTAGGGATTCACTGGAATCCACGGGAGGATTTAACGCTTATAGGTTGACTCTAAACCTCTAAAGAAAACAAAAGAAAATAAAGAAACAACATGGGTTCTTTACAAAGAGCAAGATAACCGAATCTTTAGCCCAACCAAAAACAATTAACAGAGACCCTGAAGAGTTTCAAAAAGGCATGAGAAGCACAAAGCTTCTTTCCAGGAAAGGAAAAATCCCTCTTTTTTTTAAAAACCTTCCAAAACACAGAGATGTGTGCTATGCACAAGCATTCTGCATATGTACATGAGTTGTATACTATGGAGACCCTGTATGTATGTGGGATATACTAAGGACAAGGCGCATACACCTCTGTAAATTTTCAAAAATAAAAAAGGCTTGGATAATTGGCAGGGCAGGGAAGGCTGGTAGGCATCTAGAAGGTGACCAGAGACCCTAAACTGACTCGGTAAACTTGGAAAACTCAGAAAGAAACTGAAAAAACCGAATCAAACCAAAATCTCCCACTAATACACTAGAGAGACTCCCCAGTGGATTCACCAATTCTGCTTCAGGGAAAATCCCCTTATACAGGGTCAACGGTAAAGGCAGAGCGCTAACTCCCTTAAAAGACAATTCTACTCTTAAACAACCCCAAAACCAACGAAATCAAGTGATGAGAACGAAAGGAAAGAAGATTGATGAATGCACCTTTATCCCTTGCGGTCGGTGTTTACCTCTTTTGCTCGTCACCGCCTCCTAGATTGTTGGTCTCAAAATAGAAAGGTTAGGAATACAATGCAACAATGCATACCACTTCTACTAATTACTTTAAAATCTTAGACATAGATATCAAATGCGCAAATCAACAAAATCATATAGACATAATGTTTTGCAACAAGAATGAACTATTTTATTCAATATTAAGATCAAAAGGATTATAACCTTTGTTAGCAATCACTCCACAAACCAAGTCCAAGCTCCTCTATTGTGGCTCCAAGTGCATCAATCCCATGATATCTTCTCACAACCAACTTATCACTTAGGGAAGGAGAAAGGGTTGTATAAGGAGAAAGGGTTGGAGAGGAATATTGAGGCCAAAACTCAGAATAGGATGCATATATTGGGCTAAGAAGGGGAAGATATTTTGCTACAGTTTTCTTATTATCTTGCTTGTATTGTCAAATGACACCCTAAGACCTCTTTTTATATGAGAAAAATATGGCTATTCGGTTTGGGGACAGGCTATAAGGAGTAAAATGGTTAGGAAGCCCTCTATAGCCCATAAACTTCGTCGAATTCTTAGCAATTTTATATTTTTTGCAATTTTTGGAGGTAAACCCGGGCTAACTAGCTTGCATCTCACGTATGTATGCGGATTAAATAGCATGCAGCATGTGTGTGTAAGCGGGATATTAGTGCACCAAGGCGCATACACTATCCAAAAAATAGTTTTTTAAGAGGAAGCCTTAGTATTATTTTGGCAAAGTATGTAAGTGGAAAGGCCAATGTCATGTATGCATAGGTAAATCATTTTTGGATTGTAACAATTGTTTTATTTCCCATGCTTAAAACTTACAAAAGAATAGGGGGAATTATAAAATATTTCAATGCCACTTTCATCTCTTTCATTCCAAAGGAAGGAGAGACCTCCTTGTTAGATAATTTCATACCCATCTCTCTATCTAATGTATCTTAAAATCATTACCAAAGTTATATCCAACCACCTCAAGTTGGTTATGCAAGAGAACATATTGTAAGAACGAGGATACATTGAAGGAAAAAAAATATTAGATGGAGTGATAAGATCTCATGAATAAACACAAATGCTTAATGGTGATAAGAAACCAAGTATGTTTATTAAATTTGACATCTCGAAAACATTGGATAGACTAAACTAGACTTTCATGGAAAAGATGCTACTAGATTTTGTCTTCTCCTGAACATGGATTCACTAGATAAAACATGGTGTATCCTCTAACCTCTTCTCTATTTGGTAAATGGGGTTCCCTCCATTCCTTTATTCCCCTCTTGTGGAATAAGGAAAGGAGACCCCTCTCCCCCTTCCTATTTCTCATCATAGAAAAGGGCTTCAAACACATCTTAAATGTAATATTTCCAAAAAATACATTTAGGGCCTCAAATTATCCCTAGGAGAATCCTTCCCACACCTTCAATTCATTGATGATAACCTTCTTTTAGGAACCTCTACCTAAAATTAATCCATATCATTTGAAAACTATTAAACATCATCATGCTAGCCTCTAAGTGTTCAATCAATAACAATAAATCCCAAATATTTGTATTCAACAGAAGAGTAGTGTTAGTGTGAATAGGGTTCCTTAGCTATCTAGTTATTTCTTAGCTAGATCTCTACTTAAGCTCTCTTCACACTAGCTTAAGTTTACTTAGGTTATTTTTCACTTTATCCCATATTAGTTGTGTTTTTAGTCTCTTGTGTGGTAAATATTATATATACTCACCCTTCTCTTTCATATGAGCAGATGTCTCAATTTTCATTGTATGATTTTCATTCTCTTGAGTACAATACAACTTATTATTTCTCATTTCTGATTTCTAGCTTTGCGCTCCTTCATTCATTTTCATTCTTGAGTGGATTTTTATCCAAATATTACAAGTATCTCTCCAAAATGACATCTACAGGACTAGGATTTCAACAAGGTAGCATTCCATCTAAATACTGCAACTTCCCTATTGATGCTTGAACCCGTCGGGACCGAAACAACAACCTCACGAGGATATAAATCCTCCTACGTTTTTAAATAGGTGGTACTCCTCTTTGGTTTATGTTATTTTTTGTAATTTCGGATCAATAATAATATAGGACCCTAATATATTCCAATATTTAATGATAAAGAAAAATCAAAATGTTGAAAAGTAAAAGAGAATTTATAAAAGAGAATTCTTGAAAAGAAGATCAGGAATCTCACACATCACACATTACAGAAAATAAATAAAATTTCCTCACATCCATTATAGTAAAAATAAATGTTTTGATCACATTCAAAATAAAATAAGATGGTCCATTCATACAAGAGAACGTTTATATATTAATACTTATAGATCTCAGAAGAAGAATATGATAGACCGATTTCAAAGACCAAAACAACAACCTCGCGAGGATATAAATCCTCCTGCGTTTTTAAAGAGGTGGTAATCCTCTTTGGATTATGATCTTCTTTGTAATTTTGAATCAAGAATAATATAGGACCCTAATATATTCCAATCTTTAATGCTCAAGAAAAATCAAAATGATGAAAAGTAAAATAGTATTTCTAAAAGAGAATTCATGAGAAGAAGACCATGAATCTCACACATCACACATTACAAAAAATAAATAAAATTTCCTCACATCCATCATAGTAAAAATAAATATTATGATCACATTCAAAATAAAAGAAGATGGCCCATTCTCATAAGATAACTTTTATAGAGTAATACTTATAGAGATCAAAATAAGATTATTATAGACCAATTTCAATACTTTATACTCAAGACTCATAGTTATAAAATATAGTCAAAATTGATCCCGAATTAGTTCTCTGATATTTCTCAAAATAATAATGTCTATTACAATGCATTGAAAGTAAAGGTGTTTTTCCAAAGGACAGGGATTGGGTCTCTCATGGACCATAAATAAAACATGTACAAGAAAGTAGGAAATAGAAAGAGGAACTGGGTGGATGTCGAACAAAAAAATATGGAAACAAGACAAAAGAACATTATCAGGATTTAGTTATATTTTTCTAGTTAAAGAAGAATAATAACTGGATGAAACTTGATAAGGGAAGAAGTATGTGATCAGCATAGACTTACTATGATGGTATCTCTATATCTTTGATTAATCCCTTCTTCTCTTTTTAAAATGAGATTTTCCAACTACTTGAGTAGTTAGGGTTTTTCCTCTCTTGAATGTCACGTACAATTATTTTCTTGAAATATTATCTTTAATGAAAACTTAATTAAGTTCTCATTAATTAAATTACATCATCAATATACACATATCCAAAATGGGTCCCTTTCCTCTTTTAATAAAAGTTTTAAATAAACTTTTATTTTTCAAAATTTAATTAATTCCCCTTTAAAGAGGGGGACTGTGTTTTAATTTTATGGAAATGATAGTCAACCTTTTATCCATGGAAATCACTTCATATGTTATCTTCATCATATTATATTTCCAATGATATAAAGTTTTCCCAAATCTGTTTCTCGGATCTCAGGATATGAGCTCGTGAAGTTGAGTTGTCACACATGCCCATTAAAGATGAAGTTGACTGATATTTTGATTTCTGGAAAACATGTGGTGACTTTCAGCCCTTTTGTAGTATTCCAGATATAAAATAGTATGCAGAACAGAAATATTTTAGCATATAAATGGTAGAGCAACAATGATATAACAAGAACAATACCAGAATAATACCAGAATAACACCAGAAAGAGCACCTTGATTAATGATAGCAATGTTCACTTTCCTCTTCGAGGGGGCAACCTTCAGCAAAGAAGAGATTTATTACATTAATCTCCAAAAAAATATTTTACATACCCTCTACTCCTATTTATACTAAATCTATCTATCCAAAAGAACAATCTAGAGGAAGATCCTTCTAGAAGAGGAAGATTCTATTAGGTTTTCTTACATTTGACTTATTCTTCCTTATTGGTAGGCCTTATTAATATTTCCCTTTATTACATGGAATTATATTATTCTACCTACATGAGGGGTTACGAAGCTTAGGTCCCTAACATGCCCTCCCCCTTGAAGAACAACCTTGTCCTCAAGGCTTAAGATGAGGAAATTGTTGTAGACTGGTGGTTGGCTCCCATGTGGAATCTTCAGGGGTTGTGTCTTTCCATTGGACTAACACTTCCTTGATGATGGAATGATGGAAACATTTCTCTCACTAGGCAAAAACTATGTGTGGCTGCAACCATATGGAACCTTCTTCATCCAACTTGTTAGCAATAGAAGTCACTCTCTAATTGCAGAGAGAGTAAGACCAATACCCATCAGTTTGTATGTCACAAATAATTTTAAAGAGATCAAATGGGTGCAAACTTAAGATGATATCATTTTAACTCAGAAAATTGGACTGGTATGCACCTGCAGGTGAGGTCTTAATTAACTTTAGTCAGTAAGTTGGAGTAAGGGTGAGTAGAGGGAAGACTATGGTGAGGAGAGTGTAGAGGTATGTCATAGACATCAGGTCTTCTAGCAGTCTAAGGAGGAAAAGCTTCAAATACAATATCCTCTTGGATTCAACACTTCAGGAAACTGAAGAACTGTTGAAGAGAAATCCTCCTGCAGACATGTGGATTCTCTCGAGGTCCCTAACTCTTTAAGGACAAGACAGAAAAGTGCTTAATGTGGACACTGACTTTCCTTTTAGATCTAATTAAGTTAATGTACGAAGAGGAAGAAAAAAAAGTATGTACCTTTTAATGGAATTCATCCTTGCAAAATTCAAGTTGAGCTTCAATCCTAAGCTCCTCAATAGGTCCTATAGAAAAAACAAATATCCAACGAACTTCCTACTCTATTGAGATTAGCTCAAATACATATCTATCTAATGAAGAAGACAAGTTCATATTTGCAACAAACTTCAAAGGAAGCAGGCCAAGCATGAATTTATATTGATGAGAACAAAGTGTTACTTACAGCCATGGATGTAGTGCAGCAGCTTCACCAAGCTCTCCTTGTCCATACCCTTGCTCAAATAACCCACATACAAGATATTGATGCTTCAAATGACATATCCCTCATGAGATCATAAGTTAGATGCTATTGCAATGTCTCTCTTCCTGTATTGTATGTTGCCTATGAGATCATAGGTTTCATACCTCCAATCTTTCCTCGTTTTTCACCATGAGAAGACCTCTTTATATAAGATTGGAAATACCCAACCACTTGAGAGATATTTGGGATAAGTTGAGGATTTTTTTCCTTCAGTTGAGGATATTCCCTAAGATCATGCCTTGAGATAATATTTGAATCCAACCACCTTCAGATATTGAGGGGATATTTCCCTCATTCTACTCAACAAACCAAATTTAGCCCAGAAAAGGTAGCACTCCCCCAAAAGGGGCACAAGAGCATTATAATGCTCCCCCAAAGAATGCCAGGGAGTGCCAACACTCCATGATAGTGTATAGGGGAGCGCTCCCCTCCAAAACCCATTTTTTAGTGGTTCTTTCAGTGGCAAAAGGCATGTACTTCTAATAGACTGATTCCTCCTCTTCAAAACTAGTCTTTGAGGTGTCCTAAGTGTCCTTGTCATGTCGTTGGAGGCATGACATAGGAAAGAAGGAAGTATGATGTTAGCAACACTTATAACACTTGTGGTCAAGATGCGACACTTGTGGACAAGATGGGAACTTATAAAACTTGTAATGACGACACTTGCGACACTATCGAAGTGAGTAATTATGAGGTGTAACAGATTGACCCCCAAAGTACGAAGTTAGAAGACGTGATGACTAAAGTACTTTGTAGACTTTTTTAAGAAAGGCTATAGACACAGAGAACTTGATAGAAGCTTCACACAAACATCCAACAAATATTATGACATGTTTCAAACCCAAGGCAGGCATACCTATGCTTGGGTGATAAAGACTTGCAAGATATGGCCGCCATAAAATACACTGCGGATCCATAATTATATTGATAAAAGGTATAGCCACCAAGGATACAGTGTGGATATATACTCCTATGACCTGAACTAATCGTAGCCATGAAGAATACATAGTGGATCTACGAGATGACAAGACATAGCCACGACCAATACAAAGTGGATCTATGTAACAGTATATGTGTCATTGTTCAAACGAAAATCCTTCACAACCTGGGAAAAGTACATATAAGAGTGATGACTCAACCCAGGGTCTTCTTAACAATCCTGATGTAGTACGAATATAACCATGTGGATAGATGTCCTAATGTCAAACATGGCATAAACCACTTGATTACCGATCAATGATGTAAACCGTTGACAAGCGCGAGGGAAATCACCATTGATGACAATGATTCCCAAGGTACCCTAGTACATTCCAATGAATGTGAATAGATAAGATAAAGTCGAACACTAGTGGAATCATCCGATCAAAGGTCAATGATGTAAACCCATTTTCAGATGCGAGGAGGCCTACCATTGAGGCATGTAGGTCCCAAGGTACTAATTGGTTTCTAAGTCTAGTTCCCGGATAATGTGTTGAAGTCGACAGGAATAGACTCGTCGCAGGAGGGCCTTGATGTATTCCCCATCAACGACACGAAATTGACATAGATATGTAAATTGGTAGATCAAATGAACATGGACTGACACGGGTATTGAAACAAGATATTTGTGATGGCTGACTCTCGAGACGGATACTTCCCTTGAACACTGAGGCACAACAGTAGAAACATGACATGGACCAAAACACGATGATGCAGTGGATACTGTGACTTTCTTCGGGTGACCCAAAGGAGTAAGAAAAACTCAGAGGATTGGTTCAGTGAAGAGGTTCAGTGGACTAATATGTGCGCAAAGACAAAGTGTCGTGTTCAAGGGTGACTCTAAAAGTTACTGGTAATGTTCTCAAAAACTATTAGGCTTGCTTCCTTCAATTTCTCCCCCGTCCAGATAGATGAGTACCTCTTTTTTATTTAATGAGCTCGAGGAGGGTAACACATACTCGATACAACTTACCTTTGGTAAGTCTCTCTTCCTTTGTTTAACGAACTGGAAGAAGTAAGGGTTCGGTCTCGTATGGGCCCTTCAATGTATGATGGTTTAACGAGTCCAGAGAAGGTAAACTCGGTGCTTTTTCATATTTAGAGAGTCTGAAAAAGAACTTAAAGACGACTCCATTGTTGTCTTTTTTCGTAATGTTAGTATCGCGAGGCTGAAAAAGAGATAAATTATCACTCGAAAGACGCCCTTTCAAACCTTTTAATGAGTGGGAAAGGAAGCAAGATCACTTGACAATCTGTTCACATTTAGAGAGTCTGGAAAGAGTTTAAAGAAGACTCTAGGGGGTTCCTTTTTCATATATCCATGCGAGCCCGAAAAAGAGATAAAAGGTTGCTCGGTTAAATTCTCATGTTTTTACGAGCGTGAGAAAGAACAAAGACTAAGATCGGTACTCTTCCCCCAGCTTGAAAGCTAGTGGCTTGACTCCAGAATGATCATCAAAGGCTGGAGACATGCCCCCCAAGATTCAATTCATTCATCGACTTTGAGGTTGTCAACAATTTCTATGCTAGATGGAGAAAAAGGATACAGGTGGATGAAATAAAGGTTCAAATACGAGACCTAATGAAAGACTCGACTTGACATCTACGAGATCTAGTGAAAGATTCGACCTGGCGGGAGAGGTGACTGTTTCATTTTTTATTGAGTTTTCCACAGGAAAAGAACTATGCTCAAGGCTCTGGGTTCAATCCCCAGATTTTTGTTTCATTTTTTAACAAGATTGATATAGAGAAGTAAACTATGCTCAACACCTCTGTTTCATTTTTTAACAAGCTTTATACAGAGAGGAAAAACTATGCTCGTAACCTCTGTTTCATTTTTTAACGAGCTCGCCACAGAAAAGGAAACTATGCTTGTGGCTCCATCTTGATCATGGCTTCCAAGAGGATAATGCTCTAGAAGGACACCATGTCAAGGGACAAAACTCAGTCATGGATTCCAAGATATCTTCATTGGATGGAAGAAAAATTTTCTGGAAGGAACACATGTCGAGGGTCTCGACAGGGGTAAGGAGATCAGGCTTCAATAACCCTATCGAAGAGATCACCATGTCAACTACCGGATCCAAATCGTCAGAAGTTGAAGTCATGGGAGACAGTGCCACATAATTGACATGTGGCAAGGGCGATACTGTCTGCATATAAGAACCATTTAGGGAGGTAATCCAATCAGGATCGATAAATGAAAGTTGATCAATAGTCACAATTTTTCCATTGTGAGGGAAAGATATCACACGAAAAAGAGTGGATACAATAGCTTGCATGGAATAGACATAATCCTGCCCAAGGAGTAAAGATAAATCCAAGGGATCTCGGACTACCATGACATCAATAAAGCCAGTTTTCCCTCCCAAAGTTACCAGAAACTGAGGAAGGGTCCCTAAAGGTTGACTAGTTCTTTTGTTTAAAGCTAACAGATTCTGTGTAATCGGCGTAAGCTGAGGACAACCCAAAGCATGCCAAGCAACAGAGGAAAAAATACTAACGGATGCACCTTCATCTATCAATGTTTGAGGAACGTCTCGACCACAAACCTGTACTGTAATCTAGAAAGGAATGTGAGAGGGAAGACGAGGTCCAGTTAGTGCACCCTAATCAAAAAGGATGGCCTCATTACTTGGAGGGGTTTTCGCAGGAGAAGGAGGAATTCCCCTCGGCACAATCGACTCTATATCAACAAGAAAAACATGGGCAGTATCAAGTTTACTCTCAAGAGGGAGAGTAGGATCGACCAATGGTGGGGTCAGATCGACCAAGTTGGCACTCTTTAGAGGAAGAGCGGGATTGACCAATGATGTAACCAAAACAACCACTTTGGCACTCTTCAGATGAAGGATGGGACTGACCGAGGAAGGGAATGGATCAGTCACTTTAGCACTCATCAAGGGAGGAGTGGGATCGATCGATGGCGAAACTGGATCAACCACTTTGGTGTCACCCTCTAACAGGAGAGTGGGATCGACCGAGGATGAAAATGGATCGGCCACTTGGGTTACACTCTTTTGATGAAGAGTGGGGTTGATTGATGACAGAACTGGATCAGCTACTTGGGTTTGTGGTTCAATCTAGGAGGAAACTAGATTGACCATCTGATCAACCGGACTGACCAAGGATGTAACCGGATTAACTAGTCCATCAACTAACGATGGGTTGGGGTAAATATTACGATAACCTTTTGGAAGTTGAATTTCTTCCTAAAGAGAAGAAGCCTTATCCATACAAAGACAAAGGTGAGAGTAATGATCACATTTACATAACATGCAAGGGAACTTGACAGTTTTCTTCTTCTTACCAACCTTAACATCACTAGTTGACGGGGTATCATTGGCAAGACCGGCAGAGGCCGATGACGTGGAGAGAAACATTTCTAAGACCTTGGGAACACTAGGACAATCCCTCAGAAAATGGTCACCCTTACAAAGACTGCAAGGGAATTTGGGTTTAAGATTCTTTATTTTAATCTTATTGACCTCATCAACACTCCTAGTACTATTAACAGTAATGGGTTGCTTGGATCCAACATCTAATGTTGTTGGGGCCTTGGTCCTTTTTGGGCTCTTCTTCTTCTTCTCTTTATGTTTCTTCTTCTTCTGATAAACCTGGTTACTTGCTTTAGAGCTTTTGCTAGACGAAGAAGGAGAAAGGGAGGAGACTTAATGGGTGAAGAAGGAAAAAATTTGACATGAGGTTGATGTGTGGGTGGTGTACTGACATCTAAAGTATTAGGTGTAGTTAAAACATTGGGAGGATTCGAGATCACCAGAGTGGGGAACAACCAAACTGGTAATCCGATGGTGAGTCATGGAAGACTCAGTGTGGCAATATACAGAGGACCAAAGTTTCTGAAAGAAGGAAAGGTGTAAGGTTCCCTGGGACAAGGGGTTCGTCCATTGGTACTCTTAGGATTTGATGCCATTAACAATAACTTGACCTAAGTTCTACTAAGTAATACAACCAACACACGCTATGAATCTGTGAAGAAAACAATCAAACAAAACCTTCCCAGAATGAAACCACTACTTGTTGATGAAATCCAACATCGTGAGATCAAAATAGGAAGAGGCGGGGATAGAGCGGGTGGATCAGTTACGTTGGCGACCTGCTTAACGGACTTATTCCTTGGTGCAAGCTTCCATGCAGTAATTGTGGATTTACCCTCCAAGGAGCCCGAGTGAGTTTGACCAACATGTTGGAAATGTTTAACAGGTAGCATATGCTTGTCATTGATGGCAAGTACAGCAATGAAGATGGCATGGGTGCAGGAAGAATGTACAAAGGATTGCTGGCATGTTTTACAGGCAGCATAGACTTGTCATTGATGGCAAGTACAGTAGTGGAGATGGTAGGATAAGAAGGATAAA
>ML783738.1:128170-146333 GCA_009831015.1 Picea engelmannii
TGTCCAACACAACATCTGTTCCAGGTACAGTGAGACTTCCCTTCACCGTCACCTTGTGTAAGACCCTAAAGATTGTGGCTACTAAGGTCACCAACTCACAGTCAGCCCCTGGGAAGGTACAGTCAACAGTCCAATCTGAACGTAAGGGCAGGGTATCTAGCCCGAAATCAACTTGAAAGGCTTCCACTCAACATTATGGGTATACCTTCAAGCAACCCCCATAATATGATCTGACTACTACAATCAATCAAACCACGTAGGGATAATCTTCGTAGCTTTCCTGAGTGCGACCTCGTGCGTAACCCCTGCGTGAGAGGGGGATCCTAGAAAGACTATACGACAATTGGATTTCACTCTCCCTACAACAAGATACTAAGTTTGTTTGATAGCTTTGGAAAGTTATTTTTTCAACCTATTCCAAATCCCTACACCTTAAACTAGTGTAGGTTTGCTAACAAAGATGTAAAAATTCTGATAAATTTTAGTTTAGCGTTGATTTTAGTGGTTGTTGTTTACTCAGAGGTGTATGAGAGTGAAGACTGATGATATTATGACTCAATTCCCAAAACATGCATAAGAAATGATAAGCAGTCTTTTTTTTCAATGAATGTCTAATTAAGGGAAGGAGAAGGATATTCCTTTCACTGTCAAACACCAAGATGAAATGACCTCATGCAATAGTCCTCAATAAGGAATCCAAGTGTAATGCTAAAATTTTTATATGTGAATGATAACCAGTAGATGTAAATCTTCCTATGCTAATCAGACTTCAAGAGTTGTGAGATTTAAGCAATCTGGAAGCAAACTTCACATAAACCAAAAGACACCCTTGTTGTGATCAAACAAGAAACAGAAAGCCAAAAAATCAAAATGAAGGAGAAATATCTTGGACAAGATGACTCAAAGATCAGAAAGAAAAGTAGAAAAGACTTTCGAAACCCCTTACAAAGTTTTCACTCATTCAGAAAAATGAGAAGAAAACGACAAATTGCCTCCAAATCGTGAAGGAAAAATTGAAAAGTAAGGAAAAATGTCAAAAAATCCAAACAAAAGAGGATGAATCCTTAGAAAAAAGGGTATTGAAGGCCAATACCAAGATGGATTGAAAGTATGAGACCCTGCAAAAATGTAAAAAGCAGAAATCGAACCCAAAAAATTGAAAAACTAGAGGATTTTTCAGAAAAAAGGGGGATCTCTCTGGTGTAAGGGGAACTAGAGCATTATAACTCTCTGTGTAAGACCAAAATGGAGCACCATCACTCTGATAATGTGGGCAGGGGGGCGTTGGTGTCTTAAAGTCCACAAAAATGCTCAAAAAACCAAAAAACTCAGTCAAACTTTGGCATTCACAGTGTATGTGATGGAATAAGGATTCAATCAACACATTCAATTAGACATATGGGATGAATAAGGTCTAAAAGAGCAAAGGCTAAGACAAGATCTACGAGGAAAACCAAAACTGGAAGCTTCGATTAATCCCTAGTGGAGTCGCCAATTTTTGTTGAAGAGAAATCCTCCTGCGGACAAGTGGATTCTCTCGAGGTCCCTAACTCTTTAAGGACAAGAAAGAAAAGTGATTAACATAGAAACTAACTTTCCTTTTAGATCTAATTAAGTTAATGTACAAAGAGGAAGAAAAAAAGTATGTACCTTTTAATGGCGTTCGTCATTACAAAGTTCAAGTTGAGATTCAATCCTAAGCTCCTCAATAGGTCTTGTAGAACAAACAAAGATACAACGAACTTCCTACTCTATTGAGATTATCTCAAATACAGATCTATCTTATGAATAAGACAAGTTCATATTTGCAACAAACTTCAAAGGAAACGGGCCAAGCATGAATTTATATTTATGAGAATAAAGTGTTACTTACAGCCATTGATGTAGTGCAGCAGCTTCACCAAGCTCTCCTTGTTCAGACCCTTGCTCAAATAACCCACATACAAGATGTCGATGCTTCAAAAGACATCTCCCTCATGAGATCATAAGTTAGATGTTATTGCAATGTCTCTCTTCCTGTACTGTATGTTGCCTATGAGATCATAGGTTTCATACCTCCAATCTTTCCTCTTTTTTCACCATGAGAAGGCCTTTTTATATAAGCTTGGAAAGACCCAACCACTTGAGAGATCTTTGGGATGAATTGAGGATTTCTCTCCTTCAGTTGAGGATCTTCTCTAAGATCATGCCTTGAGATAATATTCGAATCCAACCACCTTCAGATATTGAGGGAATCTTTCCCTCATTCTTCTCAACAAACCAAATTTAGCCCAGAAAAGGTAGCACTCCCCCAAAAGGGGCACCAGAGAATTATAACGCTCCCCCAAAGAAGGCCAAGGAGCGCCAACACTCCCTGACAGTGTATAGGGGAGCATTCCACTCCAAAACCCATTTTTGAGTGGTTCTTTCAGTGGCAAGAGGCTTGTACTTCTAATAGACTGATTCCTCCTCTTCAAAACTAGTCTTTGAGGTGTCCTGAGTGTCCTTGTCATTTCGTTGGAGGCATGAAATAGGCAAGAAGGAAGTATGATGTTAGCAACACTTATAACACTTGCGTTCAATATGTGACACTTGTGGACAAGATGCAACACTTGCGAACAAGATGCGATACTTACAACACTTGTAATGATGACACTTGTGACATTATCGAAGTGAGTAATTTTGAGGTGTAACAAGAACGTAAATAACATAATTGCAATCAAATATACATTACAATACATTCAAAATAATCCATGTGAATCCTTCAATCATAGACACTTCAGTATCAGAGGAAAATAGGATGAAAAAGAAGTTGATTTTCATTAAATAAGAAGTCTCGGATCAAAATACATAACCAGAGAACCAGAGTTCTTCCTCCAAAGTTTACAATACGGGAGCCTATATCAACCATCCACCATCCCAAAATATCCAAATGAATGCATGCTAAAACCTTTGATTTAGGAAACCGTGAATCCTTGGATCTGGTGCCACACGTCTCTATGAATCGGATTGCTTCTGCTGATTTTCGGGTTTCGGGAGGGACCTGCAGACAAGCTGACTTGTTGACAGTCCTTTTGAGTTTTCCATTTATGGGGGAAACGATGTTCAACCACCACTCCCCAATTTCATTAACTATCTTTCTCAGGGTCTGGATAGCCCTGAGTTAGCTTGACACCTTGAAACGTGATGGCCTTACCCTGCTCTCGGCTATCTAGATCTGTGTTGGATGTTGACGAGGATCAGGTGCAAACTGCATGAAAGTTGACTGGATGATGACTAGGTGGGAGGTTGTGGTGAAAAAATGGAAACTGAGAATATGCAAGCATCAACATGCAAGAGCTGAGGTGAAAGAATGAGGATATGTGTTAACATTAGTCTCCATGGGGGATAGAGTCCTCCCGGCGAGGCTGTCAGAACTATTTTTGCAGTTTTAGTGCCTTAGTATTGGGCTATGGAGTCATGCTCAAAAAAATCATGTTGAGGAATCCAGGCTGACCCGCACACTATTCTGCTTACAAACATAAAGAAAACGCACATGCTCCTGATAGAGCTTATTTATGTACAAAAACCTAAGCTAACTTATTTTTACAAAGCACTAGGTAAAAGCAAACTTCCACCATAACCACCCAGACTATTTGGTAATATGATCCTTTTCTTTACTGCAGATAATCCACAAAATCTAAGTAAGTATGACAACAAAACAAGGACATGGCTTGGAACACTAAATATACCCCCAAATGATTATAAGGTTAATAAATCTACAGGCTCCAATTCTTTTGGAAAACACAGCTCCATATATAATCCCACAGGGTCACAAAATTTATAATTAGGGGAGCTCAACTGGTAACAAATTAACTCCTGTCCTTTATTGCGGTTCACCCATCATGTGATGTTCTCAGATTGCACAGTTGGGTGGAGAACTGATGCAAGTTGGCTGATAACAGGTGATACATGCTCAATTATAGGTTCTGGACAGGAGATAAACTATCCACTAAGCTCCTCCTTTACATGTTGCTATGTGTTTTCTGCGAGTCTAGGATAGTTGATTTCCACCCGATGCTTTTCATTAATTAATAAAGGAAAAGGCTCTATAGTGTGGTCTTGGAAACCTTTCAGAACACACCATGTATGACTCCATGTATATGGCCACAGGATCATGAACAATGTGATAGAATCTTGGTTGCTTTAGAAGACCAAGTTGATCCTCTATAAAATTATCTCTACTTGCAAATAAATTTCCTCATTGTTCTTTTGAAACCAACTCTTGATTATCAACAGTTGTCGTCCCTTATTCATAAGAATGGTCACAAGATAAAGGTCCAGCAGGATTTAGAACATCCTAACTATGATCAACCAAGAACATACAATTATCTATGCAATCAGCCACTCCTACATGCTAAAAATGTTCTAGAAAATGATCATAAGATTGATATGCATTCCTGCCCATAGAAAAAATTGAAAATGTTGAAGAACCTGATTCCAACTGTGAATCATACCTCCTTCCTTGTTGTTGTTCCAGATCTGATTCATATACACTATCTTTTTACTCAGAATCTGAAACAAATTGACAGTCTTCTTGCTCATGTACATGCAAATTTTCAAGATATGTCTGCCTATGAACCCACTTGATATCCCTAATGTTCTCTTCAACCTCTATACCATCTTCAAATGGATTTCTTAATGGTGAATATTTCCTTTCTCTCAAGAGAAGGACAAGCTCTGGATGTTCAGCCATGACATAGTACACCATGGTAGCAGTCTCTATGGGTTTGATCTCTACAGGGATACTATGATAAACACTATAAAAACTCATGTTGAAGATAGCCAAGGCTTCCTCTTCCCCTCTCCTCAAGGCACTAAAATCATCCCAGTATGGATCAAGGGACTTGTTCTCATCCCACCACTTTAAAAAATCATGGCATAGCTCAATCCATGAACCAATAGAACCGGCCTCCAGACATCTAAACCACACAGAAACATCTCCAGACAAGGAATGTGAGAATTGCCTCATGGTAACATCATCATGAATGATCTCAAACTGATCAATAAAGTTCTCAAAGGCCCCCAAGTGCCTCTCCATTGTAACATGATCCTCCCTAGAAAACCAAGGAAGATACTCAAAGGAATAAGGAGGGTAGGGATGCAGGTGATGTGGCATCCTTAGAGGCTTAAACATCTTGTCTCTAATCTTAATTTGAAAACTTGTGGGATGAATATGGGATTCAACAAGAGGATGGGGAGGTTTAATAGAAACAACAGGAGGTAATGAGATCTGAGAAGGCTATGAATCATTTTCAACCTCCTCAAGGCTACAAGGGTGATCAATTTCTAGAGGACATGCAATACAGATCTCACTTTCATGAATAGGCTGAGGTGAAGACACAGGATCGACATCTACAACACAAGAAGAGGGAATGTCTTCTTCTTCCAAGGATGGATGAATGAAGGAAGGATTATTGTCATCTGAATATACAAAGCATAGGATAATCCTCTTTATATGCGAAGGTAAAGAGAGAAATGACTTGATAAAGAAGAATAGGATTTCATGAAGAAAACTCATAGACTAATACCTAGTCTTTCCCTTCAGTATGGTCATTTTTCTGTTAACAGGATCCTCCCCAGTGGAGTCTTTGATGGTGGAGTTTCCAGGTGTAAGTTGCAATATTCAATGGTTCTGATATCTGATGCACCTTTAGAATCAGAATCTCTTTGTCGTTCTCCCAAGGAATATATACGTTCATCCCCGGCAGCGGCGCCAGAAATGTTAGCACTAGAATTCACCCTCCGATTGCAGAGAAGGTAATCCCAGTACCCATGAGGTTATATTTCACAATGAATAAATTCTAAGAGGTCAAATGGGCACAGACTCAAGAGAATATTGTTTTAACTTAGAAAATTGGACCAGCATGCACAAGAAGATGAGGTCTTGATCAACTTCAATCGGTAAGTTGTAGTAAAGGTGAATAGGAGGAAGAATGGTGAAGAGAATGTAGAGGTCTGCTATGGACATTAGGTCTTCCAGCAGCCTAAGGAAGAAAAACTCAGAAAAACAAGATCCTCTTGCATTTAGAGTTTCAGATAATAAAATATTCCTAGACAACAAAGTCACAATATCATAATGATCAAACATACATCATGATACAGCTATGACAACTTGACTGGATCATCCATGCCTGAGCTATTCAGCGTATGAGAGAAAAAGATAACACAGGGGACTAATTAAAACTGATCACGATGCTACCACAATCAAACATACATTACAACAGCGTAACAGTCCTCAGTTGGATCATCCATGCCCAAGTGTTTTAACACTTCTTTTACAGAGAGGGGAAAAGAGACTGACTTCTATTGAACAAGAAATCTCAAATCTAGTTACATAGCCAGAGAACCATGAAACTTTATCAAAATTTTACAATATCGGAGCCTATATCAACCATCGACCATCCCAAAATATCCAAATGACTCCATGCTAAAACCTTTGATTTGTGAAACCGTGAATCCTTGGATCTGGTGCCACACATCCCTCTGAATCGGACGACTCCTGTTGATTTTTCGGGTTTCAGGAGGGACCCGTAGACGAGCTGACTTGATGACAATCCTTTTGAGCTTTCCATTTATGGGGGAAACAATGTTCAACCACCGCTCCAAAAAATTTGGGCATAAGTTTCTGACAATGTTCGTATTTGATTCATGTGATTATGAGCCATGACCAAATTGTCTTTGAGGGCATGAAGAATATCCTCTTGGACTGTAATATTTTTTTCAACCTACTAAACCTTCGAGACCCATGGCATATATGAGAGAACCGATGGGGGATTTTGGCCATAGACTACTTCAACATAAGTCATACGAGTAGTTGTATGGTAAGATGTGTTGTACCACCATTCATCTAGGGGTAACCATTGAGCCCACCGATTTTTCCTCTCAGATGCAAAACACCTCAAATATCTTTCCAAGCACTTGTTGACAACTTCAGTCTGGCCATCCATCTGGGGGTGATAGGAAGCACTGAGATGCAATTAGGTGCCCTGTAGCTTGAACCATTCTTTCCAAAAATTGCTGGTGAAAGTGGGGTCTCTGTTAGAGACAATAGAATTAGGCATTCCATGAAGCTTGAAGATATTATCCATGAATATTTGAGCCACTGTGGCAGTTGTGAATTGGTGTTGAAGAGAACAAAAATAACCATATTTGGAGAGACGATCTATGACCACCATGATGAATGACTTATTTTCCGATTTAGGTAAGCCTACAATGAAATCCATAGAAATATCTCGCCAAATAGAAAGTGGAATCGGAAGTGATTGGAGTGTGTCTGGTATTGATGTTTGGACAACATTGGAAGACATTCTCTTAGAATAATAATAAATAATATGATTATCGATTATTAAATATCATATATAATAAAGTAAATGATAATAATAAATAGTTATTGATTATTCAAGGGACGCATACTTTCAAGGATGGTCGCCATATGTTCCATATATATGGAGCACTCATCATTGAAATAAAATATCAATCATATCTCATATGAAGAAAAACAACATGGTATCAGAGCAGGACTCGACTAACTCCCTCACATGAAGGCCCAGGATCTTGAAAGAAATTTGCTTCTTATTTTAGTTGTGTGAATTATTCGGGTTTGAATTCTCTTCTTCAACTTGGGTCCCCGAACCCATCATAGTATGATAAGGTTTCATAATTTTATGCTCGAATTATTTGAGCCTACCCTACATCTCCTTAAGCAAGTAGTCGATCAAGGCAAATTTAGCACTCATACGATTGGTGATATCATCGATCTTTATTTCGATTCGATGAAGCTGAGAGAGAGGATCGGGTTCTAAACAAGATTTTCTCATGCTGCTACTTCCACTCATGATTGAACGCTCCAAAATGACATAATGGAAAATGGGAGAGGTTGTGCAGGAGGAAATACAGACAATGAAGAATTTGGTTGGATTTTCTCCAATCAGTAGGTTAGGTTATTTCTGTGGGAATGCAACATATGACTCCTTCCTCATCCATCGAGTTTCACTAGAACTAAGTTGAGACTGATAGTTGTTAGGAAAAATACCATGGGATACCTGGAAACAAAGAAAGAGCAATCTTCCAATTTTTTCATTAACAAATGAACCTAATCGATACAGCTCAAAGAATAGGCCACCAAGAAAACCAATGGTTGCAGTGCAGGGGTTGAGGATGGATTTATGTTCGTTTACGGATAGTGAAGATAAATGGAGGATGCAATTTCCATTCTCTTAGTGTTTAATTAGATAAAGAATGAAAGAAACACAAATCTTGTTCCAGTGCTGCACGTTTTTTATTGCTACAACGACCATGGATGGTGTATCATAGTATTTCTTTGCAGTTTCTGTTTAGAATAAAAAAATCATTTCAAAAGTAAAGTTTCTACATAATGAGTGCATGATCAAATTGAAATCATCAAAATTAAGAAGCACCAAAGATGAGCAATACTATACGTTGTGGATCCCAACCTTTACTATAAGGTTGATGGTAATGAATCTCTGATTCTAGTACTATACATTGATGATTTGTTCCTTACTGGGGCAGAACACTTGATAGCTTAGTGTAGAGAGGAACTGTGGATCTTGAGTACATATCCACGAATGAGAAAATAGAAGACATTCTCACCCATCCATTGTCTAGAGTGAAGTATGAGTACTTCATAGACAAGATTGGCATGATGTAGAATGCCCACCCTCATTAAGAGAGAGGTGTGTTGTTTTCCCTCCTCTAGCCGACTAACCCCTATGGACAAGGGTTTACCTAATTAGTCATTTCAGGTGACTGAGGGAGTAATTCCTAGTTGGGTACAAGTATTTCCTAATCCATGTGAGGTGGCTAGGTGTGAATAAGACTTGAAGCTTAGTCTTGCCTATGCTATGTGAGGTGGATAGGTGTGAACAAGGCTATGCTCGTAGTCTTTCCTACACCATGCGAGGTGGCTAGGTGTGAATAAGACTACTCAGAGAGGAGAAACATCACAACATGGTCATGGAGACTATGGAAGTGTTTGTGTACCACTGAAAAACATGCTAGTAGATATGTGCTACTAGTGGATTGCTACGCAGTTGTGAGACTATGGAAGTGGTTTTGTACCACTGAACAATAGTTGTGTACTACTATGACATGGAAACATTTGTGTACTATTGGAATACATTGTAGTATTTGTGTGCTACTGGTTGATTGTAGCATAGTCATAAATAATGTGGCGGATGATTTGAGCTATCGATGGGATGGTAGTAGAAGTATTCTACTAGTTTATTGCAAAGTAATCAGTGGATTACTAGATGAAGGAAACAAGACATTGGTTTCACGAGGAAACCTTGATATGTCTTGGGGGACATTGGTTCCATGAGGTAGCCTCGATGTGTCCTAGAGATGTTTGAGGTAGGGATCAAGAGGGAGTACATTGTTCCTAACAACCCTCAACAGAATGGGGTCGTACAGAGGAAGAACAGATACATTGTTGAGACAATCAAGGGGATGATTCATGATCAACATTTACCTATGTTTTTGTGGGTAGAGGCATCCATGATTGTAGTGTATGTTCAGAATAGAAGTCCTTGAGGAACATGAATCCCGAGGAGGCCTTCACTGGAGTGAAGCCTGAGGTTGGACACTTCGGGATATTTGGGTGTTCAGTATACATTCAAGTACCCAAAGAGAAAAGGACCAAGCTAGACCCTTCAGGTAGAAAGAATACATTTGTTGGGTACAGTGAGTCTTCAAATGATTACCGGATCTACATCCCTGGTTAGAGACAAATTAAGTGAGAGACATAAAGAGATGGTACCTTTCGAGAGAGAAATATACCTCAAAGATATCCATTCTATGTCGCAACTATGAGCCACATCATTGATTCTAGACCTTCCTTTTATGAGGAGAAAACTAGTCATCTAGTATGGAGAGATGCCATGATGGAGGAGTATCATTCCATCATGAAGAATGATGTGAGGGATATTGTCCCAAGAATTGAGGGGAAGTTTCCAGTGACTTCCAAATGGATCTACAAGATCAAACACATAGTTGATGGGAGCATCAAGAGGCACAAAATGAGATTTGTTGCTGGATGATTCTCTCATGTGTAGGGAATAGATTATGAGAAGATATTTGCTCCTGATTCTTGATAAACTTCTATTCGGATGATTATTTCCCCTGTAACATCCATGGGTTGGATATTACATCATATGTATGTAAAGACAACCTTTCTCAATGGAGAGATTGAGGAAGAAGTATACATCGAGAAGCCATATGTTTTCATGATACATGAGAAGGAGTCTCATGTGTGCAGGTTGAAGAAGGCCTTGTATGGACTCAAGAAACCACCTTGAGCTTGGTATGCGAGGATTTATGGACACCTGATGATTTTTGGGTTTCAACAAAAGTGTTTTCGACCCCATCCTGTACTAAAATACTGTTAATGGTGAGTCTCATATTGTGGTCCTTTGTGTTGATGATTTATTCATCACCGATACAGAGAGCCTTATTGTTGAATGCAAGTATGCGTTGGCCTCTAAGTTTGATATGAAGGACCTTGGTATGATGCACTACTTCTTGGGACTAGAGGTGTGGCAAAGAATTGATGAGATCTTCCTGAGTCAAGGGAAGTACACAGTTGAGATATTGAATAACTTTGGGATGCTGAACTTGAAACCCATGGATACACCAATGGTGACGAATCCAAAGAAACTAAGTGTGTATTCTTCTAATTCTGATGAAATTGATCTGACTCTGTACAAACTGCTAATTAGATAATTGGTGTATCTAGTTAACACTCGACAAAATATTTTCTATGCAGTGAGTACACTTAGCCAATTTATGAGTCACTCGAGATAGACACATTGGATTGTTGTGAAGCATGTGTTGAGATAACTATGAGGCATAGTTGGGCATGGTCTGAGATATAATTCTAGTATTGATATGATATGGAAGGAATATATTGACTCTGATTGGGCAGGGAGCGCAGTGGACAGAATGAGCACCTTCGGGTGTTGCTTCACTTTGGGATCTTCCATGGTTTGCTGGTGTAGTAGGAAACAGACTTATGTGGCTTTGCGAACAACAGAAGCATATTACATTTCATTAAGTATGTTAATCTGTGAAGTAGTGTGGCTTCGCAAGCTCCTTGCATATTTATCCGAACATGTTGTTGGGCACTTTAATTGTCTAATTGAATGGAAAATCAAAGTGTTCAATATGAATTGTCAACCCAGGGAAGTCTGTTATTTCAAGATAATTCTTCACAGTCTATGCTAGATTATGAAAGCATCTCTAATCTAATTGCAGTAGGGAAGTTCTTTTAACAAAAAAAAAAAAACAATATTGCTAACACAATTGTCCTAATACAGTTGGAGTGCTATAGAATTAAAATCATAATTGCAATCTAAACTGATGAATCTACAAAAACCATGAATTGCCTAACTTAATCTAACTTTCTAATTTACTTTTGCAGGAAGAAATTCTATACTATTGCTGAAGGGAAATCTACTTATTGCAAGAAGCTACTTCACACTCTTAATTCTCCAAAAACAAGCTTTTAACCTAATGCAGAAAAAGGAAAATCAATTCTCCAGCCATGTTCAGCAACTGACTTCTAATTCTCATGAGACAATTCTATGCACATTTACCAAGAAGGAACTAAACTGTAACAACAGTTGCATTCAGAAATATCTAACAGTTAAACCATTTGCAATGAAAATGAATAAATCTAGAATTTGAAACAGAGGGGAATCGGTGAGGAAGGTGGACCCTTTCCTTCTCACTGAATCCACTCAAAAAGATAGGTTACAATTTGCTAAAGAAATCCAATCCACTTCTTCATTCAATTGCCAAAAAGATGTATCTGTACAATAATCGCTCCTTTCTTCAGTTCAAGAAAAAATACTAACAACCCTTTACATTACAAAAGCTCTGCTATTTAAAGTCAGAGTCAATCAGTGTTCAGAAACATATCAGTCTTGAGAATCCTCGATTCTCAGGTTGTTCGTTAGATATCATTAATACAAAATCTTGAATTCTCCTTCATCAACATCGTGAGTACCATTCTAATCAACAGGTGTTGCAGCAATCGTATCACAACAGGACTGTTGGCATCTATTGTAACATCTTTCGAGATTAACAGGCTTTTGTCGTAGTAGTTGTGTAACAGCTTCCAGGATTGATGGGCATCCGTTGCAGAAGTCCTGTAATAGCTTCCAGGATTGATGGGCATCTGTTGCAGAAGTCCTGTAATAGCTTCTAGGAATTGTGCATAGCTGTGACAGCAGCGAGTTTCTTGAAATGGGCTATTCTAACACTTTGATCATTAGTTAAATTATTTCATGGGTGAAATATGTGAACATTATCAATCAAAAATTCTAAGTAAATGAAAACATAAAAGCAAGATGAATAGTTCATACCTTGGGAAAAAGGGTCTTGGTGCTCATTATAATAGTCATTTAGCTTAGGAATGAGAAGGTTGAATGATCAAAAGGTGTAGTGAAAAAGGGACATTTCAGGGTCCTAACATACCCCCCAACTGAAGACACTGCATGTCCTCATGTAAAACACATTCAAACCTTATTTTGTAGCTGAAGTAGATTAGTATCTCCTCCAGTGCAAAATTGTGAAGAGAAATTTCTAAGTGTTGGTAATGTAGAATGCTATGTCAAAAAGAAAATCTGTTGAGTCAACAATCTTTTTGGGTTTCTTTATGCTTGAGAACAGGATCAGTTTGATTTGCTTGAGTAACAACTCATGAAGAAAACAGGGGTTCTTGTTCGCAAGCTTCTAGTATACCAGGAGTTGATTTATGACGATGAGATCTCCTCTGTTTTACTGATTTTTGTGTAGCAGGAAGTCCATGTTCAGTATTGATTGATACATTTGTTGGTCCTATAGCAACTGGAACTTTGACTACCTCATATCCTTCCTCATAGTAAATGTTGCCACACTCAAAACACATTAGTTCTTTGTTTCTACCCAAAACAACTTTTGTCAATGCTAGGATGTCCATGGTTATCCCCTCTAGATTCTTCTGTCGGGCATCTGCCACCTCTTATTTCAAGGTTTTTAATTCATCCTTGAGGTTAGCATTCTTTGTTATCATTGCAGTGATCCTGGAATTTTCTGTATTCTTGATCTTTCGCTCTATTTGGGCAAACAATTGGGCGAGTGGTACATCCTCAGCATGTTGTGGAGCAGATTCTTGTGTAACAGTTGTGTCCTCCAGGACTGGTTCTTATGGATTAGTATTGACATGGAGAGTTGGTTCTTGTGGAACATATGTGTCTATTAGGACTGGTTCTTGTGGAGCAGTCTCGACATTGTCGGTTGGTTCCAATATTACTAGCTCCGGTAGGACAATCTTCTGTGGAGCAGTTGGTTCTAGTGTAACAGTTGTATTTGTCAGGACTAGTTCTTGTGGATCAGTCTCGACATGGATAGTTGATTCTTGTGGAACTGTCCCTACATCAACCATAGGGAATAGTGGACGAAGAATAGGAACGGCTTGCTCCATATATTGTCTTCCAATTGTAGCTTCAACAGTCCTGGTGGACCTCATTTTTCTCCTGGATAAAGTAGAAATGAAAGTAGTGGTTTGCTTCTTCATTGCTGGAGGAGGAACAGGTTGTTATTACTCAAGAACACAAGGAGGATATTCTGGTATACTGGGGTCTGTGATGATATAGATATTTTCAACGGACATGGGATGCGCAGAATCATCAGGAAGCACCGATGATTCTACTGCAAATTGAGTACATTCATTTTGAAAGGAGAGGATAGTTTCTTACAGTTCTGGGCGTAAGGTAAAACCTGGTATCTGTACCCCTGGAGAATTATCTATTGCAGCATCCAGAGGGTTCTGATTTGATGTTGATCCAATTTGATCAATGGATCTCCGAGGTTTTCCTTTGAATGGACGTTTCCTTTTCTGCAAAGATGCACAGGTAATTCTAGTAGGTGCTTGATCGATTGTAGCAGTAATAGGAGAATCATGTGTGATTGCAGCAGCAATAGGAGGGGTCTGTGTGATAGTTGGTGCCTCAGTATAGGGGGTAAGCGGTCTTGATGTTATAGTGGACCGTGCTAGCCTTGCTCGCTTTTTAGGTAATGCAGAGGTAGGAGCAGGGTTTTTCTTGTCAGAGGTAGGGGGATGGATTTCAATAATCAGTGTATCAGCCAAGTGTTGTGATTGTGGCCGAGTGGTTGGTTCTTCATCTATTTGTTTGTCCATAGCTACAGACTGTTGTAATGAAAAGTCATCGAGGCTTGTCTGTTTGGTGCCAAGATGGCTTCGAGTTACACGGTTTCTTTTCTGAGTCATCTTACGGACAATGATAGTAGGGGTTTGGACTGTTGTTGCAGCCGAGGGTAGAGGCTCTGGAAGAGGTCCATGGGTTGTAGTTTCAAGGACTGGTGCAATCCTTTCTAGATTTACAGATTGTGGCTAGTCTGTTGTAGCAGGTAATGGGTTATTGGAAATGCCCATACCTCTACGAATTAATAAGATGATGAGTATGTGATTAGAAAGGCAGTTCTTGGGGCTCTTGGAGTTTTTCACAAAACGGGCCATGTTATGCAATGATTGTAGGAGATAATAAGGAATGTTTATCAATTTATGATGTCGCAGATGTGATAGTAAAATGAAATCAGAAAAATAAACAACTTGGTATCGGCCTTCACAGGTGATGTACCTTTTAAGAAATTTTGCAACTTTCCCCCATGGCTCTCATAAGGAATTGACGTCTACACCTCTGCCCTTGGTCTGAACTCGATCAGTGTTGACGAGGAACCCCTTCAAAGCATCTGGAAGATGTGTTTTTTTTTAATCCATCGGTCTCCCATTCTTGGCAACCCTATTACAGCAGCAATGTTTGCCTCTGTCACTAGAATCCTCGCCCCATTCACCATTGAATACCCTTCAGTAAGATTTTGACTAAACTCCAATATCTCGTCCTCACTAAACTCTTTCAACTTCTTAAAATATGATATCTAGCCAGCCTGCTGAAATATTTGGTAGGCCTCTGGGTGTAGCAACAAACTGTCCAGAGTTGTGGGTTCATGTCTCACAGTTGATCCTCCCATGATGTTTCTTGAGAGTCACAGGCATGTCGGAGGAAAAACTATCACCTAAATCAGAGACACAATAGGCTCGAACGTGGTTTTCAGAGAGAATACAGTGTCTTAGTTAAAAGAAGTGTGGGTGGAAAGGTGGTGGAGGTGTGTATAAACTTCGGAATGAACAGCTAGATTTACGTTCCCCCCCCCCCAATTAAGCAGATTGGCTCCAAGTGTAACCGATTAGTAAATAGGAAATCGTGTTTTTATATCTTCATTACTTTAACACATAGGATTAATCACGTACCTCAAATCTTACCGCACATAGAAACCTCTGGAAGTAACCACACAATCCAACCGCCATCGGAATGGCGCATAATAGCTGGCATGATGAAGGATCATGAGAGAAATGATAGCTTGTGCAGAGTCGTAGTCCTTACTGTAGTGAGCCAACTGGATATCGTTGACTGTGAAGTCACGTCATAATGAAGCAACACTTTCAGATAGAAAGCATCAGTATTGTCTAATCAGTGATGTTGTTGCATGAAATATTGGAGGGCTGAGCTGCAGCATAGGAAAAAAGAAAGAGTGATGTGGTAAGAAAGATTAACAGTAATTAGTGTATCAGTAGGTACTTTTTTCAAAAATGTCGGAGGTAGGTGTAACAGCATTGGAATCAGCCAATTTATCGGGAAAAGGTGTAACAGCATTGAGATCGGCCGATTTGTTGGGAAAAGGTGTAACAGCATTGGAATCGGCCAATTTATCGGGAAAAGGTGTAACAGCATTGGAATCGACCAATTTATCGGGAAAAGGTGTAACAGCATTGAAATCAACCAATTCATCGGAAAAAGGTGTAACAACATTGAAGTCGGCCAAACGCTACCTTACTTCGATTCTAGGAAGTTTTTCAACTTCCATGAACTCATCGTTTCCTTTTGTTCATCAATCTACCTGCACACACAGAATTACCTAATACCTTCCAAGGCTTTATTAGCAGAGTAATGAAAATAGAAAAATTTCAACTAAAAAACAGAGAAATGCAAATTTTGCTGAGATTATTTATATACAAAGTCTGAGCAAAAGAAGTCCTAAAGTTCAGAAGGGAAAGAAGCAAGCTTCATTTCGTTTAAGATTTGATAATCTGTATCAGTTGTACAACTAGTTTTGAATTCTGCCTTGGACAGTGGACGTTGATACAGACGCAGGCGTTGACCATTTGCATGTAAGTGTGTATTGGATCCATCAATAGTAATCAACCGGATTGTCCCATTGGGAAAGACTGTGTCTACCTCGTAAGGCCCTAGCCATCATGTATGCAGCTTACCTTGAAATTCCTTAAAGCGTGAATCATACAACAGAGCCCAATCTCCTTTCTGGAATAATTTCTTCTTAATGATTCGTTCATGCCATTTTGTTCTTTGTTGTTGAATCACTGTGGTTTGATGGATGGTGTCCAAACGCTTTTCATCAAGCTCATTGAGCTATTGCAGTCTGGATTTCTATGCCATAGTCAAGTCGAGCTTGACTGTTGATGCAGTTCTTAAGGTTTTGATTTCTAATTCAATGGGGAAAACAAGGTTTTTTCCATATACCAGCTCGTAAGGAGAAAAACCAGTTGTGCTCCTCCAAGTAGTTCGGTAAGCCCATAGAGCTTCATGCAGTCTGTCAGACCAATCCTTACGATTTTCTCTCACTATTTTAGTAAGAATGGCTTCGATAACTTTGTTGGTGCTTTCCACTTGGCCATTGCCTTGTGGATGGTATGGAGAAGCTATTCTATGTAAAACATGATATTTACTGAGTAGAGCCTCAAATTTATGTGATGTGAAAAGGGGTCCTCCATCAGTGACTAGTTCTATGGGAAAGCCAAACCTAACAAATATATTTTCAAACAAGAATGCTAAGACAGCCTCTTCTGATGCTCTGATAAGTGTTTTTGCCTCCACACACTTGGTCATGTAATCTGTACAGACCAATATATAAACTTTCTGATTGGAAGGTGGGTGAATGGGTCCTACAAAATCCATGGCCCATCTCTCAAAAGGCTCTAACACTACCTGAGGCTGGAGTGGCATCTCATCCCTGTGATTTGGCTGACCCATGCGTTGGCAACTGTCACAAGCTTGGACATAATTCTTGGCATCTTGAAATATGCTGAGCCAATAATAGCCCATCCTTAAAATTTTATGTTTGGTCCTTTTTGTAGAAAAATGACCCCCACAAGGGCCATCATGGAAATATTTTAGCAGATCATAAACCTCATCATCCCTCACACATCTCCTGATTTCTTGGTCCAGGCCTGTGTAGAAGAGGTATCCTCCTATCCAGCTGTACCTGGCACTCTTTTGAATATTTTTTCTTCTTTCCCTAGGAGATAGATGGGGAGGTGTTACACATTATTTTCATCATCCCTATGACCGTTAATGATGTAAACCTATATGTTTCCTTCAGAAGGGTCAGTGGCCTGAGTTCCTAAAGAGAGAAGGGAGAAGAACTTCTCCTGAGAAAAGAAGTTGCATTTTCCTTTGTAAAATCCCTGTAAAAAAGGAAGTTCGCAGGTTGTTGTATAGGCAGGGTGCGAGAATGCCTAATTCTCATAGGTTGCACCATAGCTAGGGTGCGATATGTTCGCAGGTTTCTCTATAGGCAGGGTGCGAGAATGCCTACACGTGGGAAAAACAAGCATTTTCTCAAATCTTCTAGAAGGAGAAACTTCTATGGTGAGGTGGCATTTGAATGGTTTGGATCTTACTCGCTTTCATGATTTAGTGGGATCACCCTAACCTCCTCACCTTATCCTCTTCAACTTATAAAAGGAGAGGAGTTCTCATGGAGAAAGTTAGCTTTGGTTAGCTTTGGAGCTTTTGGGATTAGCTTGGATTGGATTGAGCTTTGGAGATTTTTAGCTTGGCTAGATGAGCCACTTTGTCAAGATAGACTGTGAATATTATCATATCTGTGCTCTTAGAATTCTTGAGTGAAAGTGTGTGGGGAACGAAGGATAGTTGGAAGGGACCTTACAACATCAAGGCCATGGTTGTAATCTCTCTTTCACATTTAATATGATACAGTAATATGATTCTTTCCTATAAAGCTTGTTGTGTTTTATTGTATGATT
>ML783738.1:146383-190392 GCA_009831015.1 Picea engelmannii
AATATGATACAGTAATATGATTCTTTCCTATAAAGCTTGTTGTGTTTTATTGTATGATTCCTTGATCACATACATAGGTTTATATTGAGTTTATGCTATTACTATCACTTTGGTTGGTTGTGTTCTTTTGCAGGATCATCATTTTATGAGCGTTGGAACGGAGCTAGGATGGTGATGGCGAGAGGAAGCGACATTTAAACGGTATGTCACTCATCCCTCCTTAGTTAGTAAATTAAATATCTAAAACTTAAGGAAAGCGTCATGTTCTTGTGTGTTTTGTTCTTGATCTAGGTGGATCTAGGGAGATTAGTTAGTGTCTGCACCTACCAATTAATCCGATAAAAGGAGGTACCTTCCCTGCAACCAGATAATTAGCAATGTTTGCATACCAAGGTGAAAGAGCAGATATTGCAAACAAATGTTCATCAGGAAAGGAATCATCTATAGGTGAATTATCATCATTTATATGTAATCTCGAGAGAAAATCAGCAACCACATTTTCTTTTCCTGGTCTATCCACTATAGTGATGTCAAATTCTTGCAGTAGTAACAACCATCTTGTCACTCAGGCATTAGTAATAGGTTTATTCATTAGATATTTTATGGTTGTATGATTAGTATGAATAAAAGTTGGGTAACCAGTTACATAATGCCTGAATTTATTGATTGCATATACTACTGCCAAGAATTCTCTTTTAGTAACTGTGTAATTTAACTCAGCAGGAGCCATGTTCTTATTGATTTAGTAGATAGCGTAGGGTTCTTTGTCCTCCTGTTGGCCTAGTACTGCACCAATTGCAATGTCTGAGGCATCTGAAGAAATGTGAAAAGGTAGAGCCCAATTGGGCCCTCTCAAGATGGGAGTTGTAGACAATCTCTGTTTAAGATCTGCAAAAGACAATTCACAGTCATCAGTCCAACGAAAGTTAACATCTTTTGTTAGTAAGAAAAACAATGGAGAGGCAAGTTTAGAGAATTTTTTTATGAATCTCCTGTAACACCTAACATGTCCTAAAAAACTTCTTACCTCTTTCTGATTTGATGGAGTTGGAATGTCCAAAATTACCTGGATTTTGGCTAGATCTACCTGAATCCCTGCATAAGAGATGAAGTGTCCCAGCACTACCCCTTCACGCATCATCATATGGCACTTTTTTGTACTTAAAGAAATATGAGATTGTTTACATCTTTTGAGCATTTTTTCCAGATTAGACAAAGCGTCCTCGAAATTAGTCCCATAAGGTGTAAATTCATCCATGAATATTTCCATACAGTGATTCACCATATCAAAGAAAATACCAATCACAGCTCTCTGGAAAGTGGTTGGTGCATTACACAAGACAAATGGGAGAACCTTGTAGGAAAATGTACCCCAAGGGCTGGTAAAAGTGGTTTTATCTTGGTCCTGTGGGGCAATTTGTATCTGGTTATAGCCACTAAATCCATCTAGGAAAAAAAAGAATCGGGCTAAGTTATCTAAAACCTTATCAATAAATGGCAGAGGGAAATGATCCTTCTGTGTTGCCTTATTCAGGGTTCGATAGTCCACACACACTCTCCACTTACCATTCTTTTTAGGCAAAATAACCAATGGCGATACCCACTCACTGTCTGATATAGGATAGATGAATCCGGCATTGAGAAGTTTGTGAAGTTCTTCTTTAACAATTTTTTTAAGGTTTGGGTTCATCCTCCTTAGCGGTTGGCAAATGGATCGGCATTCTTATTTGATGTATATATGGTGGGTGCATAGCTCAGAGGGGATTCCTTTCATATCCATGTAATCCCATGCAAATTCTTCTTTATGTTCAATCAGTAAATTCATCAGTCGGCGAGTTTTAGCACTAGAGAGATCGGGATCGATGTTCAAGGTTTTTCCATGTTCAATTTCCACAGCGACGCTCTTGGAACTGATTTTAGGAAATAATTCAGCTGTTGTTGTTTCATCATCTATTGTTACAGAGTTTGTTGTTACAGCGACTATTGTTACAGCTGAATCACTCTGATTGTCAGCAGTTTCTGAGAACATTTCCGAGTTCATTTCTTCCTGGGCCATAGGGTCAAAGACTCTGATCAATTGGTGGTGCGTGTGTTGTGTAATAGCAGAGGGGTCACAAATAAAACAGTTGATTAACTCATCCTCTATCTCATCCTTGAAACTCAGGGCCTTTCCTATAGTTAGCATAGGCAGAGCACTTTCAGCCTCAGTGTCCATCCATAGAGATTTTTCAGGTTCTGCACTAGGTGTAGCATGAGGATACAGGGTAAGTTTTTTTTTGCCGTAACCATCAGAGATGGTCATAGAACTAGATCGGCAACCTATGAAGGCGTCATTTGTGGCTGACCATGGTCATCCCAAAATTAGAGGATGGCCTCCCAGACTGGATTTGGGCTGCAACACGACAAAATCAGCAGGATACTCCCATGAGTCTACTGAAATAAATAAGTCATCGATTACTCCTTCTGGTCTGATGCTAGAGCGATCAGCTAATTCTAGAATAGTAGGAGTAGGTCGGATTTTTGTTCCGAGTTGCAGCAACTGTGTAGTTTCTATTGGCATGATGTTAATTGTTTCCCCTAAATCAACTAGTACATGCTGAATAGATGTATGTTCGATTTTAACTGTGACAGTAGGGTTTCCTGGGTCGCCATATTTAATAGGTGGAGTTTTTCCTAGAATTAGCTAAGACAAATCCCCCACTACATGAACTATGAGGGGATGTTTAGGTTGTCTTCTAGGTTTTCTGATATAGAGATCCCTCACAGTCTTGGCATAAATAGGGACATCCCTTATTGCTTGCAGTAGTGGAATATTAACGTGCAGATTTTGCAATTCTCCAAGGAGATTGAAAGATGGTAATTCCACAGGCTTGGTAATTTTCAGTCTTTTAGGGAATGGTGGGTCTGTTGATTCTAGAATGGGTTGGTCAATTTATTCGGTATCAACAGATGGTCTCTCCCCTGATTCCTTATTTGATTCTAAAGATGGAGCATCTTCAACTATTGGCTCAACTATTCTCCCTGATCTTAAGTGTATTTCACCACAAGGCATAGGAGTAATAGATAAGGCTGGCACATTAAGTATGTTTATGTTCTGAACAGACTTATTATTTGGGTTTGGGTTAGGTTGCACAGGCATTTGAGGTCGTAAGGGAGGATTGTTTGGTGAGTTATTGGGAGGCAATTGCAGTTGTTGCTGCTGGTATGGGGGTTGGAACTGTTGTTGAAAGAAGTTTGGTTGGTGTTGTCTTGGATAACTGAGTTGTTTTTTAGGACCTCTCCCATATGGGTTCCATTTCCCATAGTGATTCGGTTGTTGGGGCATAGGTAAACATGCATTGGGATCCTGATAAGAAGGGGGGCATTAGACTGGCCATATGGTAGATGATTGTTCCAATAATTAAATGTTGGAGGAGAGAATTGAGAACTCATACCTTGACCTCTTGGCTGCCATTGTCTCCTTTGTGTGATCATATAGGCAACCTCTGCTTCTTCATTAGTTTCTTTCATTGATTCTTTTACCCCTGGTAGAGAAGGAAATTGGTCAGTGGCATGGTATAGTTCACAAATAAGGTATACCTGGACATTGTTTAGTGGGCACTCCCTTGGTGGATGTTTCTTCCTGCATTTTGGACAGAAAATGCATAATACTTGCTCTGGTTCTTCTTTTTTTTGTTTGACCTACAAAGTATCCATTTGTGAGGCAAAAGAGTTAATCATCTCTGTTCTGAAAATTTCTAATAGATTACCTATTTCTGCTCTTGTTTCTCCTCCATTTGTTGATTTGTGTACCCTTGAAAAAGTAGTATCCTTGGTAGCTAGCTTATTCCTTGTAGATCCTCGAGAACATGTTTTTTAGAGGTCTAAAATGTCCCCATAGGATTCCTTAGATATATCTCCTTTGCCAAGCATATTCAGCATATCTAAACAATCTTCTCTAACTCCTTTTAGCAAAATGGTTTTCAGAATGTCCTTACTCACATTCGGATGGCCAGACCATTGTATATTATATTAGAGTCGCTCCACAAAGTCTTCAAGGGTCTCATCCTCCTTCTGTGACATTTTGAACAGCTCCTCTCTGTGTTCCCTTGTTCGATAGTAATCTTGGTATTTGTGTAGGAAAAGCTGCCTCATTTGTACCCATGTTGAAATGTTTTCCCCTCCAAGGCTCATGAACCATCTTAATGTATTTCCTTTTAATGTGGCTAGAAACAGTTTAAGCTTCTGCACAGTGGTAGTCTAGTCATAGCTTCTACACAAAATGTCAAATTCAAACAAAAACTCATCCAGATCTTCAGTAGATAATCCATGAAAATTTGGAAGAGTCGAGAGAGGTATGTTTTTCATAGGATCCATCCCTCATGTGGGAACATCAGAAATAGGAAAAACCGAGGTAGAGATAGTGTTTTCATTGTTTACCTGATCCTCGTTGTTCTGTGGATTCTCTTGGTAGATCTCTTCTTCATTATCGCCTTGATTCTCCATATGTGCTCGCTCCCTCCACTCAATATGAACAACATCCCACTCTTCCTTAGTGACTATCCAACCATTGATCTGATAAACAGCTTCTTCTAGGTTTTCTCAGTTCCAGGCTATACTGCCTTGATCCTCAATGTTCTCCATTGTTGCTTACTGATTTGTTTGTGACAAATCTTCAGCTTCGCTTTCAACTACAACTTCAGCTTCAGCCCTTGATGAGAACGATGTTTCGAGAGGGGGTGTTTCTGTTGACTGTGGATCATGTCCTCTTGGAGGATTGGTAGGGTGAAAAATGGATCCTGAAGAAGAATCTACTCTGTCTATAATCTCATCAACAATGTTCTATCTTCCCAGTATGTTAGGATTTCTTCCTCCACATCCTCTGGTGCCTGCAATGTTAGTATTTTGGGGGGTTCGTTCTTGCATTTGGTGATTCATGCAGACTATTCATTCATAAAAAAAAACTAGTGTGCTTACCAAAATCTACAATTATCTTCCCCGACAACGGCGCCAAAATGTTGGGCACTTTAATTGTCTAATTGAATGGAAAATCAAAGTGTTCAATATGAATTGTCAACACAGGGAAGTCTGTTATTTCAAGATAATTATGCACAGTCTATGCTAGATTATGAAAGCATCTCTAATCTAATTGCAGTAGGGAAGTTCTTTTAAGAAAAACAAACAAACAATATTGCTAACACAATTTTGCTGATACAGTTGGAGTGCTACATAATTAAAATCATAATTGCAATCTAAACTAATGAATCTACAAAAACCATGAATTGCCTACCTTAATATAACTTTCTAATTTACTTTTGCAGGAAGAAATTCTATACTATTGCTGAAGGGAAATCTACTTATTGCAAGAAGCTACTTCACACTCTTAATTCTCCAAAAACAAGCTTTTAACCTAATGCAGAAAAAGGAAAATTAGTTCTTCAGCCATGTTCAGCAACTGACTTCTAATTCTCATGAGACAAGTCTATGCACATTTACCAAGAAGGAACTAAACTATAACAGCAGTTGTATTCAGAAATATCTAACAGTTAAACCATTTGCAATGAAAACGACTAAATCTAGAATTCGAAACAGAGGGGAATTAGTGAGGAAGTTGGGCCCTTTCCTTCTCATTGAATCCACTCAAAACGATAGGTTACAATCTGCTAAAGAAATTCAACCCACTTCTTCATTCAATTGCTAAAAAGATGTATGTGTACATTAATCGCTCCTTTCTTCAGTTCAAGCAAAAAGACTAACAACCCTTTACATTACAAAAGCTCTGATATTTAAAGTCAGAGTCAATCGGTGTTCAGAAACAAAGCAGTCTTGAGAATCCTCGATTCTCAGGTTATTCGTTAGATATCATTAATTCAAAATCTTGAATTCTCCTTCATCAACATCGTGAGTCAGCATTCTAATCAGCAGGTGTTACAGCAGTCGTATCACAACAGGAGTGGTGGCGTTTGTTGTAACAGCTTCCGAGATTAACAGACTTTTGTCATAGCAGTTGTGTAACAGCTTCTAGGATTGATGGGCATTCATTGCAGAAGTCCTGTAACAACTTCCAGGATTGATGGGCATCTGTTGCAGAAGTCCTGTAACAACTTCCAGGAATTACGCATAGCTGTGACAGCAGTGTGTTTCTCGAAATGGGCTATTCTAACACTTTGATCATTAGTTAAATTATTTCATGGGTAAAATATGTGAACATTATAAATCAAACATGCTAAGTAAATGAAAACATAAAAGCAATATGAATAGTTCGTACCTTGGGAAAAAGGGTCTTGGTGCTCATTATAATATTCATTTACCTTAGGAATGAGAAGGTTGAATGATCAAAAGGTGTAGTGAAAAAGGGACATTTCAGGGTCCTAACACATGTGTTGGATTCCACCACTATTCATTATGGTAACCAAAGTTGTGTGAAGATCTCATATGATTCAGTGTTTCATGACAAATCGAACCACATTGACATCAAGTACCATTACATCTAAGACATGGTGTAGAGAAAGGAAGTATTGGTGTTGTACCTTCCTACAGATGAGTATGTTGTTGATATTCTTACCAAACCGAGACAAAGTTCAAGTACTTCCGTGACAAACTTGGCATGGTAGAAAATGCCTCCCTCGCTGAGAGGGAGTGTTGATGTTTGCATCTTCCTTGGATATTCTCCAGATCGTACTCCTCTATGACTGAGTTGAGTTGATATGTGATGACACTTATCCGAGAAGGGATAAGTGTGTTTGGGCTTATATCCCAACATCCCTTGTGGAGATCACACGAGGAGACGTCCCATGTGGAGATCACATGAGGAAATGTCAATGGATTTGACCCTTGACATCACACACTATGGGAGTTGACCCTAGTGTTTATAGAGGGTGTAGCCTCTGGAAGTCCACATGGGAGTGCCATGTGTGAAAAACTTTCTCGAGATTGTACTCCTTTGTGAATTGAGTTGATTTGATCTGTGAGGATACTTATTCGAGAAGGGATAAGTGGGACACTTATTCAAGAAGGGATAAGTGCATTTGGGCTTATATCACAACACCCCATGTGGAGAGCACATGAGGACATGTCAAGGGAGTTGACCCTTGACATCACACACTATGGAGAGTTGACCCTAAGTGTTCCTAGAGAGAGTAGCCTCTAGAAGTTCACATGGGAGTGCCATGTGTGACAAACCTTTTTCTACTATGGTGGTTGTGTACCACTGGTGGGGACTGCATGTCTCTAGAAAGTAGTTGTGTAATACTATGGAAAAATACCTCCCTAGCTAAGAGGGAGTATTGATTTTTGAGCATCGGGAAGAACTTCTCCTAGATTGGGTTGCAGGCCAAGGGAGATAGGATACATTTATCATAAAGGTGAACTTATGGTAAACGGGCCCAGATGTAGTCCTTCCTTGATCATGATAAGGAATAATATGGACTCGAGGTGCTTGAAGTGTTTTTTTCACATGTCAATTAGCATAAGACTGACATTCACTCACAGGTGTGTACTTGTGGTGAAAGATCCTGGTGTGGTATTTTTCCTAGTCATGGTGATTTGACAAGGAATGATAAAGACTCAAGATGTTATATGCTATTACATGCGAACCCAGAGTAAGCTTGATCTCAAAGAGAGTCAATTGGCTCAAAAGGGAGAGTCGCATAAGTATTTTCTCCTCGGTTCAGGTGGGAGAGAGACGTCTCCCAAAACTAACAGATAAGTTTCATGAGGCTAGGGTTAAGTTCATATACTTCAGAGACAAGCTTGGCATGATGCATAATGTCTCCCTCGTTGAGAGGGAGTGTTGATGTTTGGACAACATCGGAAGAAAATCTCTTAGAATAATAATTAATAATATGATTATTGATTATTAGATATCATATATAATAAAGTAAATGATAATAATAAATATTTATTGATTATTCAAGGGACGCATCCTTTCATGGATGGTCACCATATGTTCCCTATATATGGAACACTCATCATTTTAATAATATATCAATCATATCTCATATGAAGAAAACAAAACACTCGGATCGTTGATAGTTTCTCACTTGTTGCGTTGGCAGACCTCACATTCATCCAAAAAGGTGTGGACGTCATGTTTCATACCATCCCAGAAAAAGAAAGTTTGACCTGTTCCTAGTTTTTTGTAAACCATGAATGCCCGGTTGTGGGTGAGGCATGAAGTTCAGAAATCACTGTGGATTTAAGTTTCGATTGCTTGCATAAATACAAACGGCCTTTGTAGCAAATCTCTTCATTGTGCCAAGAGTACCTTGGCGAAATTGAAGAATTGTGTTGCAATTTGTGGAGCGGGCTATAAATTTTGGGGTCTTGCAGTCATTCCTGACGAATATCTTGGAGCCAATCTGATACAATGAAGGAGAGGGAGAAAAGGGACCCGTCTTCTTCATATTTCTAGGAAAGAGCATCGACACTACATTTTCCTTTCCCTTATTGTAAATGATCTCATAATCATAGACAAATAGATTGGTCACTCTTTTTTTGGTCGGGGATGAAATTCGTTGTTCCAAGAAATACTTGAGACTCTGATGATCAGTTTTGATTTGGAATCGTTAACCTAATAAATAAGGACACCAAATATCCACAGCATGAAAAATAGCTAGAATTTCCTTTTCATAAATGGATTGGCCCAAATGTCACTCTGAAAGTTGTTTCCTAGTGAAGGCCAAAGTCCTGCCATCTTGCATGAGGATGGCTCCAATTCCTTTCTAGGAAGCATCACATTCCAATATGAATGTCTTTGTGAAGTCTGGAAGTGCTAGGACAAGGGTCGAGCACATAGAATATTTTAAGGCTTGGAAGGCATGATCCGCAGTTGAAGTTCAAATGAAAGCATTCTTTTTAGGGAGAGAATGAGAGGAGATACAATTTTTCCATAATTCTGAACAAAATTCCTATAATATCTCGTTAAACCTAGAAAGCCACGCAAAATCTTAAGAGTTTTAGGGTGAGGCCAATCTTGCATAGATTCAATTTTCTTAGGATCCACTCGGACACCATCATTGCCAACAATATGACCCATGTATTCCACTTATGAGGCACCAAAGGCACATTTAGATTGTTTGAGGAAAATTTGGTGCTTAGAGAGTATGTCGAGAACTTGATTCACATGGGAGAGATGGAATGGCCAATATTTACTAGAGAAGAGAATATCATCAAAGAAAACTAAGAAAAAAATGATGGATAAAGAATAGAAGACATGATTCATAATACTTTGGAAAGTGGAAGGAGCATTACACAATCCAAAGGGCATTACCAAGAATTCATAATGACCCTCATGAGTGTGAAATGCAGTCTTGGGAATGTCTTCTTCTTTCATACGAATCTAGTGGTATCCAGAACGTAGATACAATTTGGTGAAGTACTGAGCACCACTCAATTCATCCAAGAGGTCATCAATGACAGGAATGGGGAGTTTTTCTTTGATTGTGAGTTTGTTGAGGGCACAAAAATCAGGACACATGCACAAAGTACCTTCTTTCTTGAGTACCATGACCACAGGTGAAGAATAGTGGCTAGTATTGGGACGGATAACACATGCTTCTAGCAATTCATGAACAATTTTCTCAATTTCATTCTTTAGGGAAAAGGGATAATGATAAGGCCAAACATTGGGAGGATGACTGCCCAAGATGAGAGGGATGGAATGATCATGGAATCCATGAGAAGGGGGAAGTTCTTTGCAAGTGGTAAAAACAACATGGTGGTGGGAGAGGATAGATTGGAGGTTGGGATGCACAAAAGGTGTCTCAAGAGCATGAATGGAGTGGATTTGGGATATAATTCTAGAATGACCTTTTTTTAGGAGATTTTCCATGTGATGGGAACTGATGATCTCAAGTGAGCCTGTTGTGATATCTTGGAACTTATAGTGTTGTCCCTCATGTTGGAATTACATGGTTAAGTCCTTAAAATCCATGAGAATGGGGCCTAGAGTGCATATCCATTTGGAACCAATAACAATGTCACAACCACCCATGTCTATATCAAACATATGGGATTTCATGTGATACTGTCCAATTTGGAGTCACACATTTTCACATCGTCCCCCACATTTCATGGAACTGTCATTGGAAATCATGATTTGAAAATTATTGATAGCACGGATGTAACAATTGAATTCTTTGGAAATGTGGCGATGAATAAAATTATGGGTGCTACCACTATCCACAAGGATGATGAATTTCCTATTTTTTATGTAACCAATTAATTTGAGAGTCTGGGGAGCAGAGAAGCCAGTGACGGAATTAAGTGAAATCACTGAGTCAACGTCTAGTGGATCAGAGGGTGGGGTTAGATCAAATGGTAGTGGTATTTCCTCCATAGGAAGATCAACAACATCTTCTTCAGAAACATCCTCAGTCATAGCCATAAAAATATTATGTTCCTTACACTTATGCCCGGGAAAATATTTTTCATCACAATTATAGCAAAGACCCTTGAGTTGACGTTCATCCATTTCATCCTTGGTTAATTTCTGGATCTTGAGGGGAGTTGCAGGAGGGGCATAATTGGTGGGTTTACGGTGAGGAGGAAAGGAGGGTTTGCAGGTCTGGGAGGATAAAATATGTTGTGTTTCCTTGGCTCATTGAGTAGCTTCCAAACAAGTCTGGGGGCGTGCCATGAGAACATGAGCATACATTTCATCTTTGATGCCATTGATAAATAATTCCCTAAAGAAAACATCTAACATGACCTTCGTTATGAAATCCAAGTGCTCAAATGTGACAATAAAGTCTTCCATTGTCCCGGAATGCTTTAATTTGGTCAAACGGCCTAAATAGTGGTTGTCATAGTCAAAGCGGCCATAAAGTTCATCCACAAACTGTGTCCCAGAAACATACCCTTGGCGTGCCTTTTTTCAACATTGCCACCATTTCCATCATTCTGGATATAGATGTAGGACACCATAATGAAGCTTGGATAAATCATCAGTAATGTCATGCAAAGAGAAATAATGTTCCATTTGGGTGACCTAGTCTGTGGGATATGATCCATAAAAAAATTTCACCTCAATTCTTGTATGGAAGAGGTCTCAAGAAAAGTGGATAGTATGAGGACCTTGGTAATGGGAAGAGTCATGGTCATCCTAATAAGATGGTTTTTCATAAGAGGAAGGGTTTTGGGAATGGCCCATGAAGTGTTCAAAGGTGGATTTGAGGTCTTTGAGGTATTTGATGTAGGAACATTGTTCCTGGGGGACCTGAATAGCCAAATTGACTGAGCTAAGGTTGTCATTGATATTCTTGATGTATTCCTTGTTTTGGTGGGTGACAGCAATCAAGGGATTGATTTCTTAGGCTCGGGTGGTAGCCATTTAGAAAAATGGGCAGGAAAATGGTATAGGGGAAACAAAAGGGGTCTGGAGGGGTGGGTGGGACCATTGAGAAGAAGGGTTTCAAATGATAGGTACCACTACGATCAGGGAAAAAAGTGGGATCCAATGAGATAGGGGACAAATAAGGGTGTCGAAGAAGGGTTGGTTCCACAAACAAATTGTGTTAAAAATGATAGGTATCATTGGAATCGTGGTGAAGAGAGGAACCCAGCAGGATAGGTCCCAAATAAGTGTGTCGGCGGAACCACTATACTCTTTTTTCTTTTTTTTACTCCTGCAGAGTTATACTCTGGCTTGAATAATACTGCAATGACTAAATGTCCAAATGATTAACAGGAATAAATGTTTAGTAATTTCGCAACCAGAATGAAGAAGGCACAGTTGCGAGGAAACAAATCTTGTATGTTCTTTTTTTGTTTCCGTCCCCAGGGGTAGGATATCCAGGGTTTCTATAGACAAGGGTTTTCCTTGTGCTATAGCTCTCTAATATATGTGTGAGGTCCAACAGTAGTACTTGGCCCAATATATCAGGGAACCAACTAAGGAGGCTAGACTGTGCCCTTAGTCGTACTACCCGACGACCTAGGTACTAGAGAGTATCTTCCCGAGTGTTGTTTTCAGTGGCACTATAACAGTTAGGAATTCGATCAGTTATCTATGGAGGGATTCAGTATATCTAGGTCGATTTGTATACAAGTGTTGTCTGATGCACAACCACTCAAAGGGGTACCAACAAGGGTTACAAGGGTGGCCAACAGATGTTCTCTTAAAAACCACTTGCAGTTCCTGCGTGTATACTTCCCCGACCATGGATTTATGCACTAAACGACATATCTCTATAAATTTAAGATGTTGGAATAGGTCTCTACCCTGGAAAAAAAATTAACCCATAATTTATGCAGAAGAAGGTGCTCTAATACCACCTGTAGTATTCCAGATATAAAACAATATGCAGAATAGAAATATTTTAGCATATAAATGACAGAGAAACAATGATATAACTAGAAAAATACTAGAGTAATACTAGAATAACACCAGAAAGATCACATTGATTAATGATAGCAATGTTCACTTGCCTCTTTGAGGGGGAAACCTCCAGCAGAGCAGAGCTCTATTACATTAATATCCTAGAAAATGTTTCTCATACCCTCTACTCCTATTTATACTAAATATATCTATCCAAAAGAACAATCTAGAGGAATATCCTTCTAGAAGCAGAAGATTCTATTAGGTCTTCTTACATTTGAATTATTCTTCCTTATTGCTAGGCCTTATTAATATTGGTCTTTATTACATGGAATTATATTATTCCACCTACGTGAGGGTTAGGGAGGTTATATCCCTAACAACTTCAAACCTATACTATCATCTTCTTCATTAAAATATCTTTCCAATGGTATAAAGTTTACACGATTCCGACACCCGGAGCTCACATTATGGCCTTTGCAAAATCATAACTCAACCACTGTCGATCACATGTCTTAGGAAAATGTGGGCCCTTGATCTTGGATTCGTGCTCTTTAGCTTAGATTTCGACCTTTTGTTGTAAATTCCATCCCACATGCATGGGAAAATTTATGTTTTAAGTACATATAAAGAAAAGTGCTTCAAGTCTCTTATGTGGAAGAAGAGGAGAGTATAAAGACCATAGAGTTCGACCCTTAGAACATTGACGAATAAAACAATAATTTTAGAACCTCGTCGTTGTCCTCCTCATGCCCAATCACCCTGATGCGTCATTCCTAGTCATCTCGATGTGTCGGATCCTTATGTGTCACCATCAAATGCCACATGTCTCCAATAAAAATATGACACATGTCTTCCTTCATGAGATGCCATGTATCATCAAATGAGTGGATGTTGTATCTACCATGTGGCATCCATTCATAATTTAATTACATTCTCATATGATCCAACAAAAGGTTTCCATATGTCACAATGTGAAAGGTTAATAATAAAATATTAATTCATAAGGTAAGTGGGAAATGGTTAAGTGTTAGAAGAGTGGACGAGAGAGGGGGAAAGGCTAGTTAGGGAGGGGGAGAAATGTAGGAGGTGGAGGTGGGCAGTAGAGAGGAATGAGGGGAGCATAATTTTGGACTCGCAGGGGTGAGGAAGGTGAGGTAAGTCCAAGTCCGAAAGGACTTAGAAAATAAGACTAAGTATAGAGTGATGAGGGGGTGTGGGATGAGAGTTTAAGTGAGGGGGTAATTTGAGGGGAGCGGAAGTGAGGGGGTGGGAAATGTGGGTTGTGGACTCATGGGGTGAGGGAGTGATAGAAATGAGGGGGTAGGGAAAAATATGAGTCTATTAAGTGAGTCTGACCGACCTCTTAGTGGATTCAAAAAATAAACTAAGTGTTGAAGAGATGAAGTAAGTGAGGGGAATGGAGAGAATGACAAGTTCCCAAGAGAAATATAATGAATATTTTTATGGGTTTTGAATCGAAAACTAATGAAGAAAACCAGGGTCATGGACCTGAAAATTTAAATGCAATCCCAAGAGATTAACTTATTCCATATGGAAGAAGCACGCCCTTTTCTGCTTAAACTTTAAACTTGGATATCTTGAGCATATGAACTCGAATTTCCGATCCAGAAAATGTGTGGTGAAGATGAGACTGAGGGATATACAATGAACTTAAAATAGTTCAAAAATTTTCATCTTCTGATATCAGTTTGTTTTTATGAATCCAAGAGAGATAAAAATATAGGTGACCATTTTTGGTCAACAACTAGCTCCAACTGTGGGACAATGACCCCCTGTGGGCTGTTGAGAACGCCATAATCTCAAGACCAGTTGCCTTCTCCATTAGGATATGGAGTCATCTTCAAATTAAATTGTTGCAATTTTTCTTCTTCATGGAACTATTTTCAAATATCGTCATCCACTTAGCAACTACTTTATTGTGCAAAACTTTGACTGAAGAAATAAACTATGTACAAAAAATATACAATATCTACCTACCCTAACTTACTTGAAATAAAGGGGCACCTTAGGTGTAGAAATATTTCCAATGGAGTCATTCAAGCATTGATATGATTTGTGGAATGAACTCCATCACTATGGAACATATTGAAATTTGTACCATTGAGTCAGGGGCACTCTCAATATGTACTAGAGAAAGATTGAGCAAGGTCTATTGAGGATATGATTGTTTTGCTTCTCCAACAATTCTCTGGAACCATAATTAAATGAAATCAATTCTTAGCTGCTCAAAAATATTATTTTCTTTGATTGGAAGGAGAGTTTCCAATCGTAACATTGTTTCACTTCTCTCCTTATCGTTGTCCAAGTCCAAGATTCTAGATTCATCAACAATGTCTTGAAAAGACTTTTCCTTCATGTAATGGCTATCTTGTTCATCATTTTTCTCAAGATTCATTTCTTCCACCAATTTTTCTTGCTACCAAGGCTCTTGAGGCTTTTCATTATCTATTACAACACTGAAATATTATTGTGTATTTAGTGGAGGCTCGTCAATTTCATTCTCAAATTTGTTTCTTGAAATATCTTCATATGGAGAATATAGGAGGCTGAAATTTTCTTCTTGTAATTTGGAATTTTCATCTCCATCATCAGCAACATGACTTGAATTAGAAATTTCATCCACTCTTTGGTTAGATTTTTTTTCAAAATTGGTCACTTCATTATCTTGCTTCCATTTGGGAGAGGGTCGGTGGGCAGGGACATTTAAAGCATCAAAAAAAACATATGAATGCACTTTTTCAATGAACGTTTATGCAAATGAATCTTCTAACACATCCCAAATGGTAATGGAGTTAAGTATTGATGAACTATACCATTCAAGAGTGTTCCCTCGCAAAGTTTGTAAAAATAATGTACATGTAACATTGTCTTCGGTGAGGTTGAAATCATGAAATGTACTTTTAAAATTAAACAAGTGTTGCTCTGCATTTTCTGAAGCATCCCCAAATAATGTAGAAAAACTTTCAACAGAAATATCAGGCATTTGAAAATATAATTCTAGTATATTTAAATGGGTTTTATGAATCGCTTCTTTGTGTATTTATCCCTTTCGTTGAGTCTTGTAAATCCATTGATGGGCTTGGTGAATAATTTAAAGGAGCATCATGACATGACTGAAATTCTTCAAAGGAATCACAATATGCAACTTTTTTAGAATTTTGAGTTTTTCCAATGGATTTTCCAGGGAGTTAATTCTCCTGAATCTTCGGTGCTTCTCGGGTGTTTTTGAAATTATAAAAAAGGTGCAACATACTTAAAACAAGCAACAATTTTCTTGAACCTTCTTTTCAAAACTTTGAGCCGTGGATATTTCTTGTTCTTCAATCTGATCTGAAGTAGGGCCTCAAATATCTTGAAAACAAATGTCTCCCTAGTATGGTCGCCAAAAAATTTGACGTTTGAATTTGTCAGGACCGAAATGACAACTTTACAAGGATATAAATCCTCATTCGTTTTTAAAGAGGTGGTACTCTTTTTTGGCTTATATATTCTTTGTAATTTCGGATCAAGAATAATATAGGACCCTAATATAGTCCAATCTTTAATGCTCAAGAAAAATCAAAATGTTGAAAAGTAAAAGACTATTTATAAAAGAGAATTCTTGAGAAGTGGACCAGGAATCTCACACATCACACATTACAGAAAATAAATAAAATTTCCTCACATCCATCATAGTAAAAGTAAATATTTTGATCACATTCAAAATAAAAGAAGATGGCCCATTAGCATAAGAGAACTTTTATAGAGTAATACTTATGGAGCTCAAAAGAATATTATGATAGACCAATTTCAAATACTTTATACTCAAGACTCAAAGTTATAAAATACAGTCAAAACTGATCCCGAATTAGTTCTTTGGGATTTCTCAAAATAATAATGTGTGTTATAGTGCATTGAAATTAAAGTCGTTTTTTCAAAGGATTGGGATTGGGGCTCCCGTGGACCATAAAGAAAACATGTACAAGAAAGTAGGAAATAGAAAGAGGAACGTGGGCGGATGTCAAACAACAGAACCTGGACAGAAGACAAAAGAGCATTATCATGATTTGGTTATACTTTTCTAGTTAAAGAAAAAGAATAACTGGAAGAAAACCGATAAGGGAAGAAGTATGTGATCAGAATCAACTTACTATGATGGTATCTCTCTCTCTTTGATTAATCCCTTGTTCTCTTTTTAAAATGAGATTTTCCAACTACTTGTGTAGTTAGGGTTTTTCCTCTCTTGAATTTCCCGTACAATTATTTTCTTGAAATAGTCTATTTAATTAAAACAGCATTAATTTCTCATTAATGAAATTACATCATCAATATACACATATCCAAAATGGGTCCCTTCCCTTTTTCAATAATTTTTTTTAAATAATCTTTTATTTTTCAAAATTTAATTAATTGCTCTTTAAATAGGGGGACTATGTTTTAATTTTTTGGAAGTGATGGTCAATATTTTAGCCATGTAAATCATTTAATATGTTATCTTCATCATCTTATCTTTCCAACTATATAATTTTTTCCCAAATTCGTCGCCCGGATCTCAAGATATGAACTCGTGAAGTTGAGTTGTCACGCAGGCCCATTAAAAATGAAGCTGACTGATATTTTGATTTCAGGGTAAAATTTGGCCACTTTCGGCCCTTCAAACCTGTAATATCATCTTCTTCATCGAACTACCTTTCCAACGGTATAAATTTTGCGCAATTCTGACACCCGGAGCTCACGTTATGGCCTTTGAAAAATCGTAACTCAATCACCATCGATCAGAGGTCTTGGGAAAATGTGGGCCCTTAATATTGGATTCGTGCTCTTTAGCTTAGATTTATACCTTTTGGTGTAAATCCCATCCCACATGCATAGGAAAATTTAAGTTTTAAGTACACATAAATAAAAGTGTTTCATGTCTCTTATGTGGAAGAAGAGGATAGTATAGTATAGTATAGCATAGTATAGAGACCATAGAGTTTGACCCATAGAACATTGATAAATAAAATAATAATTTTAGAACCTTGTCACTTTCCACCTCATGCCCAGTCACCCTGATGAGTCATGCCTATTCATCGCCATGTGTTGGAGCCTTATATGCCACCATCAACTGACACGTGTCACTAGTTAATTGGCTGTCACATGTCTCCAATAAAAATCTGCCACATGTCTTCCTTCATGAGCTACCATGTGTCATCAAATGAGTGGATGTTGGATCTTCCATGTGGCATCCATTCGTAATTTAATTACATTCTCATGTGATGACATGTCTTCCTTCATGAGCTATCATGTGTCATCAAATGAGTGGACATTGGATCTTCCATGTGGCATCCATTCATAAGTTAATTACATTCTCATGTGAAAAGTTAATAATAAAATATTAATTCATAAGGTAAGTGGGAAATTTGTGTCATCAAATGAGTGGATGTTGGATCTTCCATGTGGCATCCATTCGTAATTTAATTACATTCTCATGTGATCACATGTCTTCCTTCATGAGCTGTCATGTGTCATCAAATGAGTGGACATTGGATCTTCCATGTGGCATCCATTCATAAGTTAATTACATTCTCATGTGAAAAGTTAATAATAAAATATTAATTCATAAGGTAAGTGGGAAATTGGTAAGTACCGTCAACTGCCATGTGTCACTAATTAATTGGATTCCACATGTCTCCCTTCATGAGCTACCATGTGTCATAAAATGAGTGGATGTTGGATATTCCATGCGGCATCCATTCATAAGTTAATTATATTCAAGGTGAAAAGTTAATAATAAAATATTAATTCATAAGGTAAGTGGGAAATTGTTAGGTACCATCCACTGCCATGTGTCACTAGTTAATTGGCTGCCACATGTCTCCAATAAAAATATGCCACATGTCTTTCTTCATGAGCTACCATGTGTCATCAAATGAGTGGATGTTGGATCTTCCATGTGGCATCCATTCATAAGTTAATTGCATCCTCATGTGATCGCATCTCTTCCTTCATGAGATACCATGTGTCATCAAATGAGTGGATGTTGGATCTTCCATGTGGCATCCATTCATAAGTTAATTACATTTGCATGTGATTGCATCTCTTCCTTCATGAGCTACCATGTGTCATCAAATGAGTGGATGTTGGATATTCTATGTGGAATGCATTCATAAGTTAATTACATTCTCATGTGATCCAATGAAATGTTGCCACATGTCACAAGGTGAAAAGTTAATAATAAAATAGTAATTCATAAGGTAAGTGGGAAATTGTTAAGTGTTGGAAGAGTGAACGAGAGAAGGGGAAAGGGTAGTTAGGGAGGGGGAGAAATGTATGAGAAAGAGGTGAGGGGGAGGGAGAAATTAAGGGAGTAGAATTTCAAACTGGTGGGGTTGAGGAAGGTGAGGGGGAGGGGTGAGGTGAGTCTGAGAGTCTGAAAGGACTTAGAAAATAAGACTAAGTATAGAGTGGTGAGGGGGTGTAAGATGATAGTTTAAGTGAGGGGGTAATTTGAGGGGAGTGGAAGTACACGGGGTGGGAAATGTGGTTTTTGGACTCACAAGGTGAGGGAGTGACATAAATGAGGGGGTAGGGAAAAATATGACTCCGCTAAGTGAGTCTAGCCGACCGCTTAGTGGATTCAAAAACTAAACTAAGTGTTGAAGAGATGAAGTAAGTGAGGGGAATAGAGAGAATGGCGAGTTCCCATGAGAACTATGATGAATATTTTTATGGGTTTTGAACCCGACAACTAATGAAGAAACCCAGGGTCGTGGACCAGAAAATGTAAATGCAATTCCAAGAGATTATCTTATTCCATATGGAAGAAACGCTCCCTTTTCTGCTTAAACTTTAAACTTGGATAACTTGAGCATACGAACTCAGATTTTCGATCCAAAAAATGTGTGGCGAATCTGAGACTGAGGGATATATAATGAACTTATAAAAGTTCAAATATTTTCATCTTCCTATATCATTTTTTTTAGGAATCCAAGAGTGGGAAAAATATAGATCGCCAATTTTGGTCAACACTACCCATACTTGAAACTTCTCTCCATCAAGATTCCTAGGAAGATATATAGAGATAGGATCACCCTAATCAAATCATTCCTTTGGTCCATTCCCCTTTACCTTTTCTCACCACATGAAGCCCCCAAGAAAATAATTAATGGAATCAAAAACCTATAAATATTGTTCCTTTGGGGAGGGACTAGTAAAGAAAAAATGAGCAGTAGTTGCCCACAAACACATTTTCCTCCCTAAGAGGTTTGAAGGCATAGAGATTAGGGACATTCCTGTCATGAAACAATCTCTTAGGGGTAAGATATGGTTGTTATGGATAAAAAACAATAGGGCATTTTAAGTGAAATTTTGGAGAGAAAATATGCCAAAAACTATATAGAAGACACACTTGTCCATTTGGATAACCATGCATGCAGATTCATCATCTAGAATAGTTCTTGGATAAATAGAGACCTATTACAGAATCATAGTTTCTAGAATATCTAGGATGGAACCTCCACCCTAATGTGAGAAGACTTGTGGCAACATATCCTAACCACGATTGCATACCTTAATCTCCAATATATATAGCATTAATTTTTTAACTAGAATTGGCACTACATCCAACATTTTTGGGAGGATAATGGAGAACACCACATAGAATAGCACCCTCCCCTCTGATACCATTGGGCGCCACCAATAACATGGCCAATAGATATATGAGAAGAATATAAAATAAAACTTTGGGACATCCTTCAACACATGATAGTTTGGTTTATAATAGGTAATGACATTCCCTACTATAGACGAAGAGGAAATAGTTCATACATAATGAAAGAAGCTTATTAAAATCTTGAGGATGATCCCTAGTCTGTGATTGAAATATCAAGTAGTTTCTTATAAACCAATGCAATATCTTTATAAACATTAATTATCTATTGTGTAAAATTGAACAATCTTAAATTGGAGGTTGACTAGAGAAATATTTGGGACCATATCTAGCGGCCAAATCTTTGGCCGAAAGTTGCCACCTTCCTTTGGCAAGTATCACAAAGAAAATTATTCACCTAGGACAAGATCCATCGTAGGGTATTTCAATTCCATTATAAATTATTTATGTGTAATCAAGAAATAGAAACCAATGAATGCTTGTTCAATCAAAGTGAAATTGAAAACTCTCTTTGGGAAAAATGGGCAACCATCTTCTAGCAATCCAATTGGGAAAAACATATTACACTAGCTACTTTAGAAAATTGCTAACAAATTCCCTTCACCTTACCTTCTCTCAATAAGGCTTAAATCCTCTTCCCAGGTTTTCTTCTATGGGAGGTTTGGAAAGAGCATAACCATAGAATCTTTTTAGATCAAAAAAGATATGACAATGTCCTCTAGAAAACCATTGGGACTAACATCTGAGAAATAATTCAAGTGGTAGATGAGAAAGGTGAGGGAGACACTTACATAGAGCATGAGTATAGAATACTAGACACATGGGGAATCAATCCCCACTCCTCTACAAATAATAAAATTCAATTTATCCTCTAACAAAAATCCCACACCACCAATCTTCTCAACCACCCCTCAATTACATCAAATTAAACTTTGATGGAGCCTCCAAAGGTAACGCATGCCCTTCAACAATGGGAGTATTCATGGATAAAAAATGAAACATTCTTAGAGTCTATGCTAGATATTGTGGCACTGAAACCAAAAATTTAGTATATATATAGGCACTAGAAAAATATATTTAGTTAGAAACAAATCACAACTATTTTAGTTTAATAGTGAAGGGAGGCTCACAGATCCTCATAAAATTTATCACTAGCTTAGCCTATAGAGTCCCACCAAACAAGGTAATCCCAAAAAAAATTCTATTGATAGGGACGTGATCAATATGAATACGCATTTCAACCATTTCTACCATCCAACCATATCATATCAAAAGAATGTATAACAAACTAGTGGACATGCTTGTAAATGAATTCATTCTTTGGAATAACTATGACTCAAATCTAGAATGGAAAACCCTGGAAGATAATGATCTCAGACAAGACTATCCCATGATCTATCATGAACATATCACATACCCAGATGGAGTGCTAGGGAGGGAAGATGGCATTCCCATCATTCCAACAGATGGAAATAAGAACATCCGATCACCCATGATAGATGGCAACACGTATGGCATTTACCAACCTAGTTTTGAATCCAAACTAGATCACAAAGAGGGAGAAGGAAGATGGGAAAGGGGTTCACTCTACACCAACTTGGATTTACATCCAAATAATGGTTCAATGAGGGATGGTGCAAGGAATGTGGCTTAGGATGATGGCTTACTAAGGAATAGTGCAACAAACATAGTCATGGGTGATTAGGACTCTCCAACTTTAGACCATCATCATTCTCTCGATCATAGACATACAACATAAGATGGACCTCCCCATCACTCTTTCTATGAAACAGACACCAAAGGATCAAGGTGACTTGGTGAAGCTATGAGAAAGAAATAGTGGAAATGGTTGTTCCCTCTGATGAAAGTTTGAATTAGACGACACTAGTCATAGTTTATGAAGCATAACACCTCTAGAAAGACAAAGGAGATAGAGAGGTGGGAGTTGAAAACCAAAAGAAGGAAAATGAGGAGGGGTTGAAATAAACCTACCCATGTACAAAGGAAATAATAGACCCCCTAAATAAAGGGACTTGAAGGATTCCATGCCCAAAATTACCTACACCATAGGTCATAATTCAAAGGCACTTTGCATAACTTAGGATTTTCCCAGTAGACACAAAGCCATTACAGTGCAAAAATTGGAAAGATTGGAGGAGAAGGTTTTAGGCCACAAAAATTCCACCACCAACGAGAAAAAAGATAAAGAACTAGCACACATCATCCTTTATACACGATTTTCACAAAGAAAAACCACCAAGTATTCTATAACCCTTGACCTTTACTGGCATATAAAATAAATGGTAGATTGTCACATGGACTCGGATTTAGAGAAAAGCAAACCCCTTCTAAGTAATATTCAAAAGGAGCTACACTATATCAATGACAAATACTTCTTCATGCTAAGCATCATCAAGTTTCAGAGCATGATCTAAAGGAATGTGAAGAAACAAGGGGTGAAGGAGACACAAAAGACAACCATGTTGGAGAGAACTCTCAATATCCCATCTCCCTTGATGATGATGATGACGACTTGTACTATCTAGTTCTTCTCTATATTTAAGGCTATAGTTTATCTATTTTCTTTCTATTATTATGATAGCATAGGACATAATGATACAGGCCAAGCTATGTTTCTATTTAAACATACTCAAACATTTTTAATTTTTAAACATTGTGTTACTCAATCCTGTAGACTTGATAAACCATCATAACCACAATCAATTTAAAGATTTCTTAATTAATTTTTTAAAAAACATGTAAATATTTTGTGTATATAAATAAATAACCTACCCCTTACTTTAAAAGAAAATAAAAAATGAAACTCATAATGGCTTCTCCATGTTACATGATTTTCATAGATGTCATCACTAATATTGTTAATATAGTTTCCTTATATTATATAGATAGTTCCCATATGTACATTTATTTATCCACTTGCAAAATTATAACTAATGTCTAATATATTAGATATAATGGGTTTGAGTTAACCTATCCATGAAGTTAGTCTATCATGGATGCATATATTTGCTAGTATTATATGTATGTTTAGGGACTATTGCACGAGTGAACATAGAATAACATATTAATTTGGCCAAGATCTTTCATTAGTATATTTTCAAAATTGAAAAATGGGAATGTTCAAGTAAATTGGAGATAATTGTGTAAGACTAGGTAAGAAATAGTTTATATTCACTAAATAGCATCATAAAAAAAAAGGATTGTGGAGTCTTGACTAAATCAACAGCCCATCATCAAGTCAAAAGGATTGTGGAGTCTTGACTAAATCAACAGCCGATCATCAAGTCAATAGGGCAGTTAGAATTGAAGATCTCATCGTCAACCACCTTTGATAGCCTTGGATTTGAATCCCACAAAAAACTTACCACTTTAATAAATAAATAAATATAAGAACTTGTAGAATGCATCAAATGTTTAATACACGTAGTATTGTGCATGACTCAACTAGCAAGCAACATGAGAGAAATTACCTTTATGTTTCGTTATGTAGGCAGATTATTGATTTGTGCTATGTTTTTATTAACATGCATATCATTATGTTGTGCTATGTTTTGTTAATTGAGTTATGGTGCAACGGTAAATTAGTGGGTCTTACATTTACTAGCTCTTGTTTAATTCTCAATGGATAGTACTTATGGCATTTACCTGGAATCTCTATAGTGACATGTTTTAAGATTTTAACTTTATCTCTAAGCTTGATTCCAACCGTGGCATTTAAATTATTAGTATTAGCTTTTTTCTTGAATGACATATGTTTAAATATATAGAGAATAAGATGTATACATTTTCATAAATTAAACTAAGTAATCAAATCATCATCATAAGGTCATGAGGGATAGCTCGAACGGCAAAGACGTGCGCACACTTTTCCAGGTTGGGGAGATGTCACGAGTTCTAGCCTGGCTATGAATCTTTCAGGCTGTTGCTTTCCATTCCTATATCATCCACTATGTGGAGAAGTATCGGGGTGGGTTCCCAACTGGTTAACTTCCATCGAGAAAAAAAAAAAAAAATCAAATCATCAAATAAATGATATATAATAATATATTTATTTTAAAAGAACTAAATATTTTTTTTCTTAATTATTGATAACATTTGATATACAAATATTTGCAAACATTCTATTTTTATTAAAAATAATAATTTTTATATTACAAATTTTATTTTATTTTTAAAAAGTTTAATAATCTATTTTTTTTAATTATATATACTTTTAAATAATGATTCTTAAATATCGTGAATATATACCTTTAAAGCAGGTAAGTGGTCTTCTTCTTGATTTATGTATATTTAAATTTTTATCATGAATATTTTTCTTTTTCTATTTTAAGGATGGTACGTAGTCGCCTTCTTGATTTCTTGATGTATGGATACATAAATAATGATAGAACCTATTAATGGAGTAGGTAATCAATCGTCCTCTTGATTTATGTATATCTTCTTGTGTTGGACATCGTATTCGTGTATGTTTTCTATTCTATAGTTTCTCTAATTTTAAGCAATATATTGAAGCAAACCATAGAACATTGAGTGGTCGATGTAACTTCAAGAGACCTAATTATTAAGCCATGAAATCCATATTAAGTCATGAGATAAATTTGAGGGATGGCGAGAGAGGGAGTTGTATAATTATAGATATATAGAAATTTGAGGGATGGTGAAAGATATGGAGTTATATTATTATAGATATACAGTTGTGAAGTAGAATTTATTAAGTTTTTTATAATGATAATATAATAATAATAATAATGTAATTTTAAGGTTGTAGTTTAGTTATAGATTAAATTGATATATGAGATGTTTTTGTTTATGGGATAAATGGTTTTTTCTATGTAATGATTTCGAGTATTTTTTTTTTAAATGATTTTTTTTATTATTATTTGTTTTTCTCTTATATGAATATTAGAATGTTTGTTGTGTTGTATATTGTCACATGTAATAACTCCATCTTTTTGGAAGTAACATGCACATGTAAGTCACCTGGATGGGTTGTCCAGACCACATCATGCCTAAGCTTGTATCACCACTCATCAGCTATTATAGCCAACACATGCAAGTTGTCAATGACACAAGATGGGCAATGAATGCAGCAAAAGATGGGCATATGAGCCATCCCTTAGTCATTTCACGTGTGCAAGAGATCAAGGGAGACCATGGTATGATGTCGCACAAACCTTCTGGAAGAGGACAATGTGATAACACGCCCATGTCTAGTAATGAAGATGTTGGTACACACATGCAAGATGTTTCTTATTCTACTTGTGATGGCAGGAGGGATGCTCCTTGGGATAGTTCCTCTCATGATAATCAACATTTGATATAGCATGGCCTCTCAAGTGGCCTCTAGGCTTCGTAGCCGATAGAGAAATCCAAAGGGAGCGGAGCACTTTGAGAAATTGAGAACTATGGACTATAGTGTGCCCGTCTTGGTGTATGAATCACCACAAATCCCAAAGGAGGAAGGAGCTCATGCTCATAGCAGAGAAAACATAGCAGATTTGGTAGAGGATATAAAGAAGTATTTACAAGAGTGCAAAGATTACTTGCCAACCAACAGACCATCGCAAATCTCAATGGCAGTCTTTCTAGGTTAGTTCTAAAGAAAACTAAATCCAAGAGGCTTTCCAAGGGTTTCAATGAAAGGCATAAAGCTGCCATAATTCAACACATTCACAAGCTAGAAGGGAAAGTTCGAGAAAATAAAGGAGTCAATAATAGCTCCAATATAGATGAAGATTTAGTCAGCATTGTGGTTGATACAAGTTTCACTAGGAGTAGGAAAATCATATATCCCCTTACATTGGACTTGTATTGGCACTCTAAAGAACTTATAGCTAATCACATGGACATTATGGAAGAAGGAAGGAACATAGTCTTGCAAGCTACCAAGGAGGACTTATGATAGTTGAATGATAAATATCACTTCCTTCTTGAGGTTATTCAAGGTTTTGATGAAGTTTCAGGGGAGGATATAGTAGAGGAGGGAAATGAGTAGACATTGGGAGTAGATTCTCTCCACCACATTTCACTAAATGATGACAATACAGATAGCCATGGAATTGGGTTTTATTTCATTTTTGTAAATCTATTTCTATGTTTTTAAGGATTTTATCTCAAGGTTATTAGCTAGGTTACTTTCAAAATACTCACTTTTTGTATTAGCTAAAAGTTCATTTCCATAGGCTAAACCAACCTTTACTTGGTTTTCATATTTTTTTATTGTAATTATAAGGCCAAAGGCTTGTTACTATGAAAAACAATTCTATTCTTCGTGCTAGAAACAATACAAGCCTGGATCTTCTCTCGTCAAAGCTAGGTTCTAAAATGGGATTCCTCATTTAAAACAAATATAACCCTATATGTAAATATTTTTTTTACTATTGTAATATAAAAGAAATTCCAAAAGAGGTTCCAAATTTTTTTTTAATGCACATTAAAATCATGTTTAACTATTTTTTCATATAATAGGAAAAAGGTTATAATTATTTTTAATGCACATTGAAATAATGTTTAATTTGTGAAATCTTGAAAAAAATAAAATAATCAAACAATCACTAATATATAATTTCTAAAATGTTTTGAACATTCAAGTCGCATGTTTCAGTGAATGTTATCTCGATGATAGGGACGTCGAAGAGATACACTCTAATGTCATGTTCCATGACATTCAATAATTGCATCCCTTTGTTCATTCTCTCTTACCATTCATAGCATGTGTTAGATACTACAATGCATTTTTATTTATTTATTTATTATTAAATTCATTTATTTATTATTCATTAGAGGTATGCAAGTAGGGATATGGAATTCTAAAAAAAATATAAAGGTCACCCTTTTATTTGTTCATTGATTTTTTTTATGTAGGATTTTATTGAAATTAAGGGTAAAGGTCATCTTTTTATTTGTTCATTCATTTTATTTTATTTTTAGGATTTTATTAAAATTAAGGATTAATTTTAGTTTAGAAGTAAAATAATATAATATTTAAGTTAGACATGTATATTATGAAATTTTATTAAAATTTATTAATTTATTATAATCATTCAATACATTGTAATTTAATTATTTACAACATTTATGTAGAAATAATTAATTTCCACCATAAATATGAAATTTAAAATAATTGTTTTTTTCTATCAACTGTTATCAACTGTTGTAATGTAATGTATATTGATGTGAACAATATATTTCAAATAACAAGAATTTAATGGTTTTCACTTACTTATTTCTAGAATTAAAGTATGTCAAATGTGTTTTGGTGGATAGCAAAAAATATGAACAAATATGGACGATAAAAAACTTTTTACCCAACAAAACCATCAAAATTATACCAACTTTCCTTTCCTTTCAATTAGTTTCTCAACTAAATATCATTATCAAAATCTACCCTGACCTCTCTCTCCCTCTCAAACAACCAGTCATTGATAGTTATATGGGTTCAGTTAATAAGAATGGATTACATAGTAATTTCATCCTTTCTAATAGACCAAGTATACTAAGCACACACAAAGAGTTATTTCCCCAATTAGTAAGATGAGACCAAGAAATAAGAAAAAGATCCCCAATTAGCTCCCCCTTTCCTTTTTTTTCCATTATTAGAATTTTATTTATTTAATACGTAACCTCCTCCCATGCCAAGTGGCCTACATTCCTTAATTCCCTATGCAAGATTAATTAAACTTAACCCTCTTTAATTAGTCTATCTTATCTTGTATTATTTTAACTTATGTTTAATTTCATTTACTTATTTATATTTATTAGTATTTCGTTTATATAGTATTGCATTATAATAATTTAAAACTATAATTCTTATACTAAGGTATTTTATTAAATAATTTCATTTCTCAAACATCACACAATTATCCTAATACAAATATAGTTTTTACCACATAACAAACAATTATACTATAGCAATCCATATGATATATATTGGTTTAACTATTCTTACAATAGTGTATATGTGAGGATATATCAGTGTAGTTATCATGCATATGTTCTCAAATGTACTAATAATGATCAGCAAATAATCTTAGTTTACATGCTTTACATAATTCAAAATGTCGGTGCAATCACACTATCAAAACATACAAAGTCAACAATAATCAAACGAGTGCATTAACCTCATTAGTTGGTCTTCATTAAATCTCGTATCATTTGCAACCCAATTATCCCTCTCATTTGTCTCAGATGATCTATTCAATCTCCCATCATTTTTATCCCCTAATTATCCCCCTCATAGTGCCCAAACAATATCATTTGCAATGACAAGTTATCCTCCTCCTAGTATTAAATGATCTACCAAATCTCTTATCATCAATAGCCTCAATGATCCCCCTCCAAGAACTCAAATAATCTCACTTGCCATGGCATGAGTCCCTCTACTGATTCTAGTATTATATGTCATGCCTCATGGGATGGTGTTACAACTCATTGCATGGGTGACTACAACAAGCATTGAAAGATGTAACACTTCTCTGAGGCTCAACTTGTCTTTCAACATCTCATATGGCCCCATATCCCTAGGCATTTGAAAGGATCTCTCGTCCTAGGTAATGTGTACAGGTCTAAGGTAGCTAGCATAATTTGTTGAAAGTATCATTATGTCCTCAATCCATAATTATAAGTCATGATGAAAATCCTACATGTGTATGGGGTCCAATAAGGTACATATCATCACTAACTTTCCAAATTGAATTCTATCAAATCACTCATGCTCGTAACACATCACATAACCATAAACTTATGTCAATTTGTAATAATCATTCATTAAAATTTCATATTTAATTTATCACATAGTAATAACATAGTTATTCAACTTTGCACATTCATTCTATATTACAGGATAATACACATTTCATCCATTCAGTTTTACCCAATAATTTACTATCTAGTATTACATATTTCATTCTTTCAACATTTCATAATTAATTTGAAATAACAAATTTACTCCTCATTTAGAATTTAGATAATATACAACTAATTCAAAATTTCAAATAACCATGACATAGTTCACAAGACACCATTCAATCATAACATTATTTAGAATCATTAAAACTACATATGCTTATGCATAACCAAACAAAAAGCATCGAACCTCGTCATTAAATTTGANATATATATATATAGTGGTAGATTACTAGTGTCTCAAAAGTCATAAAGTTTCAATAGATCATCAAAATAAGATACACATGGATTTACATATATGAGTCAGGGAAAAATAGTGATCATTAAAAAGAATGCCATCCTCTATCTTTAACTACTTCATGAACGGTTTTGATTTGGAGATGCATCAACCTATCATTGCCTACCATATGTTTAGGAAAAACCTTCCCCTGCACTTAATCAAGATGGAGAGGACATCAATTAGCCCATATGGTAATAAATCCTCTATATGAATGAGATGGGCTGGAATGGGATGGGATAGATATCCATAATTGTAAAGATATTTTAGTCAGTTATAGAAGTGGTGGCCACAAGTGTGCAAATGTGGTAAGCACCACATCTCTAGCTACAAACCAAGCATCGCCCTTCCCATGTATTTACTATTTTCCTCCTATTTTTTATCAACACCCGTTGTTGTGATTAAATTCATAGCTCACATTAATTGGGAACTAATAGGAGTCGATCTCAAAATTATTGTAGGAGGGCATAAATGGTGTTTTTCTTTAATTGGTCTTATCTAATGTTTCCCATGTTGCCTAGGTATTAGTTTCCTATAGACTATAAAATATCCCCATGTTATGATTAATTAAGAATGAAATGGCTCTCACTTCAAAGGAATGGAATGGGTTTCACTTCATTGTTCTTGAAAATTATAATAAAGATAATGTCCATACAAAATTAGTTTGTTGAAGAATTAAAATAGATATGAAAATTCTAATGGGGATATTGTTCACAAAAGATTGCATTTAAGAATTAAAATACATAACAATATTCATAGAGTATGTAAATATGTGATTATATATATGACGACATTAATATCATCCATGTCCACTACAGATACGTTGATATCATTACTCGTATACCCATATATCACACAATACCATGAATCAATGTTAGCAAGGTAGATATTTATATCAATTTATGTACCAAATGTGTGTGTACACGCGCACACACACTAGTGTTACACCCTAAAAATGTAGGGGTTATTTTGCACTTTCATGGGCCTTTCTTCTCTCACCAAGCACAACATAAGACCCTTGGAGTTTAGTAGAAATTACATGTTAATGGAGACTTTAAAGAGGCACATTGCACTACAGGATTCCATTATGGAACACTTAGCACAGTTGAGGAAGGGATCCCTAGAATAGGAACACCCTACCATGGTAAAGGTCTAGAGCATGATTTATGGTGAGTTGAGAGGTCAAATATATTCAAAAGTAAGAACACCCTACATCATAGGAGGTTTAGAGTATGGTGTGTGGCAAGACAAAGTTCATAGCATAAAAATGCCTTACCTTGGAGGTATCACTGATGCATGACAAATGGAAAGAAAATAGGATAGAATAGAAATTCCCTAGCTTGGATGAGGCATGTGGTGTGGAAGCACTTGTTAATTCAAAGGAGGTCACTTAATGAGGAGCGCTTTGGTTTCTTGATTATAAGTCTAGCCCCTCGTAGGAGGGATGTTTTGTGAAAGAATTCATTTAAATAATATTAAAGTGACTTTATGGGGCACTACATATTATTCAAGGCGTATTCCACATATTTGGAGGCATGTTCTAACCTTGATACATTTAGGAAAGGACACTTTGTTCAAGGAATTTTCTACATTTCGGGAGATTCCTTTGTGTTGGTCCTAAAGGCTGCACCTGACTGCTAAAGGGAAGAGCTAGGCCACCTCAAGTTTGGAATGGTTGGTTTTTTTTATTATTTTGATTTTGTTGGTCAGTTGGAGGGTTGGTTTTACCAAGATAAAGGCATGGTTGGGTTGGAAAGATGATATGGTTGTCGGTTCTCCTTTGTTGGTGGCACACAAATGATAGACAAGTGAGAAAATAGAGGGATGAACAAAGGGAGAACAACAAACAACTCAATGAATTATCTGTTGTAAGAAGTTTAAGTCTTAAAATAATATTTCAAGGCATTAAACAAGTATCCAATCACAATTACTCCCACAGGTTGCAATAAAAAAAAAAAAAACTGTGCTAAAGCATTAGTTGTTTTACATGTTGCATATCAGTAAAAGATGAGTTATACAATATAGTTGAAAAGAAAATGAAATGTACTTTGCACACATCAAAAATTGCATTCAAGATAAGAGAAAAACACATAATGATTTGAACATAAAACACTTTTTCATCAAGAGCATATGCACCAGGTAGAGAGCTTTTAACACATCATAGAACAGGTTCAACCAGATTGATATATTGATGTACTTCCCAAAAAACCGAACCCCTTTACATTCATAGATCTATCTATTTATCCTCATCAAGAGGAGGTTCGATTACCTATCTAGGATCTCAATTCTGAAGTTCAATCTTTAGATTTCAATCAGATCATGTAGATACAACTTAATTGTTACTTCCTAATTACAGTGTGTAAGTATTTCTTCAAACTGAGTGGAGTTGGGTTAATGTGTCAGTTCATACTCCTCATAAATTCAAATTTAACAAAAAACATTGTTTTTATCAAAATATAAAAAAATTATTACAAGTGGCAACAGTGCCTCTAACTAAACCAAAACATTATTCTATTAGTGAAACTGGATCTCATTGTTGATAACTAAAGTAAAAAATCTCGATAACAAAGTCTTCAAAATTTGTAGTTGACAGTTAACTATGCATGGATGCCTACGTACACTTAAATTGGAGTCCAATCCAGAATTTGACGAATTTCTGGGAAAAACAGCCTCAAAGGTCTCTTCGATTCTCTTAGAAAGTGATACATGTGTAAAATCTGAGAAAATTTTTCATGCATGGACCCATTCCCAAAAAAAAACTCTTTCATTTTTAAAAAAATCATTTCCATCTATTTAGGAGGCGTGCCGGAAGAGAATGACAAAAACTGGAAAATAGAGCATGGCGAATTTCTAGAAAAATGGCCTCAAAGGTCTCTTTGATTCTCTCAAACCGTGATACCTGTGTAAAATTTGAGAGCGTTTTTTGTGCATGGACCTGTTCTCAACAAAATACCCTTTCATTTTTCACAAATTCACCTCCATTCCTTCAGGAGGCATGCCAGAAGACAATGACAAAAACAAGAAAAAAGAAAAACAGAGCATTTTGTGACTTTGGGCAGCGCCTTTTGATTTGTCTTCTGTGACCTCTAATAATTTCCTTATAGCTTCTGATACTAATTCTGCAGCTGTAAACTTTGAATTTTTTGCTTCGAAACTTGTACCTAGTGACTATCATCAGAGTCTTTCTCAGGATCTGGACCAAAGACCATTACATTTTGTTCTAACTCCAGATCTGCGGGGCACTTTGTTTTTACAACAATATACATTATGCCTAAGATCTGTCTTTTATTGTATTTCTTCTTTTCTTTATCTATTGTCATCTCTTTCAATGTATGGATATCCATCTCCTCCATATTAGAAAATCCAAATATGTCCCCATAAGTGTCCTCATCCTCAATTATTATGGGTTGTTGGTCTTTTAAAGATGGATTAAATAGTGCTTTGGAATTCAATCTCAATTGATTTGTGAGCCTGGTTCTTCTATTAGGTTTAGTGGGAATTTAAGGGACTCGACTCCCTTTCCTCTTTCTTCTGTGTTTATCCTCAGGGGAGTTTTATCTTGTTGCATGGTCATGGGCACAAGCTCATCTTCAGAATGTACAGGTGACAATGGGCTTGTTGGACTGGTTTGTTCTACTCCATGCCTTCTATAATTCCTGGCATACACTCTTCCACTCTACATCTCTCTCTCTCTTTTTGTTGAGGACCTTAGCTACCTTCAAGGGGTTTCTTCACCTCAGAATACAAGCAGTTAAGTAACAAAAGTGTGTATAATTATGAACGCCTCACGGAATATCCAGAGCTTACGAAGTTGGAAGCGTAGCTACGGGAGGCGCAACAACAAACACTGATAGTTCAAGCACAGTTGAAGCCACTCACTACGATCAAGAGAATGAAGAGATCACAAGAAAAGCGCACGGGACAGCAGCAGATTACTGCCATCCAGGGCAGATCCATGGAGGTCACATAGAGGCTAGAACTGGTGCAGGACGAAGCTTGCATGGTGTTTGAAGAGATCGAAGGACAAGGCTCGTAGATAGACAAAGTGTTTGCGACAGTGGAACAATGCCTGGAAGGGCCTGTTACCGAGAAAGTACTCCAGGAGCTCGCTGACCAAGAGGCTCAAGCGAAGAAGCAGGTCGTGGCATCTCAAGCTAAGCTCAAGGCCTTCGCAGCAGTGTTTCCTAGATCTGAGTGACTCGGGATGAGTCACAGGTGAGTGTTAGGGGTCTGTTGGCCCTTGACCAAGTTTTGAGGGAACATTGGTTGGGTTTGACCATTTTTGTACTTCGACAGTATATTGAAGATGGAGCGCCCAGGCAGAGATGAGATCACGAGATCTCACTTATTTTATGGACCCAGCAAGGGGTTCATTAGGGTTTTTTTATTAGGGTTTTGGGATGTTGGCCCATGGGTTTACCCATGATTAGGCCTTGTTGTAAGGGATGTAAAAGTATATATAGGAAGGAATTTAATGTATAGGTAGTGAAGTGTGTAGCGCAAACCATGTAGTATGTATCTAAGTGCATAAGTGTCTAAGTGCAAGAGGAAAGTAGTTTTGAGTTGCTTTGTGCAACAGAATGTGTATGTAAGGCTCTGTGCTTGTTAGAGGAGTTGGCTTTGTGCCTTGACCTGATTTTGGGAAGGTGGATCTGGTGCTTAGTGCGCAGATCACATGTCTAGTGTGAATCTTGGCTCCATGGCTTAGTGCATAGGAGTGGATGGATGTAGATATTGAATACTAATAAAGAAGAAGAAGTTGTTGGTGGATGTAGCCCCACACTGGGGTGAACCACATAAATCTTGTGTTGATGGTTTGCTTTGTGCTGTAATGTTTATGCTGTGAATTTGCTTAGTGCATTGAATTTTATGAATGATAGATATATCTATGAATGTTTAATGCTTTGTATATGTTGAATGTGTTAGATCTGACTTATGATGCTAAGTGCAAAGTGTATTTTGTCATTAGTACTGTGTCGATCTGTACTTAGGGTTTGATTTGCGGTGTGAATAAAACTAATGAATTAATTTGTGTAGTTCTTAAGTATTCTGCGAAGTGTTATAATCACAGATCGGTGTCTCAACTTGGTTACAAACACTTAAGTCCTGTAACCCCCCCTGCCTCTACCTCAGGTGAGACTTTGTCTACTTCGCAAGTGTTTTCGAAAGGGCCGGTAGTTAGGGTTTTGTTGGTGCGTTGTTGAAGCATTGAACCCTAGATCTACCCCTGTGCCAACAACATTTAAAATTGAGTTAAAGTTATTGTTTTTTCAAACACAAATCAACTAATTTGGGACTAGAAAACAATTTTAACCCTCAAGTATGCTCTTTTGTCGCACCCAAGTGTGATCTCATGATTCGGAGTCATGAATAAGAAAAGGTGGTTGAAAGGAAATTTCATCTCCCTTAAAAATCATTAGGAGAGGAAAAAAACCTTCTAGGGTACCTCTTAGTTTTGGAAAATTATCTTAAAAGATTTGTTTGGGCCCATACATGCCCACATGTTTACAATCTTAGGATAGTTTCTAAAAAGATTTCTTAGTCTACAAAACACTCTAGGAAAGTTCAAAAGATCAAGTAACGGACCCATACATGCCTACATGTCTACAATCCTAGGATAGTTTCAAAAAATCTTTGTTAGTATAGACAACATTCTAGGGGGTTTAAAGGATTAAGTAAGGACCCATATGTCCACATTTCTAGTTCTCTAGGGCTTTAAATATTCTGCAATGTTGTACCAAAGAAACCTAGTAAGATAGGTAAAAGCATTTCTAAGGACCACAGGAAGTCCACATGCTACAATCTTACACTTAACTTATTAAAAATATTTTGCACACTGTTGTAGGAAAATCTCCCTGCGGACAAGTAGATTGCCTCTAAGAGCTTGACCTTAACCCTAGACAGAAAAATGCTTAACGTGGACACTGACTTCCTTTCAAATCTATCTAAACTAATACATGAGAAGGAAGGATAACATAAGCACCTCTTTATCGACGTTTGTCCCTGCACGCTCTGAGTTGCGCTCCAATCCTTTGCTCCTCGCTGAGTTCTGCAGACAAACAAGATACGACTACTTCCTACTCCGTTGATATTAGCTTGAAAACAGATCTATCAATTAATGATAAGTTCATGTAACATCAGACACAAACTAGAAAGAAACATGCCAAGCGTGTCATATTAATGAGAATAACGACAACAGTACTTACAATCGTAGATGTGAATGCGACAGCTTCGTCAAGTCCCCTTCGTCTAACCCTTGCTCAAAATATCCACAACCTGGCTGACAGCAGCTTCACTGATCACTTCTCCTTTGGTTGATTGTGTGTTTCCTATCAGATCATAGGTTTCATGCTAGCAATTCTTCTCCCTTTCCACCATCATAGAGCTTGCTTATATGGGTTGGGAGGAGCCTAACCTCTTGAGTTATGTTTAGAACAAGTTGGGAACCTCCTCCTTAGATCAAGGATCTCTTGATGAAACCAAGAATTCAAGTACAACTGCTTCCTAATCTCGAAATATCCTTTCCTCATTCTCCTCAATGGGCTAACAACTGACCCAGATTAAGGAGCGCTCCTTCAAAAGGGGCATCATAGCGCTAGAATGCTCCCTGAGAAGCTTAAGGGGAGCGCCATCCCTTCAAACATGGGTAGCGCTCCTTCAGAGGGGTGAGGAAGCATTATAACGCTCCCGGAGGCCTTATAGGGGAGCGCCAGCGCTCCTAAGGTTGTTTTAGGGGAGCGTTCACCCTCAAAACTCTTTATTGAAAGCCCTTTTTAGGTGTTAAGAGTTACCTGACTCCAGTGAACCAGTTCTCCTTCTTCAAACCAAGTACATGAGATGTTTTAAGTGTCTCCTTAGTGTCGTCATCATGGAAGTATTCTTAAACAACATTTGTCACACTTGTAACCAACTTGCGACACTTGCGAAAGTTGTAAGGAAGTTGCGACACTTACGACAATTGAGAGGAATATGTGACACTTATCCAGTTGAGCAATTTTGACGTGTAACAGAATGCCCCCCAAAGTATGAAGTTAGAAGATATGAACTGATGAATGAAATACTTTGTAGACGTTCAAGCAAGGGTATAGACTCGGAGAACCTGACGGAAGCTGCACATAAACATCCAACAAATATCATGACATATTTCAAGACCCAAGGCAGACATACCTATGCTTGGGTGATCGAGAATTGTAAGGTATGGCCGCCATAATATACATTGTGGATCCATAATTGTATTGATAAAAGAGTATAGCCACCGAAGATACAATGTGGATCTATACTTTGATGACTCAGACTGATCGTAGCCACAAAGAATACATAGTGGATCTACGAGATGACAAGACATAGCCATGACCAATACAAAGTGGATCTATGTAACAATGTATGTGTTCTTTGTCCAATAAAAACTCCTTCGCAACCTGGGAGAAACATATATCAAAGTGAATTACTCAACCCAGGGTCTTCTTACTAATCCCAGTGTGATACGATTCTAACCATGTGAATAGATGTCTTGATGTCGAACATGGCAAAAACCACTTGATTACCGGTCAATGAGGTAAATCGTTAACAAGTGCGAGGGAGATCACCATTAATGTCAATGATTCCCAAGGTACCTTAGTACATTCCATCGAACGTGAATAGATGAGCTGAGGTTGAACATTCGTGGAATCATTCGATCAGAGGTCAATAGTGTAAACCCACTGTCGAATGTGAGGAGGCCTGCCATTGAGGCATGCAGGTCCCAAAGTACTGACTAGTTTCTAAGTCTAATTCCCGGATAATGTGTTGAATTCAACAGGAATAGACTCGTCGAGGGAGGGCCTTGATGTATCCCCCATCAACGACGCGAAACACATATAAAGATGTAATTGGTAGATCAAAAGAACATGGACTGACACGGGTCTTGAGACAAGATATTTGGGATGGTTGACTCTTGAGGCGGATACTTCCCTTGAACACTGAGGCACAACAACAAACGTGACGTGGACCAATACTTATGCAATGGATGCGATGACTTGCGTCAAGTGACCCAGAGGAGTGAAAGGAACTCAAAGGATTGGCTCAGTGCAGAGGTTCAGTGGATTATGATGTATGTAAATGACAAAGTGTCGTGTTCAAGGGCGACTCTAAGAAGTGTTGGATGATGTTCTCAAGAGACTGTTTGGCTTGCTCCTTTCAATTTTTCCCCCATCCAGATAGATGAGTAGATATTTTTGATTTAACAAGCTCGAGGAGGATAACACATGCTCGATATAACTCACCTTCGGTAAGTTCCTCTTCCTTTGTTTAACGAACCGGAAGAAGTAAGGGATCGGTCTCGTATGGGCCTGTCGATGTGTGCTTTAACGAGTCCAAAGACAGAAAACTCGAATGTTTTTCGGGATTATAGAGTTTGGAAAAACGCTTAAAAGAGAACTCTCTCAATTCCTTTTTCGTACAGTAATCCAACGAGACCGAAAAAGGGTTAAACTATCGCTCGCAATACGCCCTTTCTGACCTTTTAACGAGTGTGAAAGGAAGCAAGATCACTCGACAATCTTTTCATATTTAGAGAGTCTGAAAAGGGTTTAAAGGAGACTCCAGGGGGGTTCCTTTTTCGTGTGTTCGTATCCGGACAGGTCCGAAAAAGAGATAAAATTTTACCCGGTTACGTTCTCATATTGTCGAGCTCGAGAATGAACTAAGACTATGCTCATAAGTGCGACAAGGTGAATAACCGATCAGGACTACCAGGAAACCTACGATACCAAAGCTACAAACCAGAGTTTAGTGAAGTCATTTCATCTTTAGAGAAACCCAAAAATGACCATACCTTATAAAAATGGAATTTTATAAATAACAATTGATTTGAAAATTCATTTACCATTTCATTTGCAAGGATTTTTGGAGTAGTGGAGAATCTCATTTTGGAGCAAATCTTGTTTTTCTCGCTGYCRGAGCTACGATTGATCATTTCGCMCGYCGTTCRAACCARGTAGGTGCCCATCCCTTKCTCTTTCAATTACAYRGTTTCAAATTGATTTTCATGGMATTATTTATTTCAAAACACAAWGCCCTAAGTCRCCCCTCTTTGAACCAAATCGGCCTCTTTTTAAACATTAATAAAATAGGGAGATTCTTTTGCAAAAATGCGTTAGAGAAGGGTTGTTAGGATGTCTACACCCTTGCAATCAATTAGGCAGGTCATTCTTAGCAAGAGAACTCATAAAAATTCTCCCCAAATGCCCACGTACCCCCCAAAGTCATTTTGCATTTTTAAAACGTTTTTATCATTATTTGACAAATGTTAAAGGACATGGTGGTTAAAAAGAGTGAGTGGTAGCTTTTAGATGACATGGGTACTTTGTTTCATGTTTTAAAATGCTTTTTGAAAATCGTTGAAATCACCAAAATGTGAGGAATAATGTTCTTGATTTTTGTTTTGTAGGTGTCTTCGGCAATCATGATTGAATGGAAAGAGAGGGAACATGAGATGGATGATTTGGCCGCTCTACGGAGTCCTCGTACGCGGGCCTCTTTGAGAGCTTATGGCTTGCTCAAGTTCTTCAAATTACAAAAAATGAAGAGAGAGGTGTTACTGCTTGAGCATATGATTGATCTTTGGGATGTCACGGAACAGGGATTCTGTATCAGCACACAACTCCTAACCATTGAGTTGGAAGATGTGTACTTTTTGACCGGCCTCTCGAAAAGAGGGGTCCCCATATATTTCACTGGGCAGAGGGCATTACCTGAGCAAGTGGATGTGTATCTGGCACGTCACTGCATTCCGGGAGCAAGGTTGGTAGGGGGCAGGATCCCTATCAAGGATATACAAGATCTGCCTCTCCGGTCTATATTATTTGCTATTACGAGCATGACAGGCAGCACTAGCGCTCATCTGTCATCGAGATCGTAGGTGGCCTATGGTGTTCAATGTTTGGAACCAACATTTTTCAACTGGAGTGCAGTGTTCCTTCGAAATGTGAAGGAACAGATCTCACGGTGTAGGACTGGTCAGAAGCAGTTCGGCTATGGCTCGTTTTTGGTCTCATTTTTCCTAGAGCGCATCCCTCAGATGCAGCCTCAGATAGCACTGACAATACGACCAGTGGATGAACCTAGGATGGAGAGGTGGACTAGTCTGTCTCCAAGGCTAGTTTCTTAGTCAGAGTTCCACTTCACTGGTGATTTCTTTGCCTAGCTGAGACGGCAGTACCTCTGGATAGAGGACTTCCCTTATCCCGATGTAGACTTCCGTGAGAGTATGGAATTGATTTTTCCTCCGGGGGAAGACTGGGACGAGTCAGGTAAGAGATTAAGCCATACCTTGTCTAATTTTGTTTTTTTTAAGTTTTTGATGTATATGTATTTTTTTTTGGGTATGTAAAAGAGTCTTATCAGATGTTTTGTTTCCAACATGCAGACAAGGAAGCAGTGCGCCCTGTTGATATACTAGTACCAGGGCATCGTGGAGGCGCCCCAGTTGTAGCAGATCCGGTGGTGCCAGTGATGGGTCTCCGGGAGGTCGAAAGAAACCTCCAAGGCCTTACGATGGGCATCCCTCCTTTGCGGAGGGGGGATGTGCCTTTACATCTGCAACGACACACTGTAGGAGTACCGGAGAATGTCAATTCTTTGTTGAGGCGCGTAGTGCGCGCAGTAGTGTGTTACTCACGGCATAATGTAGTGCGGGGAGATTAGAATCTCTCCGGTGATCATGTTTTGTATGCCTTGTCAGGTGATGTTGTATGGGTGGAAAGGCCCAATATTTTGCTCTTTTACACACTTTTTGATGTAAAGAAAACATTTCAGTCACGCCATATATATATATATATATATATATATATATATATATATATATACAGTTTCGAGTTTTTATGATGGCGATGATTTGTACATGATGATGTCCGTGATGTGTTTTAATTTACATGTAATGTACAGTTTTTTGCTTTCCTTGAATCTTATCTGTGGGCTAGATATCGATCCATGATATAATTAGCTAACGAATCTGAAACACTATTAAGTTCTCTTGGAATGTGTCTATATTCAATGTAATCGAACATTCGTTCAAGACGGAGAACTTGTAAGTGTAGACGTAGCAGGATAGGACTATGGATAGCGTATATGCGGTTGAGTTGATAAACCACGAGTTGGGAGTCTAAGTAAATGATGATACGAGAGATACCTAGGGAGGAGGCTTGGGTTAACAATCCAATGACAGCGTGGCATTCTGCCATATTGTTGGTTGCTGGTCCTAAACAGATGCCTCCTGAACTCACCACCTCGTCGAATTGATAAATAACCCATGTTGTCGAAGCAATGTTCCGGGTATGTCGGCTGGCGCCATCCGTGAACCCAAAAAGATAGGAAAGGCAGACGTCATCTGCGCATGAAAACACAGGCACAGTCATGAGTGGCAACGATAAAGACTCGAGCACGCAAAAGAAAAAGACACACCAAATTAAAATACAATAATGTACAAAGTACAGATGCTAGGTGATCTAGGCATAGTACTTTTTAAGGTAAAGCTCGTTTCGGGGCTCTCCCAGGGAAATTCCATCATGATCTACTAGTTCATAAGCACCTCTGTGTAAAACACGCTTCACGATGTAAGGACCGTGCCACATAGATTCTAACTTTCATGTTCCCAATTTATTGTGTGCTTGGTCATAAACGAGGACTAAGTCTCCTTCTGCAAAGGTTGGAGGTTGGATGGATTTGTCATATTGACTCTTAATTCGTTTCCGATGTGCCTCATTAACGAGAGCAGCATCACGGCGTGTTTCGTCCAGCTTGGATAGATACAAGAATCGTTCTTCTTCCGCAGAAGTATGGGGCAGGAGTTATACTTTCAATTTGAGTGATGGAATTTCACACTCGATTGGTAGTACGGCTTCAATGCCATAGACCAACTGGAAAGTTGTGAATCCAGTTGAGGTTTTCACAGAAGTGCGATAGGCCCAGAGAGAGGAAAATAGTTGTAAATGCCACGATGTCTTGTTTTCCCCTACCATGCATTGGATCATGGTTTTTAGGACTTTGTTGATAGCCTCAACTTGCCCATTTGCTTGAGGGTAGTAAGGGGATGAGTTTTCATGGTGAAAACCCAATTTGACATGTAACTTGCTCATCATATGGTTTTTGAAGTGTGCACCATGGTCGGTGACAACGGCATGTGGTACACCAAAACGAGTAATGGAAGAGGAATAGAGCTGCATTACGACCATCGTTCAGGAAGGTAGGCATAGCCTCAGCCCATTTGGTGAAGTAGTCGACGGCGACGATGATGTAATTGTGCCCCCTGGCTAAGGTAGGCTTACACTGCATGAAATCGATACCCCATTTGGGAAAGGGGTCGATGGCAATAATGGGGTGCAGCGCAGTAGGGTGGTTGCATGCCTTCTTGTTGAAGATTTGGTAGGGTGGGAATTTTTTTACGGCCTCGATGCAATCTTTGAAAATCGAGGGCCAAAAGTAGCCGGCACGTAGTATTTTTTGGGCTATGGCCATCCCGGAAAGGTGACTACCACAGGCGCCAAGGTGACAATCGTTCAAAACGCGTTCAACCTCTTCGTGAATCAGACATCACCGAAGGATTGTGTCAATGCCACGGCGATACAAAGTGTCGCCGAGGATGAGATAATGACGAGAGTGGTGACGGATGCGTCAACGCTCTTCGCGAGAGATGTTGGGCTGAAAACGTTGAGTTTGAAGGTAGAGGAGAATGTCTCCGTACCAAGGGTCAGAAGTGCTGATGAGGAAGAGAGATTCATTGAGGAGAGAATATTTAGGTTCAATGTTTTCATCGGCACAAGGGAGAGCACAGATGAGCTCGACAAACACCAGGGATTTTTTGGCTTTAGCCTTTGTGAACTCGAGATCGAATTCTTGAAGAATAACGATCCATTTTGAATATTTTCCCCCAAGTACTTGACGTGTCAAGACGTGGTACATGGGGTTAGAGTCTGCGATTACCGTGCTGGTGTGTAATAAGATGTAGTGGCGGAATCTTTGGACAGCAATGACGGCTGCCATAGCCAGTTTCTCAACATGCGAATATCTGAGTTTGGGTCCGGATAGACTATTGCTCAGATAATAAATCACGTGTTCTTCTCCGTTAGAGTCCTCTTGAACTAGCACCATCGCAATGGTGGAAGTAGAAGCGGCCAAGTAAAGGATATAATCCTTTGTATATTTGGGAGGATGTAACAAAGGAACGTGGGTCAAATCATGCTTGAGAGCGTCGAATGACCGTTGGGCAGTGTCATCCCAGATGAAAGGGACGTTCTTTTGCAGTAGCCACATAAATCCTTTAGTGATCTCGGCATAGTTGCAGATGAAACGGCGAAGAAAGTTTGCTTTGCCTTGCAAACTTTGGAGTTGGGTTAAGTTGGTAGGTGGGGGTAAGGCTAGAATGGCCTTGATCTTTAAAGGATCCACCCTGATCCCATCTTTGGAGACAATGAAACCGAGGAGTCGGTCGGATTCGACAGCGAAAATGCATTTATGTGGGTTCAGACGAATACGATAGAAACGACATCGAAGAAAAAATGCCCGTAAGTGACCAATGTGATCGGGTCGGTTGGATGAATGGGCGGGTAAATCATCGAGGTAAGGTTCTGTGATATGTTTGATGTCGTGGAAAGCGTATGACATGGCTCGCTGGAAAGTAGCACCAGCATTTTTAAGGCCAAAAGGTAGCTTTCGGTAGGCGAAATTTCCCCAAGGGCAGATGAAGGTTGTCTTATGTTGATCAGCAGGTAAGATTTCATTCTGGTTATATCCAGAAAACCCATCCATGAAAGAGAAGATTACGCTTCCTGTGCAATTATTGATGATCTGATCGATAAAAGGCGTAGGGTAGTTGTCCTTGGGACAAGCTTTGTTGAGATCTCGATAATCTATGCAAACACGGATGGTCCCTTGTTTCTTGGCAACCGAAACGAGGTTGGAGACCCATTCCGTCAAAGGGACGGGGTAGATGAAGCCAGATTTTAGAAGTTTTTCAACTTCTGCCTTTATAGCTGCCATTTTCTTGGGGTGAACCGGGCAGAGTTTCTGTCGAACCGGTTTTGCATCAGGGTAAGTTTTGATTTCATGTATGACGATTGAAGGGTCAATCCCTGGCATTTCCTCGTAGCTCCATGCGAAGACATCGCGGAATTCCTTGAACAAAGCGGTGTAAGAAACCACTTCGTCGGGCGTGCAATTAGCACAGAGATTAATGTTTTCCACGACACCTTCTTTGACTGAAATGTCGATTTTGATTGTAGTAGAGATGTTACCCATGTTCCCCTCAAAGAAAGTATCTTGTGTGAGGATAGGGGATTGCGGAGCATCGGTAACATCGAGGGGGAGGACAGATCGTATGTCTTGAACTTCTTCCAAAGGCGGAAGAAAAGAGGATCGATAGTGGTTATCATCCCAAGGAAATTCATCAATGCTAAGCATTTCCATAATAGATTCGTCGGAAGGAAAAATGTGGGAAATGTAATCAACGGCAGATGATAGGGAATCCAACCACGAGGGCACCGAATAAGTATCGGGTGCCAATGAATGTGAATTGTTGGGAGAGGGAGAGGTAGATTGGATAGCTATGTATGCGGCCTCGGCTGGGCTGAGTGGCATGGTGTCACTGAGCACATCGAATTCCAAAGGACTAGGTACAATCCAAGGATCATATGATTCCAGGGATTGATAAGGCATAGTCAATATCATATTGACGGTAGAAATGTGGTGTGCAGTAGGTGGAAGTGGTGTAGGGAAAGTACCCATAAGGCTAGAATCTTTCAATAAGCCAACACCAATGCTTTCATACGTAACTGGGTGGTCTCCCAAAAAAGGAATGTTGTTGGTGGCAGGGATGCGAGCGT
>ML783738.1:194995-208078 GCA_009831015.1 Picea engelmannii
AGACTTCCCATCACCGTCACCTTGTGAAAGACCCTAAAGATTATGGCTATTAAGGTTACCAATTCGCAGTCAGCCACTGGGCGGGAACAGTCGACAGTCCGATCGGAACGTACAGGCAGGGTATCAAGCCCGAAATCAACTAGAAGGCTTCCACGCAGTAATTTTGGATTTACCTCAAAGTGACCCCCATAATACGATCTGACCACCACAATCAGTTAAACCACGGAGGGTTAGCCCCGTAGCTTACCCGAATGCGACCTCGTGCGTAACCCCTGTGTGAGAGGGGGATCCCAGGAAGACTTATACGATAATTGGATTTGACTCTCCCTAACTCAGGATGCTAATGTTTGTTTTGGAAACTTTGGAGAGTTATGCAAACAGCCTAATCCAAAGTACTACACCTATTCTACTGTTGGTGGAGGATCCTAGCAAAGAAAAAGTTCTAGATAATTTTTAATTAGCGTTTATTTTTATGGTTGTTCTTTGCGCAAAAGGGGTGTATGGAAGTGAAACAAATGGAATTATGACTCAGACCCAAAGAATGCATCGAATATGATAAGCAGTCATTTTCTTTCGATGAACGTCTATCTAAGGGAGAGAGAGAGTTTTTTTCACTTAACAAGCACAAATACGGAGTGTCCTCAAATGATTATTTTTCTCAATCAAATCCTGATGTAATGCAAAAACTTTTAAATGCCTTCTAATATGCACAATCAATCATGGAGATGCTTTTTCATTGTTTGCGTATGAATGATGATCAATACAACACAATGCTCATCTTTCTAATTATCTTTCTTGCATGGATGAAAACCAAACTAGCACAAGCAAAAGTCACACAAACAATACACCCTTTCATAGCAATCAAAACGAAAAGCGAAAGAAGAGAAACAATCAAAGAGAAAAACAAACTTCACCCCCAAAAGAAAAATTTGAGGAACAATGATCTTGACTGAAATCGAGGTAAAGAGGTTTGTAGGCCTTTGATGACCTTCACCAGGGCTTTTACTCAACTGATGAGAAGAGAAAAACAATGCATGGGTTTCAAACTTCACTCAACAGGAAAAACTCGATGAAAATAGTGAAGAAGGCTACAATATCCAACTAACAAGATGTTTATCCTTCAAAAAGACAGATGTCAAGGCTGAAAGGGAAGAAAAATTGACTCACAAGGTCACTCAGCAGAGGAAAACAGAGGCAAAATCCAAAAAAAATGCAATTCTGGAAGATTTTTGAGCCAAAGAGGGCTGGCGCTCTGTTGCCAAGGGAAAGGAGCGTTATAGCACTCTGTGCAAATACATTAGGAGTGTTGGCGCTCTGTTAACACTAGGACAGGGGCGCCAGGGTCTGAAACTCCAAAATTTGTCAGAAAAATCAAAAAATTGCAATCCAATTCCGACAATTATGCTGAGTGTGATGGGGTAGGGAGCCAATCAGCTCATGAAACCAATCAAAAGAGGAGTGAACCAGGTCTGAAACAATCAAGGGATAGAACTAGGTCAATGAGGAGAAATCAAAATAAGAAATTTCGAATTTGAGGCTAAAATCCCCAGTGGAGTCGCCAGTTTCTGTTGTAGGAAAATCTCCCTGCGGACAGGTAGATTGCCTCTAAGAGATTGACCTTAACCCTAGACAGAAAAATGCTTAACATGGACACTGACTTCCTTTCAAATCTATCTAAACTAATACATGAGAAGGAAGGATAACAAAAGTACCTCTTTATCGACGTTTGTCTCTGCACGCTCCGAGTTGCGCTCCAATCCTTTGCTCCTCGCTGAGTTCTGAAGACAAACAAGATACGACTACTTCCTACTCCACTGATATTAGCTTGAAAATAGATCTATCAATTAATGATGAGTTCATGTAACATCAGACACAAACTAGAAAGAAACAGGCCAAGCGTGTCATATTAATGAGAATAACGACAACAGTACTTACAATCGTAGATGCGAATGCGACAGCTTCGTCAAGTCCCCTTCATCTAACCCTTGCTCAAAAGATCCACAACCTGGCTCACAGCAACTTCACTGATCACTTCTCCTTTGGTTGACTGTCTGTTTCCTATGATATCATAGGTTTCATGCTAGCAATTCTTCTCCCTTTCCACCATCATAGAGCTTGCTTATATGGGTTGGGAGGAGCCTAACCTCTTGAGTTATGTTTAGAACAAGTTGGGAACCTCCTCCTTAGATCAGGGATCTCTTGATGAAACCAAGAATTCGAGTACAACTGCTTCCTAATCTCGAAAGATCATTTCCTCATTCTCCTCAACGGGCTAACAACTGACCCAGATTAAGGAGCGCTCCTTCAAAAGGGGCATTAGAGCGCTAGAACGCTCCCTGAGAAGCTTAAGGGGAGTGCCAATGCTTCAAACATGGGAATCGCTCATTCAGAGGGGTGAGGAAGCGTTATAACGCTCCATGAGGCCTTATAGGGGAGCTCCAGTGCTCCTAAGGTTGTTTTAGGGGAGCGTTCACCCTCAAAACTCTTGATTGAAAGCCCTTTTTAGGTGTTAAGAGTTACCTGACTCCAGTGAACCAGTTCTCCTTCTTCAAACCAAGTACATCAGATGTTTTAAGTGTCTCCTTAGTTTCGTCATCATGGCAGTATGCTTAAACAACATTTGTGACACTTGTAACCAACTTGCTACACTTGCGAAAGTTGTAAGGAAGTTGCGACACTTACGACAATTGAGAGGAATATGCGACACTTATCCAGTTGAGCAATTTTGACGTGTAACACACACTTTTCACTTTATTGCACACAAAGCCACTCATCACACACATTATTTCTATTAGAATTGTGGAGGTCGAAGTAATCTTTCTTTTAAGTACCCACAAAGTACTTCAAAGGAACTCCAAAAGATCTGACTACTTCTTTAGAAATTATCCACACCAATTAAATTCAAAAGAGGTTGGTCCATGACCCCAATCTCTCAGCCCACTCCATCTAAATATTTTCTAAGAAAACACTAAATTTTTCCTCCACAAGAGGTGCCTAAATTATTTTTTTAAGTATAGGTAGGATCTCAGAGGCAGGCATCCAAATAACCCCTCGTTATCAGGTTCTCACATTTTGAAACAATAGAAGTTGAGAATAGGGATCTTTCAAATCCTCCAAGTCAAGTGTTCCTATACCATAAGGTAGGGAGATACCCATGAAGGGTCGAAGGCCGAGGTCTGGTTGTTCTGCGCATCCCTCCTTCATTCGCCCAAATCTTGTGAGGGCATTCAACCTGTGACCCGTTTTTTAGGTCGAAAATCTAAATGTTGCACTTTGACTGAGGTACTTAGTGGCCAAACATAGGATATCTACCCAGGTGGTGGTTTCTCTGCTGCAATCGCAACTTGGTCAGATTTTTTGTGGCTATTGGGAAATATCACCAGCTCTTTCGGGATATGCTCCCTCTACCCCTCATTATAACTGACCACTTCAACCTTCACTAGTTCCTCTTCTAGTGGATTCAAACCCCATTTTCAAGTGTTATTGTAAGGCCTAGTGCTAAATTGAGAGGAAGGATGATAGGTATTTTAGGACACGAGCATTTATTTTTTGTTTTTCTCCCATGCAGACAAAATCCACTTATCCACATGCTTGTTTATTTTACAATTGATTTATGTATGATGTTCATTTGATTACATGCAATTGTGAGTTATACTATTTTGTGAAGGTAAAAAATATAAAAAGCTCTTGTTCCCTTATTTTTCTCTTGTCACCATTTGGACACATTCACATTGCTAGTCAGAACCATAGGGGAACCACAGAATCCTCGTTGTTCTAGACACATGCAGAATATCCCTCCTATTCTAGGAGGAGTCCCTAGTCTTGCCAACTCACCAGATCAACCATCTCACACCCCAGTGAGTGCTATTGTTTTGGGATCAACTTACTTGGTTCCACTTTTCTTGGGTCGAATACCCAAGGCAATCCATCTATTGGTTCACCTTCACAAGGAGGTAGGGGACAAACTTCTTCTTAAGGGAGAAGTACAAATCTGCCAAATCCCTCTCAAGGGACAAGTCCATTACCTACACACACAATGGATGGAACTAATCCTCCACCAAATCCCCCTTTGCCATACTTGGCATCCCTCAACATTCCTGATTTAACCAAACTCATGAATGACCCCATTTTACATGATGCCTCTTGGCCCAATATGCCTAACAAATTGCCTTCAGTTGTGGAGTAATTGATTCGGCACTTTTAGATCAGGTTCCCCCCTTTTTTAGGTGTAGTCTTCCTTTTAGCTAGTTGGGCAGCTTTATATGAACACCCGAGTTCATGAGAAACCCTAGCTTCTTCTCCTGGAATTGATGGTCAAATGTATGCATTATTTCGAGTTCCTTTACCAGCTGCAGTAATTATTACACACAATCATGTGATAATAATAGTTCAAGGTGCAAACCTACATGAACCTTAGCATGAAGACGGAAATGATGGTTAAACTAGTGGTAACCCTCGTGAACTCAAGTGCTCAGGAACATGCACACACATGCAAGGTGCCAACACAGCTCTTTTAAATATTTAAATTAATTTCTTAGCTTTTAAACAATTAAAACATCACGCTTTTACATTTTTTGCAAGAACATACTTGTTCTTGCAATCAGTGTTTTTTTACACCAAAAAGGCCTTGTAAACCTGCTATAAGCTCAATAAAATATTTCAAGATGAAAATATGTTGTTAACCCAAATTAGGACGTGCAATAACTTTCCAAGAAATCAAGAAAATGGTGCAAAAACAATATAAGGGTAAAAACAACTCAAATTGACTCATTAACCATGGAGAAGAAACAAAAATAAGGCTTAAGAGGATGTATAGGCTAATAGAGGGAAAGAGAAGGAATGTAGACCTAAGTTCCAACATTGGCTCCGATTGGGGATAGCACTTCCCTATGAGGTGCTAAGAACAATAGATCGAGTGCATTAGTTCTTTATTTTTTCCCCCCTACCACCAATCACTTTACTCTGTTTACCAAACCTATTACCGGTCTTATTTCAACTGAAACTTAGATCTACAGCTATACCCAAGTGCCTTTATTGGGATATGGAGTCTTTTATTCACACTAAACTACTACAAACCAAATTCTCAGAAAATCAAGCTTATTCTACTATTCTAATTTGTTGAAACTTTATACTTAGATATAAGCAGATTTCCCTAGTAACCATTCAAGAAATTTGTTGATTGTCATACCTTATTGTATGAAAACGTGGAAAGAACACAACAGGTGCAACAAAAATTACATATTCAATGTATACTCATAGATGCAAATGGATGTCAAAGTGAAATTTGCAACATTTGGTAGCTTTGAAAAAACTAAATCCATGCAATCAACTATTGGATCATAAAAATCGCTAACCACTACCTTTTCCTGTTGTGCAAAATAGATGAATTGTCTAGGAATATCCTCATCTTTCACTGGTCCATTTTTTATGCAAACATATTCCTTCTGCAAATATAAAAACGAAATAGGAAAAGGTTGCAAACTGTATCCATGGTTCTTGAGATATTGAATTGAAATATTCTCTTGATAAAAAGTTTTAATGTCCCTTTCAAATTCTGCGTTATAACAGTTATATACTAGTTTGTTGCTATAATTTCTGATCCATGTTGATATAAAACTTTGATTCTCAAAACCAGGTTGTAATTTGGACCCACGACTACCATAAGCAAGATTTGATCCTTCATGGATAGTGGATCCAATGTCTTCGTGAAACTATTGGTCAAATTGTTTATGTGTTAAATCTGCAACCTTAACAACACTCTTCTCCTCTTGCTCAGCTAAAGACATCTCATAAATACTAAATACATCATAACTATTAGGAGCAATGAGATGTCCTGGAGACTGTTGACACTCCTTATCAATTTTACAATCATAAGTAAACAAATATTTATGATCAGTTATATGAGTAGCAAGGTGTTTTGGAAGAGCAGCTTCTTCTTCCACGAATTGATCATTACCTTTTGCAAAATCATATTCTTGAAAGCCTCCAAGAAAATTTAAAGCATAATCATCCTTATGTACTCAACCAAAAAAAAATCCTATTGAACATGGAGAATCAGCTTGCTCATATAAATTCCCTAAATTTTGGATAGTAGAAAAATATGACTCGCTAGTTTTAAGATCTAGAGGAAAATTAAAATCTGAAAATGATGGATCACAATACTGAAAAGAATGTAAACCCAAATCTGATCTCTAACGTTCATATTCTTCCTCCTGTTCCTAATCTCGGAGTTTGTCACAGGCCCAAAAATTATCCTCAATCTCTCTAGCATCAACAAATAACTGGCCAAGTGATGAGGATCTCCTTTTACTGAGATAAATAACAAGATCGGGGTGTTGAGATTTTATATAATACAACATAGCAGCAATTTTGGAAGGCTGAATATCCTTAGGCATACTATAATAAAACCTATGAAACCTTCTATTGAATGTGGTAAGAGCTTCATCCTCCTTCCTCTTTAAATCATTTAATTCAATCAAGTATTGACCAAAATATTTTCTTTCACCCCAATATTTCAAAAATGCAACATGAAAATCAGTCCATGAACCAATGGAACAAGCTTCCAAATTTATGAACCAGAATGATGCATCTCCAAATAAACATTTCCAGAATGTCCTCATAACTACATCCTCGTGCATAATTTGAAAATTGTCAATGAAATTTTCAAAACTTTCCAGGTGCTTCTCAGCTGCAACATGGTCTTCTCCATTGAACATAGGAAGGTAATCAATAAAATTGTGAGGATAGGCATGAAGGATAAGTGGAATCTTCAGGGGTTTGTAATACCTCTTGATCCTGGACTGAATTTTGATAAGTTGATTACAAGGTGTAACAATGATTTCAATAATTGGTGAATCATATTTATTATTCACAGGCTTACATGATTGGTCATGATCTGGAGAAGTTTGGACATGATCAACATTATGGCTAGTGGGTTCAAATGAAGGAATGAGATTAGCATCAATAATGCAAGAGGGCAGATCTTGTCTTCTCAAGGATGGATTTACCACTGTAGGATTATAATCATTTGAGAAAACAAAGCATAAGATAATTATTTTTACACATAAAGGAAAAGCGAGGAATCAAATGATGAAGAAAAATATGAACTCTTTGAAAAAATTGATGGCTTGGTACCTGATCTTTCCCGTCCACCTTTTTATTTTCTATCAGTTGGGCTCATCCTCCAATGGATTATTTTGATTAGGGAGTCACCAAGTGAAAGATTACAGTCAATATCTGTGTCTAGATTTTGTTCACCATCAAAAACCAGATCTGATTGTTTTCATTCTCCCAGGGAAAGATTGCTTCATTACTTTGTTCCCAGACAACAGTGCCAAAAGATTGTCGTCCTAAATTCAGCACCTGACTGCTAAAGGGAAGAGCTAGGCCACCTCAAGTTTGGAATGGTTGGTTTTTTTATTATTTTGATTTTGTTGGTCAGTTGGAGGGTTGGTTTCACCAAGACAAAGGCATGGTTGGGTTGGAAAGATGATATGGTTATAGGTTTTCCTTGGATGGTGGCACACAAATGATAGACAAGTGAGAAAATAGAGGGATGAACAAAGGGAGAAAAACAAACAACTCAATGAATTATATGTTGTAAGAATTTTAAGTCTTAAAATAATATTTCAAGGCATTAAACAAGTATCCAAACACATTTACTCCCACAGGTTGCAATAAAAAAAAATCTTTACTAAATAATTAGTTGTTTTACAGGTTTCATATTAGTAAAATATGAGTTATATAATAGCTGAACGGAAAATGAAATGTACTTTGCACACATCAAAAATTGCATTCAAGATAGGAGAAAAATAGATATTGATTTGAACATAAAACACACTGTCATCAAGAGCATATGCACCAGGTAGAGAGATTTTAACAAATCATAGAACAAGTTAAACCAATTTGATATATTGATTTCCTTCCCAAAAAATCGAACCCCTTTACATTCATAGATCTATATATTTATCCTCATCAAGAGGAGGTTTGATTACCTATCTAGGATCTCAATTTTGAAGTTCAAACTTTAAATTTCAATCAGATCTTGTATATACAACTTAACTGTTACTACCTAATTACAGTGTGTAAGTATTTCTTCAAACTGAATGGATTTGGGTTGATGTGTTAGTTCATACTCCTCATCAATTCGAATTTAACAAAAAACGTTGTTTTTATCAAAATATAACAACTTATTACAAGTGGCAACAGTGCCTCTAACTAAACCAAAAAATAATTCTATTAGTGAAACTAGAACTCATTGTTGATAACTGAAGCAAAATATATCCATAAAAAAGCATTCAAAATCTTTAGATGGCATTTGATTGTGCATGGATTCCCATGTACACTAAACTGGAGTCCAATCCAGAACTTGACGAATTTCTAGGAAAAACGGCCTCAAAGGTCTCTTCTATTCTCTCATACCGTGATACTTGTGTAAAATATGAGAGATGTTTTTTTGAATGGACCCATTCCCAACAATAACCTCTTTCATTTTTAAAAAATTAATTTCCATATGTTCAGGAGGCGCGCGGGAAGAGAATGACAAAAACAGGAAAAACAAAGCATAGCGAATTTCTGGAAAAACAACCTCAAAGGTCTCTTTGATTCTATCAGAACGTGATACATGTGTAAAATATGACAGAGGTTTTTTTGCATGGACCTATTCTAAACAAAAACCTCTTTCATTTTTCACAAATTTACCTCGAGTTGTTCGGGAGGCGTGCCAGAAGACAATGAAATAAAACAGAGCATTTTGTGAATTTGGGCGGCGCCTTTTGATTTGTCTTTTGTGAACTTTGATACTTTCCTTGTAGCTACTGATACTAATTCTGCAGATATAAAATTTGAATTTGTTTCTTCAAAACTTGTACCTGGTTACTGTCATCGGATTCTTGCTCAGGATCTAGACCAAAGTCCATACATTTTGTTCTAACTCCATATCTACATGGCACTCTATTTTTACAGCAGTATATTGTATTCCTGAGGTCTCTCCTTTATTGTATTTCTTCTTTTCTTTATCTCCTATCATCTCTTTCAATATATGGATATCCATCTCCTCCATATTGGAAAATCCAAATATGTCCCCATCAGTGTCCTCATCCTCAATTAGTATGGGTTGTTGGTCTTTTAAAGATGGATTAAATAGTGCTTTGGAATTCAATCTCAATTGATTTGTGAGCCTGGTTCTTTTAGTAGGTTTAGTGTGAATTTCAGGGACCCAGATCCCTTTCCTCTTTCTACTTTGTTTAGCCTCAGGGTAGTTTTATCTTGTTGAATGGTCATGGGAACAGGCTCATCTTCAGAATGTACAGGTGACAATGGGCTTGTTGGAATGGATTTGTCTCCTCCCTACCTGATATAATTCCTGACATACACTATGTCACTCTCCATCTCTCTTGTTTTGTTGTTTAGGACCTTAGCTTCCTTCGAGGGGTTTATTCTTGCCGTGGAGTAATTGATTTGGCTCTTTTAAATCGGGTTCCCCACCTTTTTAGGTGCAGTCTTCCTTTTATCTTGTTGGGTAGCTTTAGATGAACACCCCAAGTTCAGGAGAAACCTTAGTTGCTTCTGCTGGAAGTGATGGCCGAATGTATGCATTATTTCAGGTTCCTTTACCACCTGCAATAATTATTACACACAATCATGTGATAATAACAGTTCAAGGGGAAAACCTACATCACCCTTAGCATAGAGTCTGCAATGATGGTTAAACTGGTGGTAACCCTCGTGAACTCAAGTGCTCGGGAACATGCACATGCATGCAAGGCGCTGACACAGTTCTTTTAAATATTTAAATTAATTTATGAACGTTTAAACAATTAAAACATCACGCTTTTACATTGTTTGCAAGAACGGGCCTATTCTCACAATCAGTGTTTTTCTGCACCAAAAAGGCCTTGTAAACTTGCTATAAGCTCAGTAAAATATTTCAAGATGACAATATATTGTTAACCCAAATCAGGATGTGCAATAACCTTCCAAGAAAGCAAGAAAATGGTGCAAAAACAATAGAAGGGTAAAAACAACTCAAACTGACTCATTAACCATGGAGAAGAAACAAAAATAAGGCTTAAGAGGATGTATAGGCTAATGGAGGGCAAAGAGCAGGAATGCAGACCTAAGTTCCAACACTTTGTGTGAAGAATCATCATGTGGCATGGTTGACATGGTCCCAGCCCCTAAACAAAGAATTGGTACATAGTTTAAAGAATCTAAAGATGATAATTGGCAAGTGGACCTGTGCAAAGAAAAAATAGATCACAAGTCAATATTTTTACCTATGAGCTAAAAGAAAATGAAATGGAACATAATTTTCACTTTAGAAGAGGATCAATATTGTCTGGATAACTCTCTAAGGGGAGTATTATGGGTTTAAGATTCCCTAAATCATCTAAAGAAATTGCTAGGTAGGTACGCCCTATGTTGGAGGACATTTTATATGGATTAAAATATAATTTTCACCTCTTTAGATCCGGGATGAATGAAGCCCTAATTTTGGATGGAGGAAGGTATAAATAGATGAAAGATTCATTTTCTAGAGGCATGGTTCAAGTCTAGCAATTCCCCTCCGAGATTATTTTAATATATTTTGGAAGGAATAAGTTAAGGGGTATTTCAATGTGAAGTTCTTCATCTTTCTTTATTTTTCTTGTGTTGATTTGATGGTTGGAAATTACTAGTACAAATCTATTGGGATAATATTTGAAGAAAGGAAAGTGTGCTCCAATAAGAATACATTAGTTATGAGATAAAATCGTCCCTTTGTCTTGTTGTAATCATTATATTTATTGAAGGATATTTTTTGTCGTGATGTCCCACTTCAGGTTGGTCACTCCATTTTGAATACGTCCATAGCTAGGGTTGAATGTTAAGTGTAGCAGGTTTAGGCTTTATTAATCTCATTGTGAAATCACACTTGAAGAATGATGTATTGTTGGTTTTTCATTTAATAAAGAAGTCTTCCTACTTTTGTCTACTTCATTTATGGTTTCATATGTGCTTTTCCTTTTATTATTCATGGTTGCACATTATTACTTGATTGATTTATATTTGTTGCAAGGAGCATATTTGGAAGGGCCCTCCTTAATTTATACATATTGAAGTAGATTCATGTGGTTAGTTTGATCATGTTTATAATATCCTAACTATGCCTCCTTCCATAATATTAAAACCCTCTTGATTATAGTTTCTGACCCCATCATCCATTTAGATAAGAATTTCCCTTGCCAATCCATCATACCTCTATTTCTAAAGAATATTGTATATAATTTTCTTACCTAGTGCTCCCCCCCCACTTTGTGCTAGAGGAGAGATGGCCTAAAGTGAGAGGAAGAGTTGTTGTGGCGACAGTGGGCATCCTTCCTAAGTGCCTCTAGATTTCACTTTGTTTATGGTCTTGAATATATTTTAGTGTAGGTTTGGGAGGTAATACACTAGACACTCCTATATATTTACCAATATATATCCAATACACCCATGAATATATATGCTTGGTATGCATACCAATGTACATATCCACCCATATGTTTGAGGGATGCATGTATACCTCCATGTATATGGAGGCATGGATGAAAATGTGATCACATGCTTAGTCAATACTCTATAGATATGAAAGAACCTTTTTTAGGCATTATTGTGAGTGCATAAATCTTGTGCTTTATTTTAATCCACCTTACTCATTAACTCTAGCACGGCCCCCTTCTTATGCATGTGCTATTATGCAAAAGGAAATGCAATTTGTCTATTCGCTATGTGGGGTTCATGTAGTAGTAGGAATGAGGCACAACAATGATCATAGAACCTGAAAACATGTTAACACGAGCCATTGGAGTGGCAAAGAGTAGAAAATATGACAATCAAATTATAGGAGGGAAGTAAAGAAACAACAATGGACATATATACAAATCATGATATCTACATAGAGGATTTATGCAAAGGGTTCAAGTCTTTAGTAAATCAATTGTGTCGACTTTGGATGGCATTATTTCAATGGTGAAGTGACCTTTTCCTTTTTTGGTGGAATATTTGTAGAGGGAAGACACCATTTTCTCCTCTATGTGTTTGTATGGAAGGTGTTCCTTCCACCCTTTTCTCATATGTGTGTTGGGTAAGGAAGGTTCTCCTTCTAGGATATTTTTTTGCAACTTTTAAAGTTTAATTAATACATTGAATTGATAAGGAAGATGAAATTTGAGTTTATTCAAAAATATAGATACAAAGACATGCTTGTTCTTGCAGTCGTATTTTTGTGTGCTTATTCTTGCAAAAACATGTGAGGATAGTTGCAAGCCCTAGATGACTTTAGCAAAATAGATACCCCTCACTCATGGATTCTTATTTGAACAAGACTTATGTAGAATGGCATGATGTTTCTATCCCAATGTTAAAGCTAAAATAGAGTAGTTTCCACTTTCTCGTGTTGACCAAAATATTGAGTCAATAGAGAGAGATCATGTTGACCAAAATATTGAGTCAAGAGAGAGAGAGAGAGAGATAATGTTTCAATACCATGAGTTTTTATAAGGCATCACTTAATAGTGGATAATACAATGAATGAGGTTTAAGTCCATATCAATGCAAGCATAGCATAATAAGGCGGAAGATCAAGTCTTGTTTATGGGAGGCTCCAAGGTATCCAAAAGTACTTTGTATGCATCTATGGGGTTGTTTCATGTATTAAATAATTCATAATGTTGGTCGAATGTACACATTTTTCTAATTTTTTTATCATAGAAATAAAATAAAATCAATTAATTCCTTGTCATTTTTTAAGGTTGAATAAATCAAATATGATCTTAGACTTCAGGGATGATTTTAGGGGCTAAATTTCGCTCATGGGCTAATTTTCCATGGTTTTTCCAAAAATGAGATTCGCTATTTTAAAAATGATTCGCCCAAATTCTATAGGATAAAATTATTTTACTTTTAAAATAGCCAAAAATTTATAAAAACTATATAAAATACTTAGAAATTTGAATATTTTTACAAAAATATCACCAAACATTTATAGTTGACATATGAAGGATTAGTAAGATTCACCAAGGTTTCTACATTTTAAAATAAATTTCCATCCTTAAAATCATC
>ML783738.1:213740-244952 GCA_009831015.1 Picea engelmannii
ATGTTACTTATTCTTGCCTCTTAGTAAATTCAATATTTAAAACTTAAGGAAAGCGTCCTATTCTGTCATGTTTTGTTCTAGATCCAGGTGGATCTAGGGAGATCGGTTTGTGTCCGCACTTACGGATTTATCCATAAACATGGGTCCCTTCCGGACTGGCGTTGTCCTATGGGTTCTCTTGTTACGCACTCTCGTCTCCCGAAGTCCTCTCTTGGAAGCGGATTCCAACTTGGGCTTTACAAAAAGTCTCAAATTTGGCCTCTAATATATGCACAGCGTGTCGAGTGGATTTTTTCTCCAGTTTTGGTTATGCTACAGCCTAAGACACCATAGCTTTGTGTTGGGTATATGTTATATTCTTTGCATGTGTGTGTGTGGGTGTGTCAGGTTCGACAACTATGTCTGATGATCCCTTGTGTCGTGTGCATTGGGAGCTTCCGAGGGGGAAGGTATGCCCCCCCTGGTTACGTGCAATGTTCAAAACTGGGCGGTAGCCTGGGTCCAGCGGGGTTCGGGGCAGCACCCCGAAATGTTTTTTTTGGGCCGTTTTTGCCATTTTTACTGGATTTTGCTATTTTTAGCGGTTTTCTAAATTAATCCTGGATCAAGGTATTAGGGTTTTTGTATCTACGAAATACCTAAAAAAATTGTATATATATTGTATGGTGAATGGTGAAATTCCATATAATGAATATAAGAAAGGTTTTCCCGGTTGAGGGTTTCCAGTATAAATCTGGGTGTACTATGTGAATGAGCCATTGATTAATTTATGTTTTGCTGAAGAATCTATATGCATTTATTTACTTTGCAAGTTTAAAACTTACACTTTGGTCATCAAGTAGATCTTTGCTAAGTGGAAATATGTTGTTTCTCTCATGCTCATTTTCCCTAGGTATATCACCCATTCCTTGGATTCCAATAAAATATCCTCCTCCAAGATAGACTTCCTCTTTGCAAGGACCATCTACTATAGAGTAGACATGGCATTTTTTTCCACTACTGAGCAGAGGTGGTGGAAGAATTTTCTTTCCTCCCCTGTAGCTCATGTTTCTCTGGTATGGGCCATTGAGTCGACTGAAGACAGTTTCTCCCCCTCCCTCCTCCACTCTCTTCATCTCGAGACGCCCACAAGGCATGGTCGATCGTGAATTTTCATGGAGGCCTTTCTTCGTTTGAAGTCCATGCCCCTTTGCTAAAACCAAACCTTCATCCTCTTCCATCAGAAGGGTGTTGGATGTTGTGTGTGATTATTTTCTCTGAGAGACAAGGGTTATTGAATTAGAACTATCCAAACCAAATAGATTGACTGACCCGTCATTGTGGAGCACCCTTGATTCATCAACCTAATTACTACTTGCAAGCGACTCAACCCTCTTGAAAAATCATCAACGAATTCTAAGAAGTTCAAGCTTGAATTAACGAAGGTACTTTGCATATTGGCTAACCACCTCCTTATATTAATGGATCCTTTCATCAACCTTGAATCCCTCCTTGGTCTTCGCATTCTATAATGCTTAACTAATTTGATCCTTCTCCCTCAAGCCCGAGCCCGGTCTCATATGCTCATAATTTCAACTAGATTGGGTGGTATGCCATGGTAATCATCCTACCTAAAACCCTAATCAAACATGTCGATGGATCAATATGTCATACTTCCATTACTGGGATTTTCATTTCCATCAACTAATTGTTGTACTTTCTAATTTAACACCATATGTACCTTCCCTCATCCATTTGCATGTCATTTTGTGCCCAAGTGGGGGTACGAAATTTATGTGGACGCGTGGGCCACTACAATCCCCACCTGGGAGTCTCCAACTTCCCCAGTTTTCACCCCATACAAGAGAGGATTTGTTTTCATGACTTGATGTGTTATATTCTCATGGAGTTTTCCTGGGCCCACTTCCCCCTAATTCCATCTGGTGTCTCTTGAAACCTGTCACATTGGTCAGGTAGTCTACCACTGTATTGGATTTTCTTCTTGAATGGATTGGGATTATGGTTGTGTTTCCCTAAATGATTTGGGCCACCTCTAAGTGGCCAAAGGAGAGATTCTAGTTAGTCAAAACGTGCTCTGGAGGTGTTCCATTGATGATTTTTTGATGGGTTTCTATTAGTATTTTTTAGTCCTCTTCCACGAATAGAGTTGTATATTCAAAGTTAGTTGTTTTTCTTAATCATGTGAGGAGTCTAGAGAGATCTACTTCATTGTTGGTTTTGTGGTCGAGTCTAACATTGAAGATGCCTTGAACTGTTCCTATTGAGTCCCGAAATATTCTGCATGCTCCTATTGGGCCTGGATTACCTTCAAAGCGCCATAGATATTCATTTTTAGGAATCCTAGGGAGGAGGCTCCCATTTCTCTTGCACTTGTTTCTTTTGGAGGCTTACTTTTGTTGGATACTTTTGTTTGTGGCCCTAACTCATTTACCATTTCTTGAAAATATTTGTTTCCTCTCCATTCGGGAGCCATTCTTCTTCCTCCCAGGATGTAGTGGAAATTGTCTCCTGAATATTGGAGTGTATTCCTTGCCAAATATGATCCATATTGAGGTGTTTTTTCTTGAATATCCTTTTGTTCCTCTCCTTCCAGATGTTCTAGAATAAGAAGCCCAGAAATAAGGTCTAGATTTTGTTGAGGACTTGGTTCTGGTAAGGATTAGTTATCCATTCTTCAATTTTTTGTTGATGTCATGGTGGGCTCTATCAATGGTGCTAAATAACATGGCCACTTTGTCCCAAATGGAAAAACTAACACTACAAGAGTTGAATAAGTGATTCCTCCCCTTCTTGGTAGCACATCATGCATATTGAAGGACCCTCAAAGCCTCACCTTGTGATCGATCCTAGGTTAGCACCTTTTTGTTCACTACCAACAATAAAAATCTTGTTGTTTTGGGACATTGGTTTGGGTTCCATACTTTTCCCCAAACTGGATTCTTGGCATTTTTTTATGTTCTCAATTCCAACATGTATGCCTCTTTTACTTTGAAGTTTTTGTCTCCTTTCTATCCCCATCGCAAAATAGATTTCCCTTTGTGAGCTAGGAGTGGTTGGCTTAGCAATGTGGCTTCCATACTTTGGCGAGAGTCCTCTTCCCATTCGACTTGCCATTCTACTAAGTTATTTCAAGTTCTCTCCATCATATGATCAAAGCATTGATTCTCTTCCCAATATTGGGAGACTCTCCTCCAGTCAGCCCCTATCATCCTCTTTCGAATTTGCTGGTATTTCTACTCTAGTCTAAGTGATGGAATATGTTCCCAAGAGTCCTCCCAAAACAGGTCCAACCTCCCATCGTGAATTTCCCAGAATCTCTATTGTTGGATTAAGCACCTATTCAACCAAGCGTAGTTCCAAATCATAGAACCTAGGTGGATCCCTTCCAATGTTATCCATTCTTCTTGGGGACTATCCATGGCATATTTTTCGTTCTAGATACTGACTCAGAGGGCCTCTAAGCTCTTGATCCACCTCCAAAATATTTTTCCTGCTGGTGTTTGGCCCATTCTTTGGGGATATTTTATGCCCAGGCGCCTTTAGGCTTTTGGGATGCATATTTTTTCCCATGTGATTGGAGCCCATTTCTTCTCCCTTTTTGCTCCTCCCCATGGGAAATTTCTTTGGATTGCTTTGATTTTCTACAAAATTTTAGTAGGGGTTGCAAGAACAGAAAAGAGGTAAAGTGACATTTCCATTATAACAGACTTTATCGGAAAAATTCTCTCAGGAGGGTTCAAGAACCGGTGAGTCCAACAATTTAGTCTTTCTTCGATCTTGGTCAAGAGTTATTGTCAAGAGGTGTTGAGAATAGATTTATATAGGATGGGGAAACCTAAATATTTCGAGGGGAGGGAGGCCCTTTGGAACCCCATAATTCTGATAATGTTGTGTTGAATTATGGTAGTGGTGTTGAAAAATATTATTTTGGATTTGTCCAAGTTGATCTGCATTCCAAAAACTTCCATGAAGATGTTGAGGATTCCCTTGAAGGCTCTAGTTTCCCTCATTATGGTTCGACCCATGAAAAAAGTGTCATCCAGTAACTGGATGTGGGAGATAGGTTTGGTCTGAGGATTAAGAAGGAGTCCCTTAATGGATTTGTTTGAGAGAGATTGTTTCATATATCACCCCAGACCCTCTGCAAGGATAATAAAGGGATAAGGAAAGAGGGAGTCTCCCTAGTAGAATCCTTGGGAATCTTTGAAGGTTCACAAGAGGGAGCCATTAATCAGGATGGACAAGAAGGAATAGGATATCAGACTTGAAACCCAAGAAATCTAGGAGGGATCAAAGCCAAAAGCCCCAAAACTTTCACATAGAAAATTCCAGTTAATTCTATCATAGGATTTGACTAGGTCAAGTTTTATGATCATACCCAGTATTTTGTTGGTTTTTAAAGAGTGAATGGACTCATGGGCCATGATTATCCCATATAAAATTTTATGACCTTCTAGAAATCTCCCTTTCTCAAGAGAGACAATTTCTTGTAGAAGAGGTTTGAGTCTATTTTCTATAACCTTAGTTATGATTTTGTAAATAACATTAGATAAGAAGATATGTCGAAACTTATATATTTTATTTTCTTCTCATTCTTTAGGAATGAGTGTTAGGAAGGTGGATATGAAAGCCTACAATATGGATCAAGACAAACCACATTCTTCAACTACTGCCCATATGTCTCTGCATGTGATGTTCCAGCAAGCTTGAAAAAAATCCATGGTGAATCCGTGAGTGCTTGATGCCTTCCCATTTGGTATTTCCTTGAAAATTTATTCTACCTCCTCCATGGTCACCTTTCTCATGAGGTTGCGATTGTGTTCCAAAAAAAAACAGGCTTGGGATTAACTTCTTAATGCATTGAGTGGCCTCCCTCCTATCTATATATGATTTGGTTAGCAAGTTATTGTAGTGGCGTAAGATTTGTTTTTCTATATCTTTGTGTTTTTCCAATATTACCCTAACTTCCTCCTACAAAGAATCGATGAGGTTTTAAATTCCTCTCCATAGAAAAGAGTTGTGGGAGAATTTTTTGTTCTTTTCCCCCTCCTGGATCCATCGAATCCATGATTTATGGCGGTACAGGATCCCCTCTTGCTTATCTCTTTCATTCAGATTCAATCGAAGTTTTTCCTCCTTAACCTTAAGTTCATGGCAGTACCCATCCTATAATATGTGTTCCTGTATTTTTTCCATATCTTCTTCCATTTTTATTTTCTCTTCAAGGATGTTCTCAAAGACTTATTTATTCCATTTCTTATGCAGTTTTTGGTGTGTTTAAATCTCTTTTGAAATTGATACATGTTAGTTCCATATAAATCATGTTTCTTTGTCCACCATTTTGTTATTCTTTGAATGAAATATTGGTGAGGTGACCAGAATTTTTCAATTCTAAAAGGTTTGGGGTAAGCTGTCATACTATTTTCCCATCTGAGGAAAATAGACCAGTGATCTAATCCATAGAATGGATGGATATTCACTAAGACAGATTGTTTTACTTGAAAGAAGGCTTTTGAGACCAAAAATCTATCCAATTTCTCTACTACGTGGATTATCCTCCTCTCCTATTGCTCCATGTGTACCATCCCCCCTTCGAGGGAACATCTATAAGGCGTAATTGCTCGATTAACTCCTTGAAATCTTATTTATTTGTATCAATCTTGCACACTCCACCTTTATTATATTCTAGGGACGTTATTAAATTTTATTCCCCCCTCCCATTTTAAATCTTTCAAGAGCATTCCTAGTTGTGAGATCACTCCGAGGAAATCCTTTTTGGCTACGGAAATCAAGGGACCATAGGAATTTGAAATGTATCCTTGTTCGTCGGATCCTAATTTTTATATTGGATTGTGAAAATTATTGTGGTCTCAAAAAACAGATCTAACTTCACATTACCTAGATCTTAGAGGATAGTGAGTCCCCCTGAGGCCCCCTCTGATTCTATACATTCAACTTCATAATTTTTCCACATTTGTTTTTATATTCTTCTCCATGTGTTGTTATCACACTTAGTTTCTTGCAACATTACTAAGTCTGCTTTTTCTTGAGACATATTTTTTCTTGAGAATTATATGTTTTTACATAGCATTCAAACCCATAATATTCCATGAGAAGATAACATTTGGGTTGGTGTTGGAAATAATTATCTGGGAGTTCCATTACTTGACCAGAGTTGATGAGTAGAGCTCATGTTTCTTCCATGACCTTCTCATGGGGTTTACAACCCCTTTTCTTTTCCTCCCCCCCTACGTTTTTTAAGATATTCATTAGGTTATTTTTTATGCCTAGGTTTCCTGAGGATGAGGTCAAATTCTATTGGTTGTGTCCCTTGGTGTTCTATTCAATTAGTTCCCATTGTAGTTTGCATAGTTTTCCCACCTACATGTTGTTGATCTTCTGCTCACCATGAACTGCTACTAATGCTTTAAAATCCACCTACATATCTTCTAGATCCATACTTTGGGTAGTGTCCTATCCCTTTGTTTCCTCATGTGAATCTTCATTATCCTCTAGATATTGTATATTAATATCACCTTCCATTTCCAGAGAGATTACATTGCTTTGTTCTATGCGACAACATTTTTTAATCTCTTCTTGATTGACTTGTGTTCTTTTTTCTATCTCAATTCCCTTATCTGCTTCTTGTTTCTTACCTTCTTTGGTTTCTACCTTGTGATCTTTCATTACTAGTGCTTGGAAGCTATTTGAATCCTTCTTAGAGGCTTCCCCTATGGGTTTATTTCCTTAATGTCTCGCCTTCCTTTTGTTGGGGATATTTACCAAGCCATCTGCATTCACCTCCTCCTTACCATTTTTTGTTGTTGGTGTTATGTTATGTGGGCAGTTTCTAAAATGGTGTCTGTGCTCGTGGAATTTTCATCATATGAACAAGATATGCTCATAGTCTATGGTTTGGATCCATTCAATGTCTTTGTAGGAAATGACTATTAATTCTGGTAAAGATCCTTCCATGTTCATATACACACAAGTCCTTGTGTAAGATGTATATCTTGTCATCTTCGTGATCTCTGAAAGTTTAACAAAGGACTCGAGGGTGTTTATGATGCCTTCCAATGTTTCTAGATGCCATAAATCTTGTTGTAAGGAATATAAACTTTGTTGTAATGAATATAGCCTAATCCATATTGGAGTTGTAGTGTAGTCTTCTTTCTCCGATGAAAATCATTCCATCCAATATCTAAGATGCATTCCCGTCGAGTTGAATAAATAGGGTCCCTCATAAAATATTTTATTCATGTCTTCAGTACATGAGAAAATTACTATGAAAAATCCTTTGGATCCCAGCTTAAGATCCACGTCTCCTTTGAATTTCCATCTTGATTTTACCCATACCATGAGATATTTTTCCGAGGGAAAATTTCCCATGAGTTTTCCTATGAAAACATGGTTCTTCATGTATTATATGTAGTACCCAATCAATGGGGTTGTGACCTCATACCGAGGGTTCTCCACAGTCTTGGTCAAACAATTATTTTTCAGTTGTCGTTCAGGATTGTTGTTATTTCTTGTTAAAGTGACGGATTGGTCAAATCTATGCAAACCGTTGTTTGTCCCTGCCATTGTGACATCCCCTAGCGAATTTTCGAACCCTCCTATGATCGCCTCCTCAAACGAATTCACTTTCCCTTGTTATTTGGTTGCTTATATCGCTACATATAGATCTCCCACCGCCATTTAATTCATGTCAATCCTACCTAGAAAACCATACTCCCACACCCTTCCCAATGCAGACCCTAAGAATGTATTCCAAACCCTAACTCTCTAACCTTCTCCTCCATCCATTGCATCTTGCATCTAGTTCTCCCTTGGCTAACACCACGATCATACATTTTTTAGGTTCTACCATGTATTTTTGTTCTTCCTCTTACCTCAATTTTTGAAATTCAAGGTCTTCCTCATGAGCAAAGATATTTCCTAAAAACAAAAATCTTCACTTGTTGTCTGTTATAATCTAAATATGCACATTTCTTGTTTCTTGCAATTTCCTTGACCTCAACTCTACCTTTTACAACAGAGCATCCAACATCCATAGAAAAAGTGCCTTGATCTAAATAAGAAGATGAAAAATAAGGCATACCACCATATCCCCTCTCGCGGTGTAATTTTCCATTATCTAATATGTGTTTCCTTCTATTGTCATCAATGTTATTCTTTGGCATTTCATCAAGATGCTTATCCTTTATTTCCCACTGAAACTCTCCATTTTGAAACTTGGTTTTTCCATTGGTTCTACAATTTGGGTCAGAGTTGAAATATAAGTTAGAAATTTTATCATCTTCTTTGGTCTCTTCATTTTTACCTTCTCTATTGGGAAAGTAGCCATCTTGATTTTTCTTGATCTTCCATTGACTATATTTTTCTTTAGTAGGTTCCAATTCAATATGTTCCTTATGTTTGTCATATTTGTATTTTTCAAATGCTTTATTTATTGACTCATGGACACAATCAATGAGTTGATTCTTTAATTCATCAAGAATGATAGTTATATCTATGGAAAATGTATCCATGGTATATCCACAAAATGTGTCAGGTAAATATTTGTTTTAACCCAGCCAGGCAAAAACAAATTACTCGGACTTGTAAACAAATTTTATCGAGTTGGTAAAAAAAACTATTCGGTCTAGTAAAATAATTTTACCGAGTCAACAATTTTTTTTACAGATACAATAAAAAAAGAATTACCAAGTTTGATAAAAAAAAAAAATACAGGCTCTGATACAAGATGAAATGTAAAATCCCACAATCTAAGCATAAAATTACAATATATATATATATGTGTGTGTGTGTGTGTGTGTGTGTGTGTGTGTGTGTGTGTGTGTGTGTGTGTGTGTGTGTATAAAGAAAGAAAGAAAGAATAATTGATGATGTTATATTGGGAAGGGTTGAGTTATAAATATAGTTAAAGCACCCTTTTACGAATAGCCGTGACTTTGTAATTCATTATTAGATTATTTATTTTATTATTATGTTCTTACTTAACTTATTTTTAATTTATTTTATTAATATTCTATTTAGGCTTATGTTTATAACATGGATGTCATTACCAAGACTAGGGAAGAATTTTATAAACAAGAGGATGATGCTAAACTATAGGAGTAGTAGGTTCAAGAAGAAATAATAGAAGTATATAAAGAACTAGAGGATTTCTTCCTATAAATATACCCAAATATTGAAGAAGCACAAGATGTCACTGATGAGGAAAGTAACATGGTCCAAAAGTTCACCTCTATCCTCCATCTATCCAACACTAGGAAGGAATTGAAGAGAAGTAAAGGGAAAGTAGTAGAGTTGAGTAATTGTTAAATATCGAACGGAAGGATAAAGTTGTAGAAGAACATATATAGAAGGAATATAAGGCAAGGGTTGAGAATAATAGAATGGATATAGAGGCCATAATCTCCCTCACACACACCCAAGATCAAGCAAAACCACAGTATCTAGACAAACTAGAACTAATAAGCCAAACTTTGTGGCCCAAGATGAAAAATGTGAAGAAGCTTGTGGAGCCTTAAGAGAAGGTCATATAATTTGAGCTATAAAATAATTGCATAGAATATGATTGCTTAACACATGAATCAATGGAGACAATCAACATAGATAATGCAAATGAATCAAATTCTCTATATGACTAGATCTATGTGCTAGAGGATAAGAAGAAGAGTTTGCAAAACACTGCGAGGTAAGTGAGTAGAAAATACCAAGAGTATTATCTTCAATTCAAGACCCTAAAGATACACATAGAGGCTAACCTCACCAATATTCTCATGTAGAATCATTCTATAGAAGAAGCCACTATAGAAAGCACCATGGAATATTTTTAGATATTCCAAGATTTTGCTCAAAGTTGGACCTATGCTTGAAGAAGCACAAATAGTCTTGGGACACTACAATGAGGGAACTATCCAACACCAAAACCATTTCAAAATATGAGATGGTAGCCCAAATTAAGATGAATTGGGTAGTGTGGTCATGGAATGTTGTGTCAATTTTTGTATTTTTTAATCCATCATAGATCCATAACCTTCTATGCAATCGAACTATCCAATCAAGAGACCAAGGAAGAAAATACTTCACAGAAGCATGAGTATGTGGAACATACCAAGTTAAGAAGGAATCCATGGAAACCCAATTACTCAAATCTCCAAGAACAACTGCATAAGAAGACCTCCTCCACAAAGGCACTAACCTCAATAATCGTACAGAAGGAGACTAAAGGCATAGAGTCTATCCAACTTACTAGATGGCATTTTTCCTCTTATGAATCTTTCTATAATATTATGTAGTTTCCTTAAGAAGCCTATATATATGAGGATACTCTATAAAATATGGAGATAGTTTGTTGGTTGTTTTAGTTAGTTAATCTATGTAGGATGTTATTGTGTTGTTTTTATTTTTAAGCACTCTATGCATATGATCTAAGGCCATGCACCCTTTTGTACTATATGTATGTTGGTGTAAACCCTTTTGCTACAAAAACAATGGAGAATCATGGTCTCTTTGCATAAATTTTCATGTTCTTTCCTTCCATGGATTGTGTGATTGTATTTCTTCTATATTACATTGATTTTGTTGTATCTTTTTTGTTTGAGTGAACCTTTAATAAATGACCGTATGATGGCTTCTATTACCACCACACCTTCCTATGCTCTACACTGCACATAACAAAAAAATCAAGCATACATTGAGCAAGACTTCCCTCTAGGATTTGGAAGGTTGAAAATGTCATCATAACTAGACTACACTAGGCCTTTGTTGGACATCTTCGCAGACCCTCCACCTCAAAATGAGCCAACAACATGACTCATGCATACAAGTGATGCACTTAACCTATGCAACTACTCACAAACTTAAATGACACACCTATGCACATAAGTGACAGCCTTAACATACGTGATGAACTTGACCCATGCACCCAACCATGTATCTAACCAGGAACTTAACCCACCTAACTGACCTGCATACATAAGTGAGACACATAAATGACACAATTGTGCACATAGGAAATGCACCTACCATAATTTATGCACCTAACACATGCTCTTACCTACACACTGACATGCATATGCAACACACATAAAAAAAATAATGCAACTAACATATGCATCTACCTACACATCTAACCCATGTGCCTAAACCATGTACATATCCAATGAACTCGCACACATAAACTACATGCCTAACATAAAGGATGCACGTATCCACACATCCACACACCTAATGGGCACACCTAATCTAAGTTATGCATCTATCTTATGCACTTATGCCCCATGCATATAACCCATGCACATGTCCCATGCACATAACCCATGTAACTAACACATGCATCTAACTCATGATCATAAGTGGCATGGATAAGCAACACATTCACCCACATAAGAAACACAATTAATTTAAGCCCCTAACCACACACCTAACACATATACCCATGCACACAAGTGACACACCTAACATAAGTAATGCACCTACCCATACACCTAACCCACATAGTTAACCCATACACTTAACCCATGTACCTAATCCACATGCAGAAGTGGCACACATAAATGGTGTTGAAATTCCCTACTCTGACACCTAAGTACTTTGCTATCTAGTGATTTCATTATTGTAAATCAAATTAGCAGCTCATAAAACATAATACACTTGTTGGAATAATCAACTCAAATAAATATAGAGGAACCAATACTAGAAACCAAATCTCAAACACAATATACAAATATATGTTTCCCATCAACTAAGCTTATCATTCAAATAAAATTAAAGCTTACAAGGGCTCCCTTACTAGGAAAACGGCCCACAGAGAAATGCAAAAAAAATCAAAGAACACTTGCAAACTGTAGAAACTCCTGATCTATTGTATAATCCTAAAAAACATTGTTTCCCAATATGTACAAACCTTTCCTTAATAAAACCCACATATACACACCTATCTCCACTGAAACCCACGTACATGTGCACAAAGATTGTACGAAAAACTTTGTATGGATCAACCCTGCTAGTGCAACTCCAATATGTTGAAACCCACTTGTGGTTGCATCTGTTCTCTCTTCTCCCTGACCTGATCTCTATATGGAAGTCCTTATCCACCTATCCAATATCTCCTTGAATCACAATCCTTTGTGGTTCAATCCTCCTAAGAAAAAATTCCTTCTCTACTCTATATCAAGTGTATCATGTGTCTCCTCCTTCACCCTTTCCATGCTTTTATAATATTGAGTTGAGACCTAACCCTAATATCCAAAGTGATTGACGATTGAGATTATTTATAACCTCACTTGAGATCAAAGGCTATTATTTAATTCATTAATTATAATTAAATCATTTATTTAAATAAACTCAACTAATTGATAAAAGAATTTTAATTTAATAATTCCTTTAATTAAAGTAAAGTCTCAAGGTAGAATGCCTCTTCCAGAGTCTTCCCCCGATATCCTGTGAGGACTCTTATTCTTCACATATACTAATGTGTTACATGCATCTACCCAAAGAAGCATAGGAAACTCTTCATCATGTATCAACGCCTAGGAAAAACCGATGATGGAGCGATTCTTTCTCTCTACAACCCCATTTTGTTGAGGTTTGCATGAGACTGTCAAATCCCTCTTGATCCCTTCCTCCTTGTAGATATCCTTGAATTCATTGGAGGTGTCCTCTCCCCCATTATCCAACCTCAAGAGCTTGATCTTCTTTCTTGTATGGTTCTCCACCTGATCCTTGAACTCTTGAAACCGACTAAAGACCTCATCATTGGCCTTCATAAATAACATCTAGGTTTTCCTATAAAAATCATCAATGAAGATCACATAGTACAACACTCCTTGCACTGACGCTATTGGCATCATCCCACTCACATCTGAATGTATAATATCCAAGATCCCCTTGGACCTACTCTCACTGCTTGGAAAAGAAGCCTTTGAATTCTTACCAAATGCACACCCTATGCACACTCCTTGTTGCTCAACACTAAATTCTAGAAGACATGTAACAATCCCCCTCAGAATCGTCAATTCCCTACAATGCAGGTGTCCCAACCTCTTATTCCATAGCTCACATGGGTTATCACTATCATGTACCAAAGCCTGAAGAGGCTTTCCTTACAACTTGTATAAAGTGTCTTCTCTAACCCCAACAACCATTGTTGTGTCTAGGATAGCTTTCTCTAGATGTATGAGTACCTACCCTCTCTAAAACATAAGGGTAAAACCCTTTCCTCCATAGATGAGACTGAGAGAAACTTCTTCTTCGGTTCTAGTACATAAATCACATCATGGGCATTGAGCGAACCTCTTGACTGGAGCTGGAACAAAACTATTCCCTCTCCCTTCACTACATACTTGGCATCATCACCAAGCTCCACATGAACCCCTGAATCCCTATCTGTTAGACTATTTAATAGCTCCCATGCTTCTGTCATATGACGACATGCACCACTATCCAAGTACCATGCACTCCCGGTAGTTTCTTTGGTAGAAAGGTAAGAAAATAGTGATAAATCCTTCTCAAACTTCATTGCAAACTCATCTAGTTGTTTCTATGTTGATGTTACTTTATGTGTCTTTCCTCTTCCCTTCTTCTTATCTGGACACTGATATGCATAATATCCATTCTTATGACATGAGAAACACTTGATTTTACTCAAGTCCTTATTCTTCATTGTCTGTGATGTTCCTCCATCATTGCTACCCCTTTTGTTGGAACCCTTTACTTTGCCCTTCATTTTCTTGTTGACAAGGGCCAAGTTCTCATCACTATTTCCCTACTTGCTTCTTTTAGAATCCTCTTGAGTCTCTTTATGTATGCAATAATCTAAAAGCATCTACCAATATGGGAGTTTTCTCGAGTGCAGAATCCCTTGACAAGTGGTTCTGAATGTTAAATTATGAGCTTGATTTCTTATGCAGGTTAATTCTTTTATTTTCTTCAACACTTTCATTCCAGCTTAATGCACTTCAACAATATCAAATCATAATTGAATACAAATAACTATGTAGATGAGTAAGCATGCACATCAACAACACATGTACCCTGGGGAAACCTTGTACAAGGAGAAAAACCCCAGCAAATGATATTCCTTTATTTCATTAATAATGTAAGATCACTTACAAATATCCACCATGAATGTTCTGCTCTTAAAGAGATTACCAAGATGACTCTGACCTGACAAAGACCTAAAATACCTTACTGAAATACACCTATGATATGTTGACTCTATTGTTGATATACATCACTGATATGTTGCTTTGGTATGCTACCTCTTTATCACTGATATGTGCCTCTATTGCTTTCATCCTTAACCTTCATATCAAAATTGTATTGAAGAGAGGGTTTGACCTCTGCTTATATAGGCTGAAGAGGAGAACATGAGAGACTCGAAATAGTAACATGTTTGCATGAGTTAATCATAACTTAGCTTCATACTTTAGTTCGAACTTAGAACTAGACTTGAGACTGGTTACAACTCGGCATTACACTTTAGTTTGAAAATAGAACTAGACTTGAGATTGGTTACAACTCAGCATTACACTTTAGTTCAAAAATAGAACTAGACTTGAGACTTCAGTTACAACTCAACATTACACTTTAGTTCTAAAATAGAACTAGACTTAAGACTTCAGTTGCAACTCAGCACTACACTTTAGTTCTAAAATAGAACTAGACTTAATACTTCATTTGCAAGTCAACATTACACTTTAGTTCTAAAACATAACTAGACTTAAGACTTCAGTTGCTACTCAACATTACACTTTAGTTCTAAAATAGAACTAGACTTAAGACTTCAATTACAACTCAACATTTACACTTTAGTTCTAACATAGAACTAGACTTGATACTTCAGTTACAACTTGAGTCTTTACAAGGCAATTCAAAATTCTCTTCATGGTGGATAATGTTACACGTGCCAACGCACTAGATCAATACATTTATATCATTTGCAATATTAGGAATATTGTTTGTTTCTAGCTCATAGGAATTTTATATTCAACCTAATGTTTGCTAGGTGCCTTGACTTTTTCTCATGGATCACAAGGCTTGACTAGGCTCACAGAGGTTGTATGTTCCCCCTAAATTTTTCACTAGTCTGTCTATGCTCACAAAGGTTGTACGTTCCCCATGACTTTTGCACTAGACTGTCTATGCTCATAGAGGTTGTACGTTCCCCCTGACTTTTTTCAATACCTCACAAGACTAGTTGATTCTCCAAATCTCCCTGGCTACCCTCAGGGTCGTCCATATGGCCTCTCATTAGAGAATGATTGTTGATGCTGCCAAATTTAACACTTCCTCTCAGAAAGGGAGTCATTCTCAGCCACACCAATCTTGCCTCTCAGTTGCACAAATTGTCTCGAGGTCAGAGGATTGGTCAGGATATCAGCTACCTGCTCGCTCATGGCTATGGACTCTAACTTTACAGTTTTTCTTTGGACCAAGTCTCGGATGTAGTGGTACCTCATGTATATATGTTTTGACCTGTCATGAAATACCGGGTTCTCTGCCAATTTTATGCAACTTTGATTATCATAGTGAATCACCGTCGTCTCAAGATTGTCTCCAAATAACCTAGAAACCAATTTTATGAGCCATACTACTTCCTTGCTAGCATCACTTGTTGGAATGTACTTAGCCTTTGTTGTACTCTATGCAATGGATCCTTGCTTCTAGCTTGACCAAGAGATCATAGCAGATTCTAAACTGAATCAATATCCAGAAGTACTCTTTCGATCCACTGGGCTTCCTGCCCAGTCAGCATCTGCATACCCATGCAAAAATAAACCACCACTTGATGTATATCTCAGACCATAAGTAATATTCCCTCTGAGATATCTCAAGATTTGATTTGTTTCCACCCAGTGTCTTTGTCTTGGTTCAGTCATGAAAGGATTCATTGCAATCACTACATACCATATATCTAGCCTAGTGTGGATCATGTACATCAATGATCCAATCAACTGCTTATACATGGTGGGATCCACCAAATCTGAACCTGTATTAGAATCATGCAGATTCCTCAGCTTGGTAACCATTGGAGTAGACATGGATTTTTAATCCATCATTCCAAACCTCTTTATTACATCCACTGTGTATTTTCCTTATGCCAGAAATACCTTGCCATGTCTTTGCCACACTTCCAACCCTAGGAGGTAATGCATCAAGCCTAAGTCTTTCATCTCGAATTCTAAGGTTAGCTCCCTCTTACACCAGGATATTATCCCTTCATCTCCTGTTAGAAAGACATCATCAACATACAAGATGAGTATAATAGGTTGGTTACCTCTTACCTTGAAGTATAGATTTGCATCAACATCACTTTTCTCAAATCTCAGGCTTTTAAGAAAGCCATCAATCCTGTCATACCAAACTTTGGGATCCTGCTTAAGACCATACAAGGCCTTCCTTAGCTTACATACATGAGTGAATTTGTAATGCAGTACAAAACCATCTGGTTGTTCCACAAGACCTCATTTAAATCTTTCCATTGAAGACTGTTGTTTTTACATCCATCTGATGTAGCTTCCAACCAAGAACGGGAGCTAAAGAAATAATAGTTTGAATGGAGGTATACCTGGCTACAGAAGAAAAATTCTCTTCATAGTCGATTCCTTCTCTCTGAGTGAAACCTCTAGCTACAAATATTTCTTTGAACTTTTCCATACTTCCATCAGCTGCATGTTTGATCTTATAGCTCCATTTGGAATAAGCCACTGATTTGTATTTTGGCCTCAACACAATGTCCCAAACATTGTTCTTTATAATAGACATGTATTCCTCAAGCATGGCATCCTTCCATACTTGTAATTTATCTTCTTCTTCAAATGAAGAAGGTTCGACATCACTAATGTTGCTCATCATTGCAACATAGCCTCCAAACCTATGAGGCCTCTTTCTTTCCCTAAAATTTCCTTTGGAAGCAGCTATCCTTTCTGCTTCCTGCATTATTTCTTTAAGCCACCCTAGCTTTATTTTCCCTGGAGGTTCTTCAAGAGTTATTTCTAACACTTCAGTGGATTCTAGGGGATCATTACTTGGCCCTTCACAAGGTTCCTCCCTATGATCATCTAACTCTTCATTTTAAGAAGAAGGTGAATTTGGTTGAACTGCTTCTGATTCCTGTTGAAGCTCTCTGGATTTCTTAAATGTGGCTTCCTAATGGAAATTCACATCTCTTCTTACCTCTATTTGCCTCTGACCTGGTACATAAATCATGTAAGCCTTGGAGTTCTCATTGTAACCCACCAAAAACCATTTCTTGCCTGAGGGTTTCATCTTTGTCCTCTTTTCCTTAGGGATATGAATATACACAGGACACCCAGATATTCTTGTATTCCATACTTTAGGTTTGATCCCTAAGAAGACTTCTTCATGAGTCTTGTCCTTCAAGATAGCATGTGGACACATATTCTGAATATACACGACAGTGGAGGCAGCTTATGCCCATAAATAATTTGGCAGATCCTGGTCAAACATCATTGCTTTCGTTTCCTCACAAATTGTCATGTTTTTCCTCTCAGCAACTCCATTTTGCTGAGGGTTATATGGCACGGTCAACTTTCTATTGATTTTTGTTGACTGTTGGACCAGTCAGACTAACTGAGAGGGGGGGGTGAATCAATTAGTAAGAAATTTTATTGATTTTAATTATTTTAATACAATCTGTTTCTTGACTTATAAATAACTTATCTCAACAAGTATGTAAGAATAAACAATTAGATATATCAAATAGACAGTGACACAATAATTTCATGAGGAAACCCATAAAGGGAAAAACCTCTTCTTCTTTTGAATGTAAGGCAAGCACCAACTTTTCTTTACATTAAATTTTGTCTGAGAAACAACTCAGATGAGGCTGCAACCTCAATATGTTTAGCACCAGCTGAAAGACAACTCCTACTGCTTGAATGCAAGCTTCAACTTGCAATGAGACCATCAATCTCCCTAGCTCCTCCTTTCCTCCCTGATTCTCTAGATGCAATTATAAGGAAGCCATAACTTTCTCTGTTCAAGTACCAACTTGAGTTATTCTTGCTCCTCCCTACCACCCTTGTGTTCAGGCACCAACCTCTGGACTTTAAGTAATCACAAAATCAATCAAAGTAATCCTAAAAACTAGTCATTGTCAAAATACATTTAATACCATCTTTGTTTATTCTATGATTAATTTAGACCTGCAACTCAATGTTGAAAAAACATCTCTGTCAAAAACTAGTCTGTAATTCAACTTTGTTTTTGAAGACTCTATCATAAATTCTGTAACTCAATCTTTGAACTTCATTAACATATTTATACATAATGATTTCAATGAACTCTGCAATTTTTGGAGACAACACCTTTGACACTTATATAATCATTACATACCTCTGAATTTCCTCTAAATTTAAATTACCCTCAATGTCATAATCAACCCTGCACAAATGCCATCTTTCCATCTCTGCCTTCATCATCTCTGTGTATCTTTTATTCTATTCATTACAAAGATACCATACATTTTCTCCTTAATATCAGAGAGTTATAGCTCTTGCTTCAATGTCTCTTTTCTCTCTCACACATGCATCCCTCATAGCAAGTGTGCTATGAATACAAAAACAGTTTGAATCCCCTTCAAGAATTGGTTTTCATTCTCTGTAACTGATCATAACTGTACAAACTGCCCTTCTATTAAGTTGGATTGAATGATCTACTTCGTTAACACGCAATGAATAGCTACCCTTCGATCAGGTTCATCAAAGCATCTACACTATTGAAATATAACTGTTAGAACTATGACTTGATCCTTTGCTTATAGTTGTTGAATTATGATCGTCGGGGTTAATTACTTCAATCTTTTGATTATTTCAGAAGACTGAAAATTGTGCCATTCCCTCTCAATGATAGAATTCCATTCTGAAAACTGTTCCATTCCCTCTCAGCGATGGAATGCCATTCTGAAAACTGTGCCATTCCCTCTATCCTTTTCCAAATATTCAACACATATGTATGTGCCATTTGTGGTAAGACTGTTTAGTTATAGTTTTTCTCTTCAACACATATGTATGCGCCATTTGTGGTGATAACTAAGACTATTTAGTTATAGTTTTTCTTAGTTTTCCATCAATGACAATAACAATGCGCTAACAAATGCTCTGCAATGACAACTATACCTTCCATAAACAACAATGCCGACAAACTCCATAATGCTAACAAATTCTCTGTTCAAAATGATATGTTTATACATTTGTATGTTGCCAATAATGCAATGAACAATAATCCCAACAAAGTCCTCCACAATGCTAACAAATGGTCTATTTAAAATGTTGTGTTTATACACTTGTATGCTGCCAATAAAACAATAAACAATAATGCCAACACTAACTTGCAGAAATCCTCAAACTGAAGAGATTCAAAATCTCCTCCATTATCTGTTCTAAGGTTTTTGATGTGTTTCCATGTATGCTTTTCAATAAAGGCTTCATACTCTTTGAATTTATCAAATGTGTCACTTTTAGATTTAAGAAAATATATCCAACATTTTCTTGAGTAATCATCAATAAAAATGACATAATACAAACAACCACTGAGTGAGGGAGATGACATGGGACCACATACATTAGAATGAACCAGATCTAAGATGCCCTGAGCTCTGTTTTCACTAATAGGAAATGCTTTCTTTATATTTTTACCTAGCATGCATCCCTTACAAATTTCATTTTTACTAAGAGAAATAGAGGGCATGCCACATACCATGTTATGTAGATCTGGAAGAGATTTGTAATGAAGATGTCCAAGTCTTCTGTGCCACAACTCGCTGGAGTTAGTCACATCATGAGCCAATTCCTGAACTGACTGTCCTGACACGATGTACAGTCCTCCACTGCGAGTTACAATGGGTTTTGTTGTACTTAAGTGGCTACCTTTAGCCCATAGTATTGCCTTCTTGTCCTTGAATATCACCCAATATCCCTTGTCCTCAAGGGTTGCAACTAATAGTAGATTCTTCTTGAGCCCTAGAACATATAATACTTCATCAACATGAATTCTATCCCCAGATTCCAATCTGAAGGAGATAGAGCCTACTCCCTCTATCTTGTAACATTTTTCATCCCCAAGCTCAACCTGCTCTGCAAAATATTTTGTCTTGAAATCTGAGAGGATCTCCTTGTACCCTATCATGTGCTTTGATGCACCACTGTCTACTAACCAAGTTTTCGGCCCGGTGAAAACTGAACTGGGTAAGGCAGAAACCAAGTAATATTCTTTTCTATTTTCTTTCTCATTAGAAGGAATTTTATGATTTCTTTTGGATTCATTATCCTCAGCAGTTGAGGCATGATGTTTCCATTTCCTAGTTTATTTCTTTCCAAACCAACAATATTTAGAAAAATGACCCAACTTATTACAACCAAATCATTTAATCTTAGATGTATCAATATTCTTTCCTTTGAATGCACCTTTGGTTTGTGGCTTCCTATGAGAGGCTTTCTGGAAAGTGCCTTTCTTCTTTCCCTTGAATCTTGATGCTAAATTTGAGTGCTCTTCTTTCGTTGGCTCGCTCCTGGTAGTTGTGTGACTCTCCTCCTAGAGGCAATCATGCCATAACCTCTCAAACGTGGGTTGAATCTCTCTCCCACTTACATTGGATAAGAATGTCTCCCATGAATATGGAAGACCATCAAATATGGCATGCATTAAATCATCATCATCCACTGTCACCCCTGTGACCAAAAGTTGATCTCTGATCTGAGCTATCCTGAAACAGAAAGATGACATTGATTAACCTTTCTCCATCTTCAAATACTTAAGTTTTTGCTTAAGTTTCCTCTTCTGAATTGGAGTCTGTTTCTCATATAGATTCACCAAGGTATCCATATAGTCCTTGGTAGTCATTAACGAATTCATTGCAGGCATTATATTGTCTTTAACTGATTCAAAGATTATTCGCTTGGCCTTTGCTTGACTCTTCCTGAAGGTTGATCTTCCTGCATTATTCATGGGTTCCTCCGCCACTATGGTCACATACTGCTCAAGATCATGCTCCTACAAGATATTTGTTATCCGGAGCTTCCACACATTGAAGTTGGCAGCTCCTTCGAGCCTATCCTTGGCCCTGACTGAAATGGAGGATGCCATGGACCTCACAATGGAAACTTAATCAAGCTAGCTTGGATTTGTGTGTACCTTTTGTTGCACTTCAACACATTTAACACAACCTAAGCTCTGATACCATGTTAAATTATGAGCTTGATTTCTTATGTGGATTAATTCTTTTATTTTCTTCAACACTTTGATTCCATCTTATTGCACTTCAACAATATCAAATCATAATCAAATAGAAATAACTATGTAGATGAGTAAGCATGCACATCAACAACACATATACCCTGGGGAAACCCTGTACAGGGAGAAAAACCCCAGCAAATGATATTCCTTTATTGCATTAATAATGTAAGATCACTTACAAATATCCACCATGAATGTTCCTCTCTTAAAGAGATTTCCAAGATGACTCTAATCTGACAAAGACCTAAAATACCTTGCTAAAATACACCTCTGATATGCTTCCTCTATTGTTGATATACATCATTGATATGTTGATTTGGTATGCTGCCTCTTTATCGTTGATATGTGCCTCTATTTCTTTCACCCTTAACCTGCATATCAAAACTATGTTGAAGAGAGGGTTCGACCTCTGCTTATATAGGTTGAAGAGGAGAAGAGGAGAGACTCGAAATAGTAACCTATTTTCATGAGTTAATCATAACTCAGCTTCATACTTTAGTTTGAACTTAGAACTAGACTTGAGACCAGTTACAACTCAGCATTACACTTTAGTTTGAAAATAGAACTAGACTTGAGACTGGTTACAACTCAACATTACACTTTAGTTCAAAAATAGAACTAGACTTGAGACTTCAATTACAACTCAACATTACACTTTAGTTCTAAAATAGAACTAGACTTAAGACTTCAGTTGCAACTCAACATTACACTTTAGTTCTAAAATAGAACTAGACTTAAGACTTCAGTTGCAATTCAACATTACACTTTAGTTCTAAAATAGAACTAGACTTAAGACTTCAGTTGCAACTCAACATTACACTTTAGTTCTAAAATAGAACTAGACTTGAGACTTCAGTTACAACTCAACATTTACACTTTAGTTCTAAAATAGATCTAGACTTGAGACTTCAGTTACAATTTGACTCTTTACAAGGAAATTTGAAATTCTCTTCATGGTGGATAATGTTACACATGCCAATGCACTAGATCAATACATATATATCATTTGCAATATTAGGAACATCATGTGTTTCTAGCTCATAGGAATTTTATATTCAACCCAACTTTTTCTAGGTGCCTTCACTTTTTCTCATGGCTCACAATGCTTGACTGGGCTCACAGAGGTTGTAGGTTCCCCCTGACTTTTGCAGTAGTCTGTCTATGCTCACAAAGGTTGTACGGTCCCCCTGAATTTTTCACTAGACTGTCTATGCTCACAGAGGTTGTACGTTCCCCCTGACTTTTTCATTAGACTCACATAGAATCTCATTCATACTAACTTTTTGTTTGACTCACAGAGGTTTATTTTCCCCCTAACTTTTGTCAATACCTCACAAGACTGGTTGATTCTCCAAATCTCCCTGGCTAGCCTCAGGGTGGCCCATATGGCCTCTCATTGGAGAATGATTGTCGATGATGCAAAATTTAACACTGAAGACTTGGGATAACCATTCAATGCCACATTAGCGAGCTCTATGTCATCAAATTTCTCCCCTATAGCTACAATTTGATCACGTACTTGAGTGATCCTCATGAAGTAGCTGGTAACATTGTTAGATCTAGACATTTAAACATATATGAGTTTATTTCTTAATACCATATTCCTATTCATGTTAGTGCTCTGGAATAATCCTACCAAGGCATCAAACATATCTTTGGTCTTCTTCTTCTCGTATAAGTGAGGAATTAGATGATCCTTCATTGAATCCAATATTACCAGCTCAACTTTAATCTCCTTCTCCTAGTGAGCTACCAAATCTTGCAGATATGTCGATGGAACAACTATTTTTTCCACTAACTCCCAAAGTTAATACTCCTTCAATGCCAAAGTAACTCTTGCTTTATAATATAGGAAGTTAGATTCTCCATAAAATCTTTCTTCAACTTTCAGCCTTGTTAATGCCATCCCTTAGACCTAATAAACTACCCTAGAAATAATCTATTGTTGAAATTTCTCCTTTACTGACATGTATGAACTTGTATGCGTCTGTCACCACTAAAACCTATGTATGTACATAACTTTCCTTAAGAATAATCACATATGTACATGATTGTTCTTACTGCAACCCATGTACAACTCTGTATGATTTCAAACCCTAGTTCTACCTTAGTACTATTGTTTCCATGAAATCCAACCCTTGATTTCTGACTGTTGGTTATCGATCTGCTAAGATCTCTTTACAGATCTGATATATATGCTATCAATTGTTTTGGATTTGAGATATGGCTTCCTCTCAGAGCATAGGCTTTGATACCAGTTTTAAATTTCCTACTCTAGCACCTAGGTACTTAGTTATATAGTCATTTCCTTTTTGTAAATCAATTTAGTGGCTCACAAAATAGAATACACTTACTGGAATAATCAACTCAATTTAATATAGCAAAAGCAATATTGAAAACCAAAACCTCAAACACAATACACAAAGATATTCTACCCATCAAATAAGCTTATCATTCAAATAAATTCAATTATACAAGGGCTCCCTTACTGGGAAAATTGCCCACATATAAATACATAAAACTTCAGACAACACCTACAAACCCTAGCAACTCCTAGTATGTTTTGCAATCCCAAACTTTCTCATTTTATGATATCTACACACCTTTCCTTAAGAAAACCTGTGTATACGTACCTATATCCATTGAAACCTACGTACACGTGCACAAATACTGTACAAAAAAAAATGTATGGCTCAACCCTACTATTGCGACTCCAATATGTTGAACCCCCCTTGTGGTTGCCTCTATTCTATTTTCTCCCTGACCTGATCTCTAGATGGAAGTCCTTCTCTGCCTATCCAATATATCCTTGAATCATAGTCAATCGTGATCTAATCCTCCTGAGAAAAAAATATTTCTTTGTTATGTATCAAGTGTATCATGTGTCTACTCCTTCACCCTTGTCGTGCTTTTATAATATTGAGTTGTGACCTAACCCTAATCTCCAAAGTGATTGAGGGTTGCAATTACTTCTCACTTCACTTGAGATCAGTGACTATTATTTAATTCCCTAATTCTAATTAAAGCATTTCTTTAAATAAACTCAACTAATTAATAAAAGAACTTTATTTTAATAATTCCTTTAATTAAAGTAAAGTCTCAAGTGATCCGGATTATTTTCAGCACGAAATGAGAGCGGAGATATAATAAAGAAATGCACAGAGATATTGCGGATATTCAATAATATAACAAAAATGTATCAGAGATGAAACCATAAAAATAGATACACAGTAATACACGATTTCTATTAATCAAATAAATGTACAGAGACTGTAAAAATATAGAGTGAAAGACTTGATAGAATGGTGGCAGCTTATCTCTGAGAAGAGATGTGATCGCTACTCACATTCGCAAGAAGATGGTTACAATGAGTCTCTGAATGCATTTTTACAATAAACAGGAATGCCAAAAATCCTAGACATCCAAAAACCTAACCCTAGGAGATGAAGCACCAAAAGTCATGTGGGCCCCATTTGGGTAAGTTAGTACATCAACTTCCCGGGGTCGTAACTTTTGCATACGATCTTCGTTTTAGGCGTATGATAGCTCGTTGGAAAGGTATCATTGAGGAGATTAATTTTGGGGGCCCAATAATGCCTTGAGATATCATTAAGAACCTTGATCCCAAAAAACCTTCATTTAGGCCCTCAAAATGGCCCCAGAAGTTAAAAACTGTTAAAAATAGTAAATTGCCAAAATTGCTAGAAATTTTTTTTGAGCCAGTCGAAAAAGGTGGGTGGCCACCAATATCTGCCTAGATCAATCCTCCCTCCTTAGGAAGCAATGGTCTCCATTTTTTTGAGTTCCCAGGGGAGAGGGAAAAGCGTTTACTGAATCTGCATCTTGGTGAGTTGTTTGCCTTGTTGGAGACGTCGCGTTGTTCATTTTATGGAAGTTTGTCATGAACCTGTTGAGGCTGAGGCCATTCAACAAGTCATGCTACATGAGAGGATGATGTGCAAAAGGAATCTTTGAGCTTTTCTACAACCTTGTCAACTTGCTTCTATTTGATAGAAAGGTCTTGGGGCGAGGCTGTAGTGGCTGCAATGTCCTTTCGTTCTCCTTTTGAACAGATTGTGAAGAAGCTAAATTTTGCAGTATGAGATACTAACTTGCGGCACTTTTTAGGTGGAACAGTAATTGGAACTACCTCTGGTATTCTGTAGAGATGAACCCCCAAAGTAACAATGACACTACAGGGTCGAGACTCATAAATAGCATGGCGCTTCCACATATATGGTTGTCCCAAGAGAACATCATAGACATCCAGTGGGGAAACATCACATAATACCTCATCCTTGAAGGGTTGGATGTCGTATGACAATCGACGCTACTGGCTGACACGAAGATCTCGTCCTTGGCGAAGCCACCCGATGCTGTATGGTTGCGGGTGTGGTGTTGTCGACAATCCCAATTGTTTGACGACCTCTGTTGAGATGAGGTTCTTTTGGCTTCTGTTATCAACAATAAAATGGAGTAGGGTCCCCTTCACCCACATCTGTGAATGAAAAAGGTGCTCCCCCTCTTTTGAATCTGTTGGTTCTTCTAGTTGAATTGTTGCGGTCATGACAATAGCAGTGGGGTCTGCATCGATGATCTGCCTTTTACCAGTATTTTCAGAATCAGATTTTGAATCATGGTTTGGCTCCTTGTCTTTGATCTCAGCCACCAATGACTGTTTTGAGTGACATTCATCGGTGTTGTGCCAGAGGATTTTGTGGAAATCGCACCATTTTCTAGTGTCCTTCTTTGTCTTCCCGTGACCTTTCTTTTCCTGTGCCTTGGACTGGTTTTCGGGAGACTGTTTGTTAGGGTTGTCTTTGTCATACTTTGTTTGTTGCAGATTTGCAAACACAAACTCCTGTTTGTTCTGGTGCTTAAATTTCTGCTCAATTTTAACAGCATATCGATAAGCAGCACCGAGTGATGAGATGTCCAGAAAATCCATTTAAGTCTGGATGTATCTGTGTAGGGCCCCATGGTATTTCAAAACCAAATGTCACTCGGAGTCTTTGATACCCAGCTTGGTGCGCAAGGTATGGAAGGTATTGGTGAACTCTAGAACTTCTTGGCCCCTCTCTTGCCGTAGTGTGGTCCATCTCATGTACTGGTCCTCATAGTTACCAATAGGGTAATATTGTTCCTTTACCGCATCCACACAAAAAATCCCAAGTGGGATCGGCCCCGTATATTCCAGACACCTCTGTGGAAATTTTCTCTTAGTAAGTTTCCCACCAATGTTTGACATGGGGGAGAGATTTAAGGAGTGCGAAGGTGATCTTTTCTTTGTCGGAAAATTTGTGAATAGAGAAATAACCTTCTAGCAGATTTAACCATTTGTCTAGGGCTTCTGCATCTATCTATCCTTCAAATACAGGAATATCAAAATTAACTTGTACCTTGAAAGGTGAGGTGCCTCCAAAGTGGTCGCTTGATGAAGATGCGCTTGATGCTATCGGGAGGCATTGAAGGATGTGGGAAAAATTCTCCATCATTTCGTCCCTCTGTCGCGTGAGAGCTTGCTCAAGCAACAGACTGATAGGATCGTCTGCTCCATCATTTTTATTTTCTTCCGCCATTGAGGGTTTCTTGGGTGTGCGAGAGAGATTTTCCTCAAGAGAGACAAGCTCAATACCCAACTTTATATACTCATACCTCGTCGGGGACATGCACTGAAAACGATCAAGAGCGGCCTCCTCTGATACCACTAATCTGGATTATTTTCGGCACGAAATGAGAGTGGATATATAATAAAGAAATGCACAGAGATATTGCAGATATTCAATAATATAACAGAAATGTATCAGAGATGCAACCATAAACACATATATATAGTAATACATGATTTCTATTAATCAAATAAATGTGCAGAGACTGTAAAAATACAGAGTGAAAGACTCGCTAGAATGGTGGCAGCTTATCTCTGAGAAGAGATGTGACCGCTACTCGCATTTGCAAAAAGATGGTTACAATGAGACTCTGAAGGCATTTTTACAATAAACAGGAATGTCAAAAATTCTAGACATCCAAAAACCTAACCCTAGGAGATGAAGCGCCAAAAGTCATGTGGGCCCCGTTTGGATAAGTTAGTACATCAACTTCCCGGGGTCGTAACTTTTGCATACGATCTCCATTTTAGGCGTATGATAGCTCGTTGGAAAGGTATCGTCAAGGAGATTTATTTTGGGGGCTCAATTATGCCTTTGTATATCACTGAGAACCTCCATCTCAAAAAACCTTCATTTAGGCCCTCAAAATGGCCCCGGAAGTTAAAAAATGCTAAAAATAGTAAATTGCCAAAATTGCCAGAAAACTATTTTGAGCCAGTTGGAAAAGGTGGGTGGCCACCAATATCCACCTGGATCATCAAGGTAGAAGGCTTTGGATGACTTCTACAAGGCTTTGGATGACTTCCACACGTCTAGACACTTAGACCTATGTGGAAGTACTTGTCTAATGCTACAAACATCAACACTCCCTCTTAGCGAGGAAGGTATTCTGCACCACTCCAAGTTTTTCCCTAAAGAACACAAACTTCCCTTTAACCAAGGGTTTGGTTAGAATATCTGCAACCTTCTCATCTATGGAAACATACTAAAGCTTGACTACTCCCTTCCAGATCTTGTCTCGAATGAAGTGATACATGATCTCAATATGCTTGGACCTATCATGGAATAATGGATTCTCAAAGAATTTGATAAAACTCTTATTATCACAGTATATCATTGTAGGCTCCAACTCCTAATCAAATAAACATGTAAGAAATTTATGAAGCCAAATGGCTTCACAACTAGCCATACTTGTTGCCATGTACTTTTCCTTTGTTGAACTGAGTGCTAAAACATTCTACTTCATGTTGAACCATGTAATCATTGTTGATCCAAAGCTGAAGCATCACCCTAAGATGTTCTTTCTATCTACTGCACTTCCTGCCTAATCTGAGTCTGAATATCCATGCAACCTCACTCCATCACCTCCAAGATATATCAATCCATACTTCATTGCACCTCTCAAGTACTTGAGAACATGCTTCGCTGCTATCTAATTCACTTGCCTCTACTCCACATGAACTAACTCAAGGTGTTCATAGAAAAACATATATCTGACCTGGTGTTGACCAATTACATCAAGAATCCTATGAGTTTCATGTATATCCTGGGATCCACCAACTTTGAATATGAAGTGACAACCTTCTTCATATTGGTAACCATAGGTGTAGCCATCGGTCTACAATCCTTCATCCTAAATCTCCTCAAGATCTCTACTATGTACTTCCCTTGACCAAGGAATATCTCTCCCGACACCTGTCATACCTCTAACCCCAAGAAATAATTCATCAATTCAATGTCCTCCGTCTCGAACTATGTATCCAAATATGCTTTGCACCCTACTATAATCTCTTATTCACCTGTGAGAAACAAATCATCCACTTAAAACACCAAGATGAGTGGATCAAACCCAACAAGTATGTACTACAATTTAGGATCCGCCTCACTCTTGGTAAAGCCCATACTCAGCAAGCATCTATCAATCCTATAATACCATGCCAGGGGTTCCTATTTGAGTCTGTACAAGGCTTTCTTAAGCCTACACACATGAGACTTCCTCCCATGTATCTCAAATCCATGAGGTTGTTCTATATATACTTCCTCCTCAATGATCCCATTGAGGAAAGTGGTCTTCACATCAATATGGTGAATCCTCCACTTCATAGTTGAAGAAATATAAACAACAACTCGAATAGAAGCATACCTAGTGACTGGAGAAAATATCTCTGCGTAGTCCACTCCCTCTCTCTAGGAGAACTCTCTCGCCATGAATCTCAACTTGAACTTCTTGATGCTACCATATGTAACATGCTTGATCTTGTAGAGCCACCTCGAACTCACAACTGAATTCGTCTTTTGTCTCGACACTATGTCCCAAACATCATTCCTCATAATAGAGGTGTATTTCTCTACCATGGCATCCCGCCAAACCTATTGATTTGTCGTTTCCTCAAAACTAGAAGGCTCAACATCAATGATGATACTCATAAACACCATATATTTTGAAAACTTATTTAGAGGCATGCTCTCTCTGACTGCACTCCTAGGAGCCTCACCAACATCCCTCAATGTCTGCAATATCCACCAGGGTCTCCTGACATAACCAGAAGGGGCTAAATCCTCCTCCCCACCTGAATTCTAACTCCCTGAAATGGAAGTTGTGTACTTATGCTCATCCTTCGAAACTTGTTGCTCCTCATCCTCTTTCACTACTGATGACTCCAAAGATCTCTTAGATTCCAAGTTCTCCTTGAACTTAACATCCCTTCTCACAACTATCTTCTGTTGTGTTGGTATAAAGATCATGTAATCCTTTTAGGACTCGTTGTACCCCAAAAATATACCCTTCAATCTTGAAGACTCCAGCTTCGTCCTCTTCTCCATAGGCACATGGATGCAAACTAGAAAACCAAAGATCCTCAATTGTCCTATCTATGGCTTCACCCATGAGAATGCCTCCTCCAGAGTCTTGTCCCCCGATATCTTGTGAGGACTCTTGTTCTGCACATATATTTTCGTGTTACATGCCTCATCCTAAAGAAACATAGGAACCTCTTGGTCATGTATTAAGGCCTGGGCAGAACCGATTATGGACTAATTCTTTCTTTCTGCAACCCCATTCTGCTAAGGGTTGCATGAGTTTGTCAACTCCCTCTTGATCCCTTCCTCCTTGTAGAAATCCTTGAATTCATTGGAGTTGTATTATGCCTTGTTATCCAACCTGAAGACCTTAATTTTATTTCCTTTTGGGTTCTCCATCCTAGCCTTGAACTTCTAAAACCAACTAAATACCTCATCCTTGGTCTTCATAAGGAAGATCCAAGTTTTTCTGGAAAAATCATCAATGAATTTCACATAGTACGATGCTCCCTAAACTGATGCTAGTCACATCGACCCACTCACATATTAATGTATAATATCCCAGATCCCCTTGTATCTACTCTTGTCGCTTGGAAAAGAATCCTTGGTTCTTTCTAAGTGCACACCCTCTACACACTCATGGTTGCTCAACACTAAAATTTGGAAGACCTGTAGCAACCCCCCTCAGAATTGGAAATGCCATGTAGTTCAGGTGTCCCAACCTCGTGTGTCATAGCTTTCATAGGCTGTCATTGTCATGTACCAAATCCTAAATAATCTTTCCCTACAACCTGTATAAAGTTCCCTCTCTAACCCTAATGACGAATGTTGTGTCCAACCTATCTTTCTCTATATGTATTAGTACTTTCCCTCTCTAAAAAGCAATGGAAAAACCCATATCCTCCATAGTTGAGACTGAGAACAAGTTCTTCTTCAGTCCTTGTACGTAAATCATATCATGGGCATCGAATGAACCTCTGTTGACGGGCGAAATTGATCGTCCGTCAACTGGAAGAGTGGATCCGCTCCGGGGTTGTCTAAATAACCCAAGTCGTTTGGGATAACCCACCCTGACGGGTTTAGCGGCTCCGTTGGCCGATCTAAGGTCCTAAGAAAACAAAAAAGAAAACTACTCTAAAATAACTAATCTAAATAAAAAATAACAATTAAAACAAACTAATAAACTAATCTAACTATTATATATACAATCTACTATCTAATACTATAATAACTCTATGAATTTAAACATCTAACTACTAACAGAAATAAATCTTATTCACAAATGTACAATATTTACAAATTACAAATTTAAATGAAAACCTGCAAAAATCATTGGTAATCTGTCCTAAGACAACGAGAGCTATTGTTTTTCGATTTTTATAATTTTATGAAAAAAGAAATAAACTGAAAACTATCTAAACTAAGCAACTAAACTAATTACTCTAACTACAAATCTAAACTAATATATTTATCTAAGCTACTTATATTATACTAACTAATTAACTATTAAATACTAAATAACAAACTGACCTGA
>ML783738.1:264115-280883 GCA_009831015.1 Picea engelmannii
TTTGGTTCAAAGTTTCCACCTTCCTTTGGCAAGTATCAAAAACAAAATTCTTCACCTAGGACAAGCTCTGTCATAGGGGATTTCAAGGCCCTTATAAATGGTTTATCTTTAATCAAGTAAAAGAAACCAATGAAGACCTATTCAATCAAAGTGCAGTTGTAAACTCTCTTTGGGAAAAAGGAGCAACCATGTTCTAGCAATCCAATAGAGAAAAAAAAAATACACTAGCTACTCTAGAAAATTGGAGGCAAGTCCATTCACATCCCCTTCTCTGAACACATCTTAAATCCTCTTCCTAGGTTTTCTTCCATGGACAGTTTGGAAAGAATGTGATCATAAAATATTTCTAGATCAAAAAAAATATGATAGTGTCCTTTGGAAGACCATTGAGACCAACATCTAAGAATAAGTTCGAGTGGTAGATGGAAAGGTGAGGGATACACTTACATAGAGCATGAGCATAGAATACTAGACACATGGAGAATTAGTTCCCACTCCTCCACAAACAAGAAAAATCAATCTATCCTCTGACAAAAAATCCCACAACATCAATCTTCTCCATCACCCCTCAATTCCATCAAACTAAACTTTGATGGATCATCCAAAGGAAACCCAAGTTCCACGGGAACTAGAGTGTTCATAGATAGAAAATGAAACATTCTTAGAATCTATGCTAGATATTCTAGCACTAACACCAACAATTTAGTAGATCTACAAACATTGGAAAAAAGTATTTAGTTAGCAATAAATCACAACAGTGGTGGTTTAATGGTAGAGGGAGGCTCACAAATCCTCATAAAAATTATCACTAGCTTAATCTATGGAGTCCCACCATACAAGGTAATCCCAAATAGTGGTTATTGACATGCATGGAATCAATAGGAACACATGTTTCAACCATTCATTCCATCCAGCCATCTGATGTCAAGATAATGGCTAAAAAACTAATGGGCAAGCTTGTAAATGAATTCATTATTTGGAAGAACTATGACTTGAATATAGAATGGGAGACCATGCAAGACAATGATCTCAATTGAGATTATCCCACGGTCAATCATGAACATACCACACCCCCATATGGGGTCTTAGGGAGGGAAAATAGCATGCTCGACATTCCAACAAATGGCAACATGAACATCCAATCACCCTTGGTAGATGGTAAAATGTGTGGCATTCACCAACTTAGTTATGAATCCAAACAAGACCATGAAGAGGGAGAAGGAAGATGAGAAAGGGATGCACTCTACACCAACTTGGCTTTACATCTAGGTGAGGGTTCAACAAGGGATGTTGCAAGGAATATGACTTAGGATGATGGCTTGCTAAGGCATAATGAAACAACATAGTCATGGGTGATTATGGCTCTCCACTTTAAACTAACATCATTCTCATTATCATAGCCATATAGCATAAGATGGATCACCCTGTCAATCTTTTTCTATGCAATAGACACCAGAGGAGCAAGGTGAATTGGTGGAGCTATGAGAAAGAAAGAGTGGAAAGGATTGTGCTCACTAAGGCAAGTATGAATTATAGGACATCAATCCTAGTTTATGAAGAAAAACGAAAGATAAAGAGGATAGAGAGGTGGGAGTTGAACACTAGAAGAAGGAAAATGGGGAGGGGATTGAATTGAACCTACCCAAGTACAAAGGCAAGAACATACCCCCTAAATAAAGGTCTTTAAAGGATTCCATGCCCGAAATTAACTACACCAAAGGTCATAATTCAAAAGAGCTCTACATAACTTAGGATTTTCTAAGTAGACACAAAGACACCATAATGCAAAAACTGGAAAGACTGGAGGAGAAGGTTCCATTCCATAAAAATGCCATTAACAACAAGAAAATAGATAAAGAATTGGCACACATCATCCTAGATATAGGATTTTCACAAACTAGAACCACCAAGTATTTTATGAGCCTCAACCTTTACTACCATACAAAAGAAATAATAGTTTGTCACATGGACTCAACTTTTCACAAAAGAAAACCTCTTCTAAGTAATATTTTAAAGAAGCTACATCAAATCAATGACAAATACTTCTTCTTACTAAAGATCATCAAGATTCAGATCACAATCTAGAGGAATACCAAGAACCAAGGGTAAAGGAGACAGAAAATACAACCAAGTTGGAGAGAACTCCCAATATCCCATCTCCCTTGATGATCATGATGACTAGTACAAAGTCACTCTAGTCCACCTCTATATTTGAGGCTATAGTTTATTTATTTTATTTCCATTGTTATGTTAGCATAGGACATAGTAGCAATGGGCCCATATATATCCATTACTATTTTATTATGTTTCTATTGGGACATACTCAAACATTTTCAATCGTTAAACATCGTATTACTCAAGTCTATAGACTTGACATATCATCATAACCACAATCAATTTAAAGGTTTGTTGACTAAATTTTTTGAAAACATATAAATATTTTATGTGGATTTCTTGACTAATTTTTTTGAAAACATGTAAATATTTTATTTGGGTTTCTTGACTTATTTTTTTGAAAACGTGTAAATATTTTATGTCTATATTAATAGATAACCTACCCCTTACTTTATACTCATAAAGGCTTCTCAATGTTGCGTGATTTTCATAGATATGATGTCAATATCATCACCAATGTTGTTAGTACATTTTATTTATATTATATAAACAATTCCCCTAAATACATTTATGTATCCACTTACAAAATTATACAACTAGTGTCTAATATATTTTGGACATAATGGGTTTGGGTTCATCTGTCCATGAAGCTAGTCTATCATAATGGCACTACCTTAGCAATGCATTTATTTGTTAGTATTATATGTATCTTTAGGGTTGTTATATGAGTGAATATAGAATAACATATTAATTTGGCTAAAAGATATTATTTATATTAATATACTTTCAAAATTAAAGAATGAGAACATTAAAGTAAATTGGGGATAACCATGTAGGATGAAGTAAGAAAGAGTTTGCATTCATTTCGACATTATAAAAAGGATTTCAAAATTAAAGAATGAGAACATTAAAGTAAATTGGGGATAACCATGTAGGATGAAGTAAGAAAGAGTTTGCATTCATTTCGACATTATAAAAAGGAGGATTGTGAAGTTTTGATTAAAGTAGGAGCTCATCATCAAATCAACGAGGCAATTACAATTAAAGATTTAATCACCGACCACCTTTAACAACCTTGGAGTCAAATCATACAAAAAAAAAACTTACAACTTTAATAAATACAAAAAAAAATAAAACCTTGTATAATGCATTGAATGTTGAATAGGCATAAACATAGTGCATGACTCCACTAGTAACCAAAATGAGTGAAATAACTCTTATGCTTCCTTTCCTTATGCATGTATATGATAGTATATTTAAATATATTTAAAGAAAGTAATCTATGTTTTTATTAACATGCATATTGTTGAATTATGCTATGTTTTGTCTATTATGGTGCAATGGTAAGTTGGTAAGTTAGTGGGAGTTTATCTTCAATGGCTCTAGTTCAATTTCAATGGATAGTGTATTTACATGTGAGTCTTTATAGACATGTTGTAAGAATTTAACTTTGTTTTTTTAACTTGATTTCAATAATGAGAAATAAATCATTTTTTTAACTTGATTTCAATAATGACAAATAAATCATCAGTATGTGTTTTGATAATTAATATACCTTAATCTCGATATTAGCAATTAAAATATTGATATTAAATTAAGTAAAAATAAAATCTAATTCTAATTAAAAAAAAAAAAACATAAATTTAAAAATTAAAAACATGTTTTTTCCTTTTAAAAAAATATATATTTAAATAAATCATTACATAACTGATATATTTATTTTTAAAAAGATAATTATTTTTTTCTTAATTATTAATTACATATAATGCACTAAAATTTAAAAGAAATTATATATATATGGTAAATAGTCTTCTTCTTGATTTATGTATATTTAAATAACAAATCTCTATCATGGATATATTTCTTTTAAAAGTAAGTAATATTTTTCTCTTTTAAGGTACGTAGTCGATTTCTCGAGGTATTGATATCCAAATAATGATAGAATCTATCATCATTGTATTTCTTTTCAAAGGGGTAGGTAATTGTCCTCTTGATTTATGTGTATCTTCTTGTAATGGTATTTGTGTGTGTTTTTTATACTATAGTTTTCCTAATTTTAAGCAATGTACTAGAGAAAACCATACAATGATCGGTGGTTGATTTAACTTCAACACACCTAAAATATTAAATATTAAGCCATAAGATAAATGTGAGGGATGATGAGAGATACACTTATATAAGTATAGTTATATAGTTTTGAATAAAATTTATTAAGTTTTTATAATAATAATAATTTAATTTTAAGGTTATGGTTTAGTTAAATATTAAATTGATATAAGAATTTTTTATTTATAAAATAAAAGATTTTTTTTTAATAATGGTTTAGAGTATTTTTCTTTAAAAATGATTTTTTCCAAAAAAAAATTATTATATTAATATTATAATTTTTGTTGTGTTGTATCTTATCACTTGTAATAATTTTTTTATTTATTTTTTATGTGACATGCATATTTAAGTTATCTAGTTGGGTTTTCTAGAGCACGTCATGCTTAGCTTATATCATCATTCGTCAATCATCATAACTAACACATGGAAGTGGTCAATGACACGAGATGAGCAATGAATGCAGAAAAAGGTGGGCATACGAGCACGGGGGCTTCACCTTGTTGATCAATATATTATCACGTTCATTCATAAAGGGGGTTTTTGAATTGTGAAAAACAAGGTTAATATATTGTAGGTATTGGGGGATGCACGGTACGTGGGGATTTATAGGTATTGGGGGTATAAAAATGGGTATCTAGTAAAAATAGGGGTTTTATTATTGGAAATATGTATTGGGAGGGGGTGCAACAAAAGGATTTTACCAGGTATTTATTAATATCTCTAGTGAAATTAGGGGTATTCTTTAATATCTTATGAATGCACACTCTATCTCACAAGTTCGTAGAGTGAGTACCATGTGCATAGGATCCATCCCTTGGTCATTTCCAGCATGTAGGAGATTAAGGGAGACCATGGTATGACATTGCACAAACCTTCTGGAATAGGACAATGTGATACCACACTAATGTCTAGTAATGAAGAGGTTAGTACACATATGCAAGATGCTTCTTATTCGACTTATGATGGTAGTAGGGTTGTTCTTGGGCTAGTTCCTCTCATTATAATCAACATTTGATATAGCATGGCCTCCCTGGTTGCCTCTATGCTTTGTATCCAATAGAGAAAGCCAAAGGGAGCAGAGCACTTTGAGAAACTAAGAACTGTGGACTATAGGGTGCCCATCTTGATGTATGAATCACCATATAGCCCAAAGGAAAAAGGAGATCATTCTCACAATAGAGAAAACATAACAAAATTGCCAGAGTATATAAGGAAGTCTTTGCAAGAGTGCAAAGATTGCTCACAAACCAACAGACCATCATCAAAGCCCAATAGTAGTCCTTTTAGGCCAATTCTAATACAAACTAAAGACAAGAGGCTTTCCAAGGGTTTCAATGAAAGGTATAAAACTACCATAATTCAACACATTCAGAAGTTGTAAGGGAAAGTTTGAGAAAATAAAGAAGCCAATAGTAGCTCCAAGATAGATGAAGAATTGGCCAACATTGTGGTTGATACAAGTTTCACTAGGAGCAGGAACACCATATACTCCCTCGCGTTGGAATTCTATTGGCACACAAGAACTTATAGCTAGTCACATGGACACTGTGGAAGAAGGTGGGAACATAGCTTTGCAAGCTATTAAAGAGGAGTTACAATAGTTAAATGATAAATATCACTTTCTTCTTGAGGTTATTTAAGATTTTAATGGAGTTTCATAGGAGAATACAACAAAGGAAGGAGATCATCAACCATTGGGAGCAACTCCTTTCCACCACATCCCACTGGATGATGACAACACATAGATAGTCATAAAATTGGGTTTTATTCTTTTTTTTTAAAATATATTTCTATGTCTCTAAAAAAATTAACTACACATAGATAGTCATAGAATTGGGTTTTATTCTTTTTTTTAAATATATTTCTATGTCTTTAAAAAAAATTAACTAGAGATCATTATCCAAGTTACTTGCAAAATAATCACTTTTCATATAATCTAAAAGTTCATTGCCATAGGCTAAACCATGCTTTACTTGGTTTTCATATTTTTTATTTTAGTTATATGGCCAAAGACATGTTACTACACAATTGTAGTTTTTGCGCTAGAAACAATACAAGCCTAGACCTTGTCTAGTCAAAGCATAGGTTCTAAAATGGGATTACTCATCTAAAACCTTTGGCCCTATATATAAATATTTTTGTTTGCCTCCTATAATATAAAAGAGAGGTCCCAAGCCTTTTTTTTATGCAAATTTAAGCAATGTTTAATTTATGAAATCTTGTCAAAAAGAATTAAAGATAACAAATAACCCTATATATAAATATTTTGTTCGCTTCCTATAATATAAAAGAAAGGTTTCAAGTTTTTTTTTTTTTTAATGCAAATTTAAACAATGTTTAATTTGTAAAATCTTGCAAATAACAAATAATTGAATCATCACAAATATACAATATCTAAAATGTTTTGAACATTCAGGTCGCATGTTTTAGTGAATGTAATGTTATCACAATGATAGGGAGGTCGAAGAGATAGACTCTAATAGATGTTCCATGACATTCAATAATTGCATCCCTTTGTTCACTTTCTCTTACCATTCATAATAGGCGTTAGATATTGTCATGCATTTTCTATCTATTTATTTATTATTCAATGAAGGCATGCAATTTATGGAATTAGGTCATTCTTTTATTTGTTCATTGGTTTTTTTTATGTAGGATTTTATTACAATTAAGGACCAATTATAGTTTTGAAGGACCAATTATTTCTCATACTATTTATAATAGGTGTTAGATATTGTCATGCATTTTCTATCTATTTATTTATTATTCAATGAAGACATGCAATTTATGGAATCGGGTCGTCTTTTTATTTGTTCATTGATTTTTATGTAAGATTTTATTACAATTAAGAACCAACTATAGTTTTGAAGGACCAACTCTAGTTTTGAAGTAAAAATATATTGTGTTTAAATTGCACATAAATACAAGGAAATTTTATTAAAATTTATTGGTTTATTATAGTCCTTCAAGCATATTATAATTTAACTATTTATAATATTTATGTAGAAATTATTAATTCTACCATAAACATGAAATCTAAAATAAAAGTGTTTTCTATCAATTATTATAATGTATATTATAACTATAATAATTGTTTTTCTTTTACATTCTATTCAATAAATTAACAATGTACCATAAAGATGTGAACATTTAATTTTAAATAACAAGAATTCAATGGTTTCCACTTACTTGTTTTTGTTTTTGGAGTTAATGGATGCCAAATGTGTTTCTTTTATATATTATTGTATTATAATAATTTAAAACTATAATTATTATACTGAAGTATTTATTAAATAATTCAATTTCTCAAACATCATATAATTATCTCAATACAAATAGTTTTCACCAAATAACAAATAAACAATTGTACTATAGTAATCCATACTATATTTACTAGTTTAATTATTTTTACAATAGTGTACATGTGAAGACATATCAATGTAGTTGTCATGTGCATGTTCTCAGATGTTCTAATAATGATCAACAAGTAATCATAAATCATAATCTGTATGCTTTTGATAATGCAGAATATTTATGCAATCACACTATCAAAAGATACAAAGTCAACAATAATTAAACAAGTGCATTAACATCATTACTTGGTCTTCATTAAATCTCTTATCATTTGCAACCCAATTATCCCTTTAATGTGGCTCAAATAATATATCCAATCTCCCATCGTTTGTAGCCCCTAATTATCCTCCTCCTAGTGCCCAAATGATACCACTCACAACACCTACTTATCCTCCTCCTAGTGTTCAAATGATCTATGAAATATCTTATCATCCATAGCCCAAGTGATCCCCTTCTTAGCACTTGAATAATCCTGCTTTTCATGGCACATGTCCCTCTATTGAGACTAGTCTTTATATGGCATGCCTCATGGGATGGTGTTACAACTCATCACATGGGTGACCAAAGAAAGCAATGAAAGTCGTAACACTGCTCCGAGACTCTACTTGAATTTCAACATCTCATAAGGCTCTATAGCCCTAGGCATATGAAAGGATCTCTATCCCTAGGAAATACATACATGTCTAGGGTAGCTAGCCTTGAATTTGGTGAAAGTATTATTATGTCATCAACCTATAATTATAAGTCATGATGAAAGTCCTTCATGGGCATGGGCTCCAAAAAGGTACATATTGTCACTAGCTTTTCAACCTGAATTCTATCAAATCATTCATGCTCATAGCACATCACATAACCATAAACTTATGTCAATTTGTAGTAATCATTCATTAAGCTGTCATGTTTCATTTATCAAATAGTAGTAACATAATTAGTCATCTTTGCACATTCATTCAATATTACCCAGTAATACACATTTCATCCATTTAATGTTATACAATGATTCATTATCTAGTGTTACATGTTTCATTCTTTCAACATTCCATAATTAATTTGAAATAACAAATTTACTCATTATTTAGAATTTAGGTAATACACAGCTAATTCATAATTTCAAATAACCAATGGTGCACACGACATAGTTCACAAGACACCATTCAATCATAACATTGCTCATAATCATCAAAACTATATATGGTTATACATAACAAAGAAAAAAAGACATTGAACCTCATCATTAAAACCACATATGAATATATACATATATATGCATAACTGGAAAAAACGATAGTCATAAATTCATATATCACGAGTGTCTCAAAAGTCATAAAGTTTCAATATATCATCAAAATAAGATTCACATGTACTAGTCTAGGAAAAGTGAGTGATCATTACAAAAAAATGTCATGCTCTATCCTAGATTGCTTCATGAATGGTTTTTATTTAGCAATGCATCAACCTATCATTGCCTACCATGTGTTTAGGTGAAAACTTCCCCTGTACTTAATCAAGAATTAATTGTCACAATTATAGAAATGGTGGCCACAAGTGTGGTGTTCACCAAATCTCTAGTTACTAACCAAGAACCATCCTTCATGTGCATTTTCTCTTTTCCTCCTGATTTTGATCAACACCAATTGTTGGTATTAAACATGCAGCTCACATTCTCACATTACTTGGGACCTAACATGAGTCTCAAAATTGTTATAGGAGAGCATAAATGGTGTCTTGCTCCAATTGTTCTTCTCTAATGCTCCCCTTGTTTCTTAGTTATTGATTTCTTATAGACTATAGAAGATCCCCATTTTATGATTCCTTAGGAATGGAATCATTCTCACTTCAAAAAAAATGGAATGGGTTTTTCTTAATTGTTCTTTGAAATTATAATAGGGATAATGTCCATAGAAAATTAATTCAATGAAGAATTAAAATAGATATGAAAATTCTAATGGGGATATTGTTCATGGGGATATTTTTCATAGAACACTTATTTGATTTAGATCATCAAAGAATTAAAATAGATAAAAGTACTCATAGAGTATGCAAAGATGTGATGATATATATGATGAAATTACTATCATCTATGTACTAGTCTAGGAAAATATAGTGATCGTTAAAACAAATGCCATCCTCTATCCTAAAATACTTCATGAATGGTTTTGATTTGGTGATGCATCAACCTATCATTGCCTACCATGTGTTTAGGTGAAACCTTCCCTTGCACTTAATCAAGAATTTGTTGCCACAATTATAGAAGTTGTGGCCACAAGTGTGGTAACCACCACATCTCTAGCTACAAACTGAGCATCACCCTTCCCATGTCTTTGCTATTTTCCTCCTAATTTTGATCAATGTCAATTGTTGGTTTCACAGCTCACATTAATAGGGAACTAACAAGAGTTGATCTCATAATTATTATAGAAGGGAATAAACAGTGTCTTCCTCCAGTTGGTCTTCTCTAATGCTCCCTTTGTTGCCCAGTTATCATTTCTTATAGACTATAAAATATCCCCGTGTTATGATTCCTTAGGAATGGAATGGTTCTCACTTCATTGTTCTTGAAAATTATAATAGGGATAATGTCCATAGAAAATTAGCTTTTTGAAGAATTAAAATAGATATGAAAATTCTAATGGGGATATTGTTCATAAAACACTTATTGATTTAATTTGTTAAAGAATTAAAATAGATAACAATCCTCACAGAGTATGTAAATATGTGACAATATATATGACGGTACTAATATCATCCATGTCCACTACACATATATATTGATATTGTTACCCATTTATCACCCGGTACCATGAATCGATGCTAGCAAGGTAGATATATATATATATATATATACCAAATGTGTGTGTGTCTACACACACACACAAAATATCAAGTATATACACTAGTGTTACACCCTAAAATTATAGGGGTTATTTCACACTTTCATGGGCATTTCTTCTCTCACCAAGCACAACAGAAGAACCTTGGATATTAGTAGCAATTACAAGTTAATGGCGACTTTCTAGAGGCGCATTGCACTAGAGGATTCCATTATGGGACACTTGGAACAATTGAGGAAGGGAGCCCTAGAATAGGAACACCCTACCATGATAGAGGTCCATAGCATGATTTATGGTGAGTTAAAGGGTCAAATATAGCCAAAAGAAGTAACTCCCTACATCATAGGAGGTTTAGAGTATGGCATGTGGCAAGACAAAGTCTAGAGGAGAAGAATACCCTACCTTGGAGGTAGCACTAATGCATGACATGTGGCAAGAAAATATGATAGAAGATGAATTCCCTAGTTTGGATGAGGCATGTGGGGTGGAAGCACTTGTTCATTCAAAGAAGGTCACTTGATGAGGAGAATTCCACTTCAATGGAGCATTTTGGTTGCTTGATCATAAGCCTACCCCCTTGTAGGAGGTATTTTTTGTGCAAGAATCCATTTAAATAATATTAAAGTGATTTTATAGGGAATTACATATTATTCAAGGTTTATTCCACATATTTGGAGGCATGTTATACCCTTGATACATTTGGGCAAGGACACTATGTTCAAGGAATTTTATACATATATGGAGAGTCATTTGAATGAAGAAGCACCATGTGGCATGGTTGACATGGTCTAAGGCCCTAAACCAAAAAATTAGTGCATACTCTAAAGAATCAAAAGGTGACAACTAGCAAGTGGACCTATGCAAAGGAAAAATAGGTACCAAGTCAATATGTTGACCTATGAGCAAAAAGAAAACCAAATGGAACATCATTTGCACTCTAGACGAGGATCACTAAGGTTTGGAAACTCTCTAAGGGGAGAACTAGGGGTTTAAGATACCCTAAATAACCTAAAGAAATCCCTAGGTAGGTGCACCCTTTGTTGGAGGACATTTTCTATGTATTAAAATATATGTTTCACCTCTTTAAACCTTAGATGGATGAAGCCCTATTTTGGGATGGAGGAAGGTATAAGTAGATGAAAGAATCATTTTCTAGAGGTGTGGTTGGAAGTGTGGGAGTTCCCCTACGATCTTATTTTAAGATATTTTGGAAGGAAGAAGTTAAGGGGTATTTCAATGTGAGGTTCTTCATCTTTGTTTATTTTTCTTATGTTTATTTGATGGATGGAAATTACCGATACAAATATGCTAGAATAATCTTCAAAGAATGGGAAGTTTTCTCCAATAAGAAGACATTAGGGATGAGATAAAACCCACCCTTTTTCTTGAGTCTTGTTGTAATCATTGTATTTATTGAAGGATATTTGTTGTTGTGATGTCCCACTTTAAGTTGTTCACTGCATTTTGAAGACTTCCCTAGCTAGAGTTGAAGGTTAAGTGTTACATGTTTAGGATTTATTAATCTCATGGTAAAATCACACTTGAAGAATGATGTATTATTGGTTTTTCATTTAATAAAAAAGGCTTCCTAATTTTTTCTACTTCATTTATAGTTTCATATGTGGTTGTCCTTTAATTTTGCATGGTTGCACATTGTTACTTGGTTGATTTATATTTGTTGCAAGGAGCATATTTGGAAGGGCCCTCCTTAATTTCTATATATTGAAGTAGATGCATGTAGTTAGTTTGAGCATGCTTATAATAGACTTACTATGCCTTCTTCCATACTATTCAAACCCTCTTGATCATAGTTTCTAACTTCATCATCCAATTGGATAGGCATTGGCCTTGGGAATCCACCATCTCTCTATTTCTAAAGAATATCATAAACACTTATCTTTACTAGTTCCCCCATTTTGTACTAGAGGAGAGCTTACCTAAAATGAGAGGAAGAGTTGTTGTGGTGACAATGTGAATTCTTCCTAAGTGGCTCTAGGGTTCACTTTATTTAGGGACTTGAGTATATTTTAGTGTAGGTTTGGGAGGTAATAACTAGTATATATGTATTCCCTTATATTTACCAATATATATCCAATATACCCATTAATGTATATGCTTGGTATGTGTGCCATTGTACATATCCACCCATAAGTTTGAGGGACGCATTGATGCTTCCATGTCTATAGAGGCATGGATGACAATGTGATCGCATGCTTAGTTGATACTCTATGGAGATGAAAGAGCCTCTTTTAGGCATTGTTGTGAGTGCATAAAGATCACACTTTATTTTAATCCACCTGAACTCTACCTCCCCCTTCTTATGCATGTGTTATTATGCAAAAGGAAATGTAGTTCGTCTACTAATTATGTGGGGTTCGTGTAGTTGCAAGAATGAAGCATGATAATGATTATAGAACATAAAAATATGTTGAGACAAGACACTATAGTAGAAACGAGTAGAAAATATTGCAAGAAATAAGTGAAACAACAACAATGGGCATATAAACAAATTGTGATATCTACATAAAGGATTTACACAAAGAATTCAAGTCTTTAGCAAAGCAATTATGTGAACTTTGGGTGGCATCATTGTAGAGGTCAAGTGACCTTTTCCCTTTTTGGTGGCATGTTTATAGAGGACAAACACCCTTTTCTCATCTATGTGTTGGTATAGAAGGTGTTCCTTCCACCCTTTTCTCATCGATGTGTTGGGTAAGGAAGATGCTCCTTCTAGGGTCTTTGTTTGCAACTTTGTAAGTTTAATTAAGACATTGAATTGATAAGGAAGATGAAATTTCACTATAGTGTATTAAAAAATATAGATTTAATGAGATGTTTGTGCTTGCAATCATATTTGTGTGTGCTTATGCTTGCAAAAACATGTGGGGCTAGGTGCAATCCCTAGATGACTTTAACAAAATATGTACCCCTCGCTCGCAACTTCTTAGTTAAACAAGTCTTCCATAGCATGGCACAATGTTTCTGTGCCAATGTTGAATCTAAAATGGAGTAGTTTCCACTTGCTCATGTTTACCAAAAGCTTGCTCGTGTTATATATATATATATATATATATATATATATATATATATATATATATATATATCGTGTGTGTGTGTTACACAACAAATTCCCACACTACTAAGTGTCACGTTTATGTATCACATTCTACTAAGTGTTACACTTAAATGTTACAACTTTATCATCATGTGGGAGTACTTGTCATGTTCCTTAGACATGATTGATGAGAAATACATCATTTGGAGGTCGAAATGTTACTTTTTACCTTGATATTTTGGCCTTAAATGAGCTTCATTGCCCCCCTACCCATATACAAGGAGCGATGATTGCTCCCCCAGAGTGTCCTAGGGAGCAATAGTCACCATGTGCACAGTTATGGGGGGGCGATGAAGTTGTTGCAACCATTTTTCCTTGATTTGTGAAGTTGTTTATGAGAGTTTGCAATTGGTTAAGGGATTGGTTTGAGCTATATCTTATTCAAGGCAAGGTCAATCTTGTTGGTTGAGCCAAATCCTCTTTTGACCACATCCTCTCCTAAAATCTTTCCTATGTTTGTGATGCTTCCAAGCCTATATAATGAAGGCCATGCTTGAGTGATAAAAAATGAGATAATTTTAGAGTATCATACTTCTAATATTAAGACATTCAAGAGAGAGAATTAATAGCATCATACTTATGATTGTGTGAGATCCAAGGGGTTGGAACGGAGAGCTTGGAGGAGGTGTTGCAACGTCGAACTTGAGATTGTAGGTGCTTCCATTTTGTTGGCTTTCCATTAATACATAATTTGGCCTATTCCTCTCATGTCTATGCATTCAAGTGTATGCATGTCTAATGTTGTTAAATTCATCATAGATAGATCTATTTTCACTTAACAATATAGTGTGGAGGAAGGAGATTTATCTTTGTTCTTTGCAGGTCTTTTCTTGCGCCTAGGACCTTGGACATCAAGGTCAAATGCTGGAGCAACGAGGACAACCGTCGTAAAAAGGTAAGTCATCCATATCTTCCTTCTCATTCTAATTGTCGGAATAGGCCTAAGAGGAAATTAGTTCACCATCAGTTTTCTTCTGTCTCAAATCAAGAGGGGTCTTGATCCAAGGGGGGTTTCACCTGTCCATAGGTGAACATTACCATAGTATCTATCTATCTACACACACACACACACACACACACACACACACACAGAGCAATAATGCTTCAATACAATTCTGAGTTTGATAGGGCATCACTTAATGGTTAATACCATGAATGAGGTTTAAGTTCATATAAATGCAAGCACAACATAATAAGGTAGAATATCAAGTCTCATTTATGGGAGGGTCCAAGGTATCTAGAAGTACTTTGTATGCATCGATGGAGTTGTTTTATGTATTTAAGATTTCATAACGTTTATACAATGTATACTTTTTTTATTTTTATTTTATCATAGAAATAAAATCAAATAAGTTAAATCAATTAATTCTTTATCTTTTTTTAAAGTTGAATAAATCAAATATAATTTTAGTAATGATAGTCATCATCATCACAATTTTGTCAACCATCTATATCTCACTATATAAAACTCTCGTATACCATGAAATATATAATAGAATATATACATTGTATTGTATTTTAGATTAAATAGTATATATCCCATCATATATTCCAATAATTACAAAAATACATAATACTTAACACTCACCCTAAAATTCCAAATAACACAATATTATCTACCTCCTTAAAACTCTTTCTACTTGAAAATCCACATCATTGTAATATATATTCTCAAAATTGCTTCTATATGAATGGTGTTTGCATTTTTTCTATCAATGCAAGTTTAACTTTCGTTCTAATGTAGTAATTTTATGCATGCAATCATTTCAATTCAATATAGTGGATGCTTCAAAGTTAATAGTACATGTCACTGGTATCATTGTTTGGATGAACACATTTTAACTAATTGTTTAATTTTTTTTGAGATCATGCGCCGAGAGGCTTCGATCAACTCTATGGAGGATCGTAGAGTGGAGCCCAAATTCTCATCCCATTGTAACATGTCTTGTTATAGACAAGAAATACCTAGGAGGAGTTTGGAATAACAATTTATTTATTTATTTTCTAGCTATATTATATCGAAGTAACAAAAGTGGAGTTTTGAATAACAATTTTTCTATTTATTTTCTAGTTACATTATATCGAAGTAATCAAAACAAGGCTACATGGTAGCAAATACCTGCCGAAGTTTGAATACATGAAAACAATGCAAGAGAGTAATTCATAGTAAGAAATTAATATGTTTTAAAAATAGTATAGATAATATATTGCTAATGATATCTACAATTATATTCACATAGTAAGATATGAATATAAAATGATTTTCTTTTTATTACTCTCCAGTAAATGTGCAATAAGACCTCAATTTTATTTGCCAATAACATAACAAATAAATAAATATAAGTATTTAAAAATAATAATAAAATTAAATATTTAATTTAAAACTATAGAAAAACTCAACACATTTTTGGTAAACAAAAGAAAATAAATAATATTTTTTTATTATTTAAAAATTAATATAAATTAATTTATTACAATTAAGCTTCCTCAAAGGAAGTGAATATTACACTCCATGTTTCTTTGCTTTGATAGATGGACAATGAAATGTAAGGAGCTAAAAACATAAAAAGAGATATTTAATATTATTTTAATATTATTGAATGTATCCACTTTTATCCATAAAAGTCTTCAACATAATAAATAGCATTACAATTGCATTGGAAGGAGTGAAGGCTGCAATAAGACTTTAAAGTCTTTGGCCAATAAGAGATGAGATAAATCACATTTAAAATTTTACTAAAAATATTATTTATCAAAACTTTGGTAAAATTGATACATATTTTATGGTCAACCATTGATTAATAGTTAGTCAACACTAACTCAATGCTATATACCATGTCTATCGGCAGGTATAATAATATATGAAGAATACTTTTTAAAATGTTTTAAATATTGAAGGAATTATACATCTCTTTCATATGAGAAAGTAGAAAACACCTATCCGTGAAATCATCATATTGAAATATTTTATTTTCTTATTAATATCTTTTTAAATGCTACATGTCAACTGCATATTATAAAACAATGAAGGAATTGCACATCTCCAACATACTGGGAAGTAGAAAGCACATGGAATAATATTTTTTTTACTTTCAATTACTTTAAGCCTCTTTTACTCTCTCTACATGAAGTTGATATAAATTATTTTACTTAAAGTGGATATTGAAATATTTTATTTATGACCAGTATGGAAATATTTTTTTGTTATTAATATTTTTTTAAATGTCTCTTGTCAACTCCATGTTGA
>ML783738.1:288939-306661 GCA_009831015.1 Picea engelmannii
ATATATATATATATATATATATATATATATTACTTTCAATTATTTTATGTATTTTTCTCTTTTTCTCTATATAAAATTTGAGATAGAATTATTTTACTTAAAATGAATATTAAAATATTTTATATATAACTGAAGATGGGAAAAATTGTTTTATCTCCTTCTTATGAAAGTGTAAAAAATACATTTTCACACAACATGGTTAAAATATCAACTATTAACCAAACCCAAACATGCTAATATGGCGTAGGTTTGTTGAATTTTTTTTATTTTCCATTGAAAAGATAATTATGGTAAATGGCGTATCCAAAATAATTATTTGCTTTAGCTGCACGACCTTTCTTGTCATTTTCATGACCTTTTATTGTAGAATCAATTAATAATTTCACCTTGAATGTATAATGCCTATTATATGGTTATGTACATGGGAATAAGTTTATAAGTCAAATCTCTTGATTCCTTTATTGAATAAATATTTACTACGACATTTATGTATCTTTATTTCCTTTATGGAATAAATTATCATGTGTGTATAATATTTAAATTTGTCTCTTTCACATCGTGACATTTTTAAGGTTATATTTGAGTTTGTCTCTCTTATTACTTTAAATATGTATAGTTTTGCTCGTAAGTTGTTTATTATTTTGTTTTGACCAGCATAATGACAAGGTTACTTTTTGAGAAAGATCACGTGACTTGATAGAAAAGTAGTATTTAATTTTATGAATATATAATAATTTTGAAATAATGATAAATGTAGTATTTAATTTTATGAATATATAATAATTTTGAAATAATGATAAATAAATTGTGATAGTTCTATATGTACTTGAAATTATAAGAATTTGGGATGAAGGGCATTGGAAACACATTGGATTTTATGTTAAAATATTAGAAGTAGCAAAAGAGGGAAGGTACACTTTTTACATAACATCTACATTTATATACATGTTTCGAAGGTTTTCTCATATTTAATTGGCATCAACTACCAAGATGTTAAATGAATTTAAATACTTGACTATGAGCACATATTATTCCTTTGTAGAAAAAGTGCCATGAGCATGGTCATATGTTTTGGGAATACTCCAAAAATGTGGCCATTAATAATGATAAATTATTAGAGACAAAGGATGAGTAGGTTTTTCAATAAGATTAGGGAAAACGAAAGATCCATAGAAAGAAAATCCATATTTTAGAGGTAAAGATCTCCAAAAGATAAAAAATATTTTTTACATCTTTTAATAAAAAAACAATCCTTAAAGAAAATCATTTGAGAAGAGGAATTAGTAGTTTCCAAAACATAAGAAAAAGAGATTACTCCTACAAATAAAAGGCAAGAGGAGGGCATGAAAACCTAACCCGACTCCATTAGATGGTTCAGAAAGAAAAAGAAGGAAAATAAAAGTAGTAGAACATGTAACTCTCATGTAGATATAGGACAATGAAGGGTAAGACAACAACAATAAAACATCCTCTAGTGAGGTAGATGAAGACTCTAGGGATACTTAGGAAGACATAGAAACGGTATATGTGAGCACAAATAACTCCTTGAACAGTTTGAGTAGGAATATCTTGATAGCCTCGCCCCAAAGAAGATCACACAGTTCTACAAAGAGGTGATGCAAGAAAGGCCAAAGGGGGAGTGAAAACCTCTAGTACAAGGTAGGTCACATGGACCAGGGATCAACACAATCCCTCTTAAACATAAGAAAAGAAGGGGAAGAAAAAAGGAAAACCATGAAGGATTCAAAGCAATAAGAAAAATATACAAGACGTGGGATCCCTTTGGATCATCTAAGGTCAAACAAAGGCCTACTCAAACAAGTCTCTAATCCACCCCACAAATAGTTGGATGCGAATATCATTTCCTAGAATATAAGAGGTCTCAACAACAAAGGAAATCATCATCTCTTAAGAAACAAAATACTGTAAGAAAAGTTGAACATCATACTCCTATAAGAAACTAATTGCAACTCTAGCACAATGCTTAATATAGTAGAAAAATGATGGAATGAATGCAAACTCCACTCAATCACTTCTAAAGACATGGTAAGTGGTATGCCTATGATGTGGAATCCAACTTGAGTCATCAAGACATACATAACAGGGGAAGGAAGGTTTATCTTAAGAACCCACATCAAATGGTCTTCACACCTTAAATGACAAATGAGGAGGGCCACATCACATAGCAATACATTTGGATGGATTCTAGCTTTCAGAGAATATTTGGAGAAAAGGTTACAATATAATATCATATCTACTACCTAGTGCAGGATCATACCATTATCCTATATCATTACAGTGTGATAAGGGAAATACACCAAGTGTCATTCCCATCCAATTTGAGAAATTTTGTCTCTCGCACTTGGACTTCCAACAAAAAATGGGAGAATGGCGGTAGGACAGAAGAAACATCCAAGGAACTAAAATGTACAAACTCCAATAGAAACTTCAAAATCTAAAAACCAAGATGAAATAATGGAACAAAGCAGAGTTTAGGAACATTTTCTAGGACAAATGGTAGTTGGAAACCAAAATGGAAATGCTACAATGATAAATTATGTCCATAGGAATGATAAAAAATATTCAAGCATAGGAAATCCAACTCTAGGAAATCATTAAGGATTGCAACTAGTAAGATGAATATCTTTGGAATCAAAATTCCAAGATTCAATGGCTTAAAAAGAAGGGGACAAAAACACCAGATTCTTCTACCAAACCACCATGCAAAGGAGGTATCAAAACAAAATTTGTTTCCTAAAAAATGAGTAAGGCAACAAGATAGAGAGTCGTGACTAGATAGAGAAAGACCTCACCAACCATTTCAGTAGCCCTCTCTCAAAAACCCTTGGAGGAAAAAGGACAACTGATGGAGGATATCATCAACAACATCTCCATGTTGTAAGGGAGGAAAAAAAGACCCTTCTCATGAAAAAAATATCATATGAACAAGCCACATCCCTAGACCTAACTAGTTCATAACAGACTTCTTCCAAGTCTTCTAGCTAGTTAATGGAAGGAGAATATATGAAGTGGAAGAAGACTCAAGAAGGACAGGGGAAATGATCAAATCTCTCAATGCCACCTTCATCGCTCTCATTCCAAAGGAAGGAAATACCTCATTGGTAGATAAATCCAAACTCGTCTCTCTATGTAATGTAATCTTAAAATTATTACCAAAATTATAGCCAACTGCCTCAAGTCAGTTATGGAATGGAGTATATTGTAAGAATGAGGATACATTGAAGGCCAACAAATCTTAAATGGAGTGACAAGAGCTCATGAATAAATAAAAATGCTTAAAGGTGCTAAGAAACCAAGCATGTTGATTAAAATTGACATCTCAAAATCAATGGATAGACTGAACTGAAATTTCATGGAAAATATGCTACTAGCTTTTGGCTTCTCCCAAACGTGGAGTCATTGGATAAAAAATGAAGTATCCACTACCTTCTTCTATATTTTGTAAATGGGGTTCCCTCCATTCTCTTATGCCCCTCTTTTGGAATAAGACAAGGAGACTCCCTCTCCCCTTTCCTATTTCTCATCATAGCCAAGGGCTGGGGAACACGTCTTAAAGGAAAATATTTCCAACAAAGCCATTCAAGGCCTCAAATTCTCCCTAGGAGAATCCCTATCACACCTTCAATTCATCGATGATAACCTTCTTTTAAGAACCTCTACCTAAAATGAATCTAATGCCTTTGAAATTTCCTAAGCACCTTCATGTTAGACTCTAAGGGTTGAAACAAGAAAAATAATCCCAAATATTCTTATTCAACACAAGAGTAGCTATCCAAACAAACATCTGCAAAACTAGGATTTCAACATGGTACCATTCCATCTAAACATTGTAGCCTCCCCCTACTTGAAATTTCTCTTCATCATGCTTCCTAGGAATATCTATTGAGAAAATTAGAATAGAAACTCAATATCCAAATTTTTCATTATATCTCCCTTGCAGGAAAGATCACCCTAATCAAACAAGTCCTTTGGTCCATTCTCCTTTACCTTTTCTCACCACTAGCGCCCCCCAAGAAAATAATTAATGTGATCAAAACCCTACAAAGATTGTTCCTTTGGGGAGGGACTGATGTGGAAAAAATGAGTAGTAGTTTTCTACGAACACATTTTCCTCCCTAAGAGGTTGGAAGGCATAGGGATCAGAGACATTCACATCATGATAAAATATCTTGGGAGTAATATATGGTGGTGATGGATAAAAAAAAACAGGGTAGTTTGGGTGAAATTTTGGAGAGAAGGATATGCCAACAACTATATAGAACACACTCTTGTCCATTTGGCTAACCATACATGCAAATTACTCATTTAGAACAATGCTTGGAGAAATAGAGACCTAGTCCAAAATCACAACTTCTAGGAGCTCTAGGATGGAACATCCACCCTAATGTGAGAAGACGTGTGGCAACATAGGCTAACCATGATCTTGTACCTTAATCTCCAATATATATATGACATTAATTGTTTAACTAGAATTGACACTACATCCAAGATCGTTGGGAGGATAACATAGAAGACCACCTAGAATAGTATCCTCCCCTATGACACCATTAGACTCCAACAATAACATGGCCAATAGAGATAGCAGAAGAAGATAAAATCAAACTTTAGAAAATCCTTCAACACATGATAGTTTGCTTTAGAATAGGTAATGACATTATCTACTAAGGAGTAAGAGGCAATAGTTCATACACAATGAAAGAATCTAATCCGTATTTATGAGTGGAACGAAATGAAACACATATTTATAACATTAACATTGTAGATATACAATGAGAAATAACAAAGATATAGTGAAACTTGACTTCTATACAATAAAGAAATATGTTGAAACTGTAAAATGTAGAATGAAAATAATCTTGCTCCAATGGTGGTAGATAATCTATGAGAAGAGATGTGGTGGCTACATGCATCCATCTGAGAACATTACAATGAGGCCTCTAGGCCTTTATAGCATCAAGAAGTAATCAGAAAACCCTAGACATCCAAAAACCTAATCCTAGGAGATGAATCGCCAAAAATCATGTGGGCCCCGATGGGGTAAGTCGGTACATCAACTTCCTGGGATTGTAACTTTTTCATATGATCTTCATTTTAGGAACACGATAGCCCATTGTAAAGGTCTATCCGAGGATTACACATGTTTCCGTCACACTTTGACTTACTCTACTGTGTGACTACGACGAGCTTAAAAAACGTTGTTTAGGGCCTCAAAACAACGTCGAAAGTTTAGGACCTGAAAATCTAGAAAAGAAATACCAAGATGAAAATTGTATGTGAGCGAGTTGGAATAGGTTGGTGGCCACCGATATCCACCTAGATAAATCCTCCCCTCTTAGGAAGCAATGGTATCCATTGCGTTGAGTTCCCCCATTAGATGAGGAAATTTCTGCTGAATTTGGCCCTAGGTGAGCCACTTGCCTTGGTGCAGGAGTTACCTCGCTTTGACAACACGATAAAGATGAATTTTTGTTGGTGAGTGCCCTTGACTTGTGTGCCCATGATCTGATCAGTGGATTCTTGTTCCATGCAATCATGGTTGAGCTCTGTCAATGTCAACTATTATGTTATCTTTAAGGTGTCCAATAATGGTGGAAAGTATGGTCGAAGGAGGTCCACATTAAACATCGGGTGTAAGCCAAGGAAGTGGGGAATGTTGAGCTCAAAAGTATTGTCACCCATAACCTTGGTGATGGTGTAAGGTCCATAGCAGAGTGAACGAAGCTTTCGATGGGGTCATGTAAGGAGTTATTTCTGCAAGTGCAACCAAACTTTATCTCCCACCTGAAACTTGTGTGGCACTTGGTGTTGATCATGACGCTACTTGTACTTGGCATTAGGCTTCTACAAAATATACTGAACCTGTTGACCGATGTGTTGGATTCGTTCAATGAACCAGGTGGCTTTTTCAGCTTCGATTTGAGCATGGGACAATTTTTCCTGAGTGGACGCAAGGGGTAGTGCAACATCCATGGGACCCAATGGTTGGAATCCCAACCCCACCTGAAAGGCGATGTGGTTGGTTGAGCTATGTATGGCTCTATTGTAATTGTGTTGAACATAGGGAAGAATCCCATCCCATGTGCACGAATGCTTGGAATTGTACATGTGCAAGATATGTACGATCATTTTGTTGGCAACCTCGGTTTGGCCATCCATTTGGGGGTGCAAGGTGGTGGATTTGGTAAGCTTGGTGTCCAACAATGAATAGAGGATTGAACATAATGTGTTGAGGAACTGAATATCCTGATCTGAGACAATGATTTGTGGTATCCCAGAATGTACCCACACTCGTTTGAAGAAGAGCTTGTCAATGGCCTCCACTATGATTCTCTTCTTGCAGGAGACCATAATCGCCATCTTGGAAAATCGATCAACAACCACAAAAACAAAGTCATTTCCCTGCTTGGTTGAAGGAAGGTCTGACATGTAATCCATCGAGATGGATTCCCAGGGGCTATCGGGAGTAGGCAGAGGGGTGTACATACATTGTTTCTTAATGGTCGATTTGGAAATGGAGCAGACTGTGCGGGACCTGATATACTTGTTGACATCCTGTCGAAGTTTCGACCAATAGAACTTTTGTTGCAACACTGCCACTGTCTTTTCTATGCCGAAGTGTCCTGCCACTCGGCTATAGTGAGTTTCCCAAATCATCTTCACTTGCTCGCTTGATGAGATTCAAAGATGGCCCATATGGCACAATAACCCATCCTGAAGGTGGAAATCAATGACAATTGTGTTTGTTCCCAACATATGGTAGGTAGTGACGAAGTCAGGATCTCTCTCGTAGATTTGGGGCCATCTGGAGGTCTCATGGTCATAGGAGTGAAGCACTGTGGTTAGTTTTGCAACTAGAGGTCGACTGAGGCAGTCAACAACGCGATTGGTGCTCATTGTCTTATATTTGATGTTGATATGGAACTGCTACAAGTATCTGGACCACTTCTGATGGTAGTCATTCTGCAATTTTCCTTATGTTTGCATGAACTGCGGAGGCTTATGATCAGTTTGGATGATTATCTCCTTCTCGAGAATATAATGCCTCCATTGGTGGCAAGCTTGTACAATGGAGTACATTTCTTTATCATAAGTGGGGTATTTACTGATGGTAACTGATAGTGTCTCACTATGATAGGCCATGGGATGCTCATGTTGAGTGAGAAATGCACCTAAAGCATAGTCTAAAGCATTTGTCTCAATCTCAAAAAGATGCTACAGGTCGAGTAATGAGAGCACCGGGGCTGAGCACAAGCGTTTCTTCAAATCATCAAATGCTTTCAGTTATGGTTGGCCCCACATGAAATTTTCCTTGCCACCACCCATGGTATCTTGGATAAGGGCCCATGCAATATGGGAAATCCCAACATGAACCTGCGATAGAAATTGGAAAGGACTAAGAAGCTCTATAGCTCAGTGAGTGTGGTCAGGGCTGGCCCGTCACGAATGAATTGGATCTTGGCTAGATCGACATGTACCCCATGCTCATAAAAAATGTAGCCTAGGTATTGGACCTTGTTCATCACGAAAGAGCATTTTTCCAATTTTGCATATAATTTTTGTTTCTATAGAGTGTGCATAACCTGTTCAATATGATGCAAGTGTTCCACCCAACTCTTGTTGAAGATGAGGATGTCATCCAGATACACCACCACAAAATAATTGGTGAAAGGCTGCAATATATTGTCCATCATCCTCATGAAATTTGTTGGGGCATTCGTTAAGACAAGGGGCATGAACAACCATTCAAAAAGACCTGCTTTGGACTTGAAGGTAGTATTCCATACATCAATATACTCTATTGGGACCTGGTGGTATTTGGACTTCAGATCAATCTTATTGAAGTATTTGTCCCCCTTGAGTTGGTCAAGGAGATTGTTAATTTGGGGAATTGGTTCCTGACTGTGATTTTATTTAGGGCTCAGTAATCAATGCAGAGTTTCCAAGTCCCGTCTTTCTTATACACAAGCATGATTGGGATTCCACAAGGTGATGAACTTGGTCAGATGTTCCGCTTTTCGAGAAAATCTTGGATCTGGTGCTTGATTTCCTCATTTTCTAACAAAGAGTGATAGACTGGGCCATTGGGTAGCGATGCACCAGGGGTCAGATCGATTGAATGCTTGACCTGACAATGCAGAGGAACCCCAATGGGTGAGGAGAATATGTCTTTGTATTCTTCCATGACCTTATCCACTTTCTTCTACTGGATGGAGAGACCTGTCACGGAGGCCATGGATGTGGCTGCAACCTTCCTCTCACTTTGAGCATGAATCACGAAGAATAAAAAATTCCTGGTCTAAGAGATGACCTTCCTGCATTGCTTGGCAGAGATCAAGAAAATGAAAGTAGGTGGGACTACCTTGGGTATCCCGTACAATTTTATGTCCAAAGTAATAATAACACTACGAGGCCTCAACTCATATACAACATGATGTTTCCATAAATAAGGTTGGCCCAAAAGAACATCAAAAACTCCAAAGGGGGTGACATCACACAATACCTCATCTTTGAAGGGCTTGATGTTGTAGGGAAGGCGACATTGTTGGATGACGTGGAGATCAATCCCATGATAGAGCCATCTGATGGTGTATGGTTGTGGGTGCAGTGTTGTTGGCAGAGCCAATTGCTTGATGACCTCCACTGAAATGAGGTTATTCTAGCTATCGCTATCAACGATGAAGTGCAACGAAGTACCCTTCACCCACATCTGTGAATGAAAGAGGCACTCACCTTCCTCAGGTTCATCAGGTTCACCGAGTTGGATCTTGGTGGTAGCAACTGTGCCATTGGGTTCTACGTTAGTGATCTATCTCCCTTTTTTTGGTTCTAACTCAGAGTTAAAACCCACATATGATTTAGAGGCTTTCACCTCGGCCACCAATGTCTACTTTGAACGAAATTCAATGGTGTTATGCCAGGGGCTCTTATGGAACTTGCACCACTTACCAGTGTATTTATTTGTCTTCCCATTGTCCTTCTTTGTTTACGGCTTAGACTGGTTGTCCTAAGGTTGTCCATACTTGCTCTATCCTTTGTTCTGTGGGTTGGAGCTTCCTTTTCCCTGCTTTTGTTGTGAGGGGTTCACAGACCCACACTTTCGTGTCTTTTATTTAAGCTTCTACTCAATTTTTACAACATATTGATAGGTCGCACCCAAGGACGAGATGTACAAAAACTTCATTTTTGTCTGGATGTATCTATGAAGACCAACACAGTATTTTAGCACCAAATGTTGCTCAGAATCTTTGATACCCAACTTGGTGCACAAGATATGGAAGACATTGGTGAACTCTCGCATTGTTTGGTCCCTTTCTTGTCGTAGTGTGGTCCATCTTGTATATAAGTCATCATAACTTCCAATGAGGTATTATTGTTCCTTAATAAAATCCTTGAAAGAACCCCAAGTAGGTGCGACTATAAATAATGAAGATTCCTCTGTTGCCTTTTACTCATAGAAAGTCTCCCACCAATATTTGACATGGGGGATGACCTTAAGGAGCGCAAATGTAATATTTTCTCTATCAAAAAAGTTATGGATAGAAAAATACCCTTCTAGAAGGTTTAACCATTTGTCTACAACATCTGCATCCATCTGACCTTCAAATATAGGAATATCATAATCGATATGTACCTTGAAGGGGGTAGCACCTCCGCTCGAGGAAGATGTGTCTCATGTTGGTAGTCGTTGAAGGATTTGCGCAAAATTATCCATCATCTCATTCCTTTATTGCACGAGAGATTCCTCGAGAAACGGTTTAAAGGGATCTCTTGCCCCATCGTCTCTCTTTTCTTCCCCCATGGGTGGTCATTGGGTTAGACGAGGCCGATCTTGCAAAGGCTTAAGTGGTTCAAGTCCCAACTGCTTATACCTTGACCTCATTGGGGACATGCACAGATAAACAAATGAAGTGCATACCGCTCTGATACCACTAATCCATATTTATGAGCAAAACAAAATGAAACACAGATTTATAACATTAACACAGATATACATTGAACAATAACATAGATACAATGAAACTTGACTTCTATGCAATAAAGAAATATGTTGAAACTGTAAAATGCAGAATGAAAACAATCTTGCTTGAATGATGGTAGTTAATCTATGTGGTGGCTACATGCATCCATCTAAGAAAATTATGATGATGCCTCTAGGCCTTTTTAGCATCAAGAAGGATAATGCAACAAACAAAATATCTAATCAATTAATTTGGCACATCAATGAAGCACCAAAAGTCATGTGGGCCTTGATGGGGTAAGTTGGTACATCAACTTCCCGGGGTCGTAACTTTTGCATACAATCTTCGTTTTAGGCGCACGATAGGTCGTTGGAAAGGTCTATCCGAGGAATACACATGTTGTCGTCACACTCAAACTTTGATTTCAATGTGATTGTGGCGATCCCAAAAAACATTGTTTAGGGCCTCAAAATGACCCTGGAAGTTTAGGACCCAAAAAGCTAGAAAAAAACTGCCAAGATGAAAATTTTATGTGAGCCAGTTGGAATAGGTGGGTGGCCATGGATATCCACCTATATCATAATCTTACTTACTTTCTCTAAACAAATTATAGGTTGAGAAAAGAAACCTTTAGGACAATATCTGCCAGCCAACTCTTTAGTCGAAAGTTTCCACCTTCCTTTGGAAAGTATCACAAAGAAAATTATTCACCTGGGACAAGCTCTATCATGGGGGATTTCAAATCCATTATAAATTGTTTGTGTGTAATAAAGCATAAGAAAACAATGAAATCCTATTCAATCAAAGTGCACTTGTAAACTCTCTTTGGGAAAAATGGGAAACTATCTTCTATCAATCCAATTGAGAAAAACATAATGTACTAGCTACCCTAGAAAATTGCAAAACAATTCCCTTCACCTTTCCTTGTCTCAACAAGGATTAAATCCTCTTCCTATGTTTTCTTCAATGAATGGTTTGGAAAGAACATAATCATATAATCTTTCTAGATAAAAAAAGATATGACAATGTCCAGTAGAAAACCATTGAGACTAAAATCTGACAAAAAAACGAGTGGTAGATGGGAAAGGTGAGGAAAAAACTTACATAGAGCATGAGCATAAAATACTAGACATATGGGGAATCATTCCCCACTCCTATACAAATGATAAAAATCAATCTATCCTTTGACAAAAAATCCCACAACACCAATCTTCTCCACCACCCCTCAATTCCATCAAATTAAACTTTAATGGAGCCTTCAAAAGAAAATCAAGCCCCTTGGGAATTGGAGTGTTCATGGATAGATAAAGAAACATTCTTAGAATCTATGCTAGATATCGTGGCATTGACACCAACCATTCAATGGATATACATGCACCAGAGAAAGGCATTTCGTTAGCAGTAATTCACAAATATGGTAGTTTAATAATAGAGGGAGACTCACAAATCCTCATAAATTTGATCACTATCTTAACCTATGGAGTTCCATCATACAAGGTAATCCAAAAATAATGCATATTGATAAGCTTGGGATCAATATGAACACATATTTCAATCATTCCTACCGTCCAACCATCTCATGTCAAAATAATGGCTAACAAACTGGTGGGAAGTCTTGTAAATAAAGGCATTCTTTGGAAGAACTATGACTTGAATATAGAATGGGAGACCCTACAAGATAATGATCTTAGACAAGACTATCCCATGATCAATCATGAAAATCTCACATCCCCAAATGGGGTGCTAGAGGATGTCAAGCCCATCATTCTAATAGATGGTAGCATGAACATCCAATCACCCTTGGTAGATGGAAACACGTATGGCATTCACAAACCTAGTTCTAAATCCGAACAAGAGCACAAAGAGGGAAAAGGAAGATGGGAAAGGGATGCACTCTACACCAACTTGGCTTTACATCTAGATGATGTTTCAATGAGGGATGTTGCAAGGAATATGACTTAGAATGATGGCTTGTTAAGGTATAATGCAACAAACATAGTCATGGGTGATTATGGCTCTCCAAACTTGCACCATCAACATTCTCCTAATCATAGCCACACATCATAAGATGGACCTCTCCATCACACTTTGTCTATGCAACAGACACCAAAGGAGCAAGGTGACTTGGTGGAGTTCTAAGAAAGCAACAATGGAAAGGATCGTGGCCTATGAGGCAAGTATGAATTATATGACACTAGTCCTAGTTTATGAAGTAGAACACCTCTAGAAAGACAAAGATGATAGAGAGGTGGGAGTTGAACACCAAAAGAAGGAAAATGAGGAGGGGGTTGAAAAAAACCTACCCAAGTACAAATGAAAGGACAAACCCCCTAAATAAATGGATTTGAAGGATGAGATGCCCAAAACTACTTACACTAGAGGTCATACTTCAAAGGCACTCTACATAACTCGTGATTTTCCAGGTAGACACAAAGCCATTATAGTGCAAAAATTGGAAATATTGGAGGAGAAGGTTTGAGGCCACAAAAATGCCACCAACATATAGAAAATAGATAAAGAACTAACACACATCACCTTTAATACAAGATTTTCAGAAAGCCTAACCACCAAATATTAAGGATAATCATGTAGGACAAGGTAAGTAAGAGTTTGTGTTCACTTTAACATCATAAAAAGAGGATTGTGAAATCATTATTAAAATAGGAGCTCACCATCAAGTCAATGGGGCAACTACAATTGAAGATCTCATCATCGACCACCTTTGGAAACCTTGGACTTGATTCACGCAAAGAACTTACAACTTTAATAAAGACATAAACATAAAGAACTTGTAAAACACATTGAATGTCTAATAGACATAAACATAGTGCTTGACTCAACTAAAAACCAACATGAGTGAAATGACTCTTATGTTTCGTTATGCATGCACAATGGTAGTATATTTAAAGAAAGTAATCTAAGTTTTTAATAACATGCATGCTATTGAGTTGTGTTATGTTTTTTCAATTGAGTTATGGTGCAATGGTAAATTAGTGGGAGTTTACCTCCATAGTGTTTATGGTGTCTACCTCAGAGTCTTCATAGTGACATGTTCTCACTGACAATTAAATTATCAATATTTGGCTTGGTACTTAATATGCCCAACCCTGACTGACATTGACAATTAAAATACCAATACTAAATTAAGTGTAAAATATAATCGAAATCCAATTAAAATAAATGAAAGTGTAAACCTAACCATTAAAAACACGTGTTTCTTTTTTGAAAAATATATATTCAAATATAGAGAACAAAATATACAAAACTTCATAAATTAAGTAATCAAATCATTATATAAAGAATATCTTTATTTAAAAAAAAAAAAACATATTTTTCTAGTTAATTATTAATTATATATAATGTAGTAAATTTTGAAGAAATTCTATTTTATGTTAGAAATATGATATATTTTTTCGAGAAGGTAAGTAGTCTTCTTGACTTATATATATTTTTAAATATTGTTTTTTTTTTGAAATAGTAAATATTTTCTCAATATATATTTTTAAATAAAGATATTTTTAAATATTTTCCTTTAAAAAAGGTAAGGAGTCTTCTTGATTTATATATATATATATATATATAAATAACAAATCTCTATCATGAATATATTTAATATATTTCTTTTAAAGGCAAGTAATATTTTTCGCTTTTAAAGAAGGTACAAAGTCGCCTTCTTGATATTTCTTTATGCATAGATATCTAGATAATGATAGAATCTATGAATATCTTCTTGTGCTGGACATCGTATTCGTGTGTGTTTTATTTTCTATGGTTTCTGTAATTTTAAGCAATGTATTGAAGAAAACCATAGAACGATTGGTGGTCGATGTTAACTTCTAACGCAAAATATTAAGCCATGAAATCTAAGAGATAGATGTAAGGGAGGGAGAAAATTATATAATTATAGTTATATAATTTTGAAATAGAATTTATTAATTTTGAAATCTAAGAGATAGATGTAAGGGAGGGAGAAAATTATATAATTATAATTATATAATTTTGAAATAGAATTTATTAATTTTTTTATAAGAATAATAATTTAATTTTAAGATTATGGTTTAGTTAGAGATTAAATTAATATATAAGATTTTTGTGTTTATGGATAAAAGGATCCGTTTCAAATAATAATTTGGACCATTTTTATTGAAAATTTTTGTTTTCATTTTTTTTCTTGTATGAATATTATAATGTTTGTTGTGTTGTGTCTTGTTACTTACAATAATTATATTTTTTGGGAAGTAGCATGCACCTTTAACTCATTTGGATGGGTTGTCAAGACCACATCATGTTTAGCTCATGCCACCACTTGTCGACCATTATAGCCAACACATGGAAGTGGTCAATGACATGAGATGGGCAACAGATGCAACAAAAAGTGGGCATATGAGTCCATCCCTTAGTCATTTTCCACATATGAGAGACCAAGGGAGACCATGGTATGATGTTGCTCAAACCTTCTGGAAAAGGAAAAAAATAGCACACCCAGGGATAGCAATGAAGATGTTGGTACACATGTGCAAGAAGTTTCTTATTCAACTTATGATGGTAGGAGGGTTGCTTACGCTACTTCCTCTCATGAAAATCAACATTTAATATAGCATGGCCTCTTCAGTGGCCTCTAGGATTTGTAGCCAATAGAGAAAGTCAAAGGGAGAGGAGCACGTAGCGAAATTGAGAACTATGGACTCTAGGGTGCCCATCTTAGTGTATGAATCACCACAAAGCCTAAAGGAAAAAGGAGATCATGTTGAGAGCAGAAAGAACACAACAAATTTGATGGAAGATACAAGGAAGGCTTTGCAAGAGCGCAAAGGTTTCTCGCAAACCCACAAACTACCGCCAAATCTCAACATTAGTCCTTCTAAGCCATTTCGAAAGAAAACTAAAGCCAAGAGGCTTTCTAAGGGTTTCAATGAAAAGCATAAAGCTGCCACAATTTAACACATTCACAAGCTAGAAGGGAAAGTTCAAGAGAATAAAGAAACCAATAAAAAATATGAGATTGTTAAGCCCCTAGACAAAACCCCATGTTAAGCATAAATCCCCATGTAAATCCCTAGATATTGAGTTGTTGTATTTCTATTGTTATATTAGTATTGTCTGGTAGACCTTCTAATTGTAATTGTACTCTCTCTCTCTCTCTCTCTCTCTCTCTCTCTCTCTCTATATATATATATATATATATACACACACACACACCAATGAGACCTAGTTTTAGGATCATCTCAACTTGTCTTGTGCATTGAATATATTGTAAAAGGAGGTCCCCTCCTCGAATTGCATTATTCATTGACTATTTTTGGAGTGTGTCATAACAATTGGTATCAGACATACGATCCTAGGGTTTCCCTCCTTCAATCGAGCCATCTCGTGATTTGAAATATAACTTTTTTTCTAGGATGGATAAGATATTGAAATTTTGAGGATACTGAGGATACCTATCGAGGTACATGTGGTAAAAATTTAAAGTACTTGTTCATTATACTTTATGAGATATAGCCTATGGAAGTTAGGGTTTATGATTAGTCCTAAGATCAGTTTCAAACAAGTCATCTTTGAATTTTCTCTATATCATTTTTTTGGAAAGGTTTTAGACTGTGAAATTTTCATGGTCATGAGGAAATAACAAAGTACTTGTGGTAAAAATTACATGGTTTGTATTATGTTGGTTTACTTTGTGAGATATAGGCTGTGTAAATTAGGGTTATTTGATTAATTTCCTAAAAATGGTCTCAAACATGTGTGTTCTTGGTAAAAGTGACATATCTGAAGCTTGGTAAGTCCAAATTGAGTTCCACCAGTTCCTTTGGAAATAATACACACCATAATATTTTCGGTAAAAATTTCATAATCATATATGAAATAGTGGACACACGACATTCCATACAAGTTCGATATCTAGAAAGGGATAGAAATCAATAAGTTTTGGGAAGGTTACCATAAATTTCACTTGACACATCAACTTTTGGTTAGACTTATGGCATTGCAGAGAAGACATATTAGAGAATTGCAAGAAAACATTTTAGACTCAAAAGGCCTAAAATTTCAGAGATACATTAGGATAATTTTAGGCCAACAAGACAGTCTTGAAATTAGTGTTTTAAAGGTACACAACTTACAATTGGCTTAACTTTTGGTTGAAAGATCTATTTTTGGTGATTCAAAATTTGTGATAAAGAGAAAAACGAGGAGTATTATTGTTGTTGTCCCACATGGAAAAGGGTGCTCCAAAAATTACTTCTCCCATTAAACCTCCAAAAGGCTCAACTAGGACTCATGAAGAAAATGAAGATACACAGAACCAACTATCCAATTTGAAGAATCAAATTAATGAATTGAAAGATGGGTCAGTGAAAAAGTATGATTTGATAAATGTACAAAAATATATGGAAACAAATATTGATCAAATGGAAAAGAAGATGGATAAAATTATGGAAGAATTGATAAATTCCATGTCAGCGATCTTGTTACATACATGAGATGAGAGATTCCCTCAAGGAGATATCAAGACACAAGGAAATCATGTAAATGTGGAGGAAATAAATATTGAGACCCAAAATCATGATTATTCATCACCTCCATATCCACATCAATGGAGGTTCCACTCAGCGCCAAAGAACTACTTAATTCCCAACATCAATATGAGGAAGTTTAATGGTAAAGATCATATAGCATGGATATTCCAAATGGAGCAATTATTTGATCTACACTGAGTGCGAACATTATAAAAGGTAACTCTTGCATCCTTGTATTTAGAAAATGATCCATTTTTCTTGTATCAAAGGCTTTGTGGAAAAAAAATGGTTCTATTATCTCTTGGTCCATTTTTACGGATGAATTGATAGCACATTATGGGGATATTAAGAGCAATACAATCTTTAGTAAATTGGTAAATCTTTGGTAAAGAGGTCCAATTACAGAGCATATTCAACAATTCCAAAAACTAAGTCTCGGGTTAAAGAGCATTTCAAAGGATAATTTGTTACATCTCTTTATGGGCACTTTAAAGGAGAACTTTCTACATGAGGTGCATCTCTTCGAACCTAAATACCTAGAGCATGCTTTCGGTATTGTAAGCAAAGTTGAAAGTAAAAATATGGCTACTAGAAGAGTGATCTCTAACAACTATAAAGAGCATCATCCTCCCTCTCCTAACCTCACTCAACCTACATGGTTGACACCTCAATAAATGGATGAAAGAAGGGCAAAGAGACTATGTTTCAATTATGATAGCAAGTACAGTAAGGGGAATAAATGTGGTGAGAATAAATCATTCTGCATAGATCATGAAGAAGAAGATCAAGAATTGGAATCATCGTAGGATATAGAACTACAAGAGACTACCGCAACTATATCTTGTCCTGTCTTGGCTGGCATCAGTACTCCACAAACCCTCAAGATAGAAGGATATATCAAAAAGAAAAAGGTAATAGTGTTGATTGATTCTAGTAGTACCCATAACTTCATTAATTGCAAATTAGCGAAACTTCTCAATTGCTTTGTATTTCCAACACCATAGTTTCAAGTAATGGTTGCATATGGAGGTACCATAAATTGTTCAGGGAATTGCCATAGTATTAAGCTCAATATGGGGGAATATTTATTAGATAGTCCCATGATTGCAATCCAAATGGGTGGTGTTGATGTTGTATTAGGGGTCCAATGGTTAGAATAATGGGAACAATGGCTCTTAATTTTCAAGAACTTTTCACGAGATTTGAAAGACGTTGTGGAAATATTCT
>ML783738.1:387311-409969 GCA_009831015.1 Picea engelmannii
CATGACTTAATGATATGGGAGGGTTTTTGGACTCAAATTTGACTCAGACGCCCACTTTCTTCCATAATCAATTCATCATGTAAGCCATAAACCCTAATTTAGTGGAGTCATCGATTTGTTCCCAGTGAATGGATGCGTTGTTGTTGACATGGAATGGGACAACACATGTACCTTCTTAATTTTCTTCCTTCACTTGATGTGTGCCTGGTCATTCCTAGCATTGAATTGAAAGTTGCCCCTAGTCTTAGTCGTCACCCTTCATAAATGTTGTCACCCAATGATCATTATATTAAAATGTTGGAGGCATGTGGTCATTGGGATCATGAGGCTTTATAACCCCACAATAACAAGATACATTAATTGATCAACTTTGACTAGATTGAAAGGTGCGTGCAATTGAAAATACTAACAACCAAAACTAAAAGGGATCAATACACAGACTACCAATGAGAGGTGATCTCGCTGTGGTGTGTAGGAATAGGCCTGACACCTTCAAAATTATCATTCTCCAAATATCTTATACAAATTTTACAAGGAAATTGTACTAGGACTAGACATGAGAAACAATGACTTGTGAATGGGGCCAACGTTGAAATTTTTTCAAACTATTTCTGACTACATTGAAATTTGACTCGGATTGACTATTCACATGCCTTAACGATATGGGAGGGTTTCTGGACTCAAATTTGACTCACACGCCCACTTTCTTCCATCATCAATTAATCATGTAAACCATAAACCCTAATTTAGTGGAGTCATCGATTTGTTCCCAGTGAATGGATGCGTTGTTGTTGACATGGAATGGGACTACGCATGTACCTTCATAATTTTCTTGCTTCACCTAATGTGGTCCTTGTCAGTCCTAGCCTTGAGTTGAAATTTTCCCCTAGTCTTAGTCGTCACCCTTCATAAATGTTGTCACCCAACGATCATTATATCAAAAGGATGGAGGCATGTGGTCATTGGGATCATGAGGCTTTATAACCCCACAATAATAAGAGACATTAATTGATCAACTTTGACTAGATTGAAAGGTGTGTTCAATTGAAAATACTAACAAACCAAAACTAAAAGGGATGAATACACCGACTGTCAAAGAGAGGTGATCTCACCGTGGTGTGTAGGAATAGGCCTAGAACCTTGAAAATTATCATTCTCCAAATATCTTATAAAAATTTTACAAGGAAATTGTATTAGGACTAGACACGGGCAATAATGACCTGTGAATGGGGCCAACGTTTAAATTTTTCAAACTGTTTCTGATTGCATTGAAATTTGACATGGATAAACTATTCACATGCCTTAACGATATGGGAGGGTTTTTGGACTCAAATTTGACTCACACGCCCACTTTCTTCCATCATCAAGTCATCATGTAAACCATAAATCCTAATTTAGTGGAGTCATCGATTTGTTCCAGTGAATGGATGCGTTGTTGTTGGCATGGAATGGGAAAATGCATGTACCTTCTTAATTTTGTTCCTTCACTTGATGTGGGCTTGGTCATTCCTAGCCTTGAATTGAAATTTTCCCCTAGTCTTATTCGTCACCCTTCATAAATGTTGTCACCCAACGATCATTATATTAGAAGGTTGGAGGCATGTGGTCATTGGGATCATGAAGCTTTATAACTCCACAGTAGCAAGAGACATTAATTGATCAACTTTGACTAGATTGAAAGGTGCGTGCAATTGAAAATACTAAAAACCCAAAACTAAAAGGGATCAATACACTGACTGTCAATGAGAGGTGATCTTGCCATGGTGTGTAGGAATAGGCCTAACACCTTAAAAATGATCATTCTCCAAATATATTATACAAATTTTACAAGGAAATTGTACTAGGACTTGTTGACGGGTGAAATTGACCGCTCGTCAACTAGAGGAGTGAATCCGGTCTGGGGTTGTCTAAATAACCCAAGCCGTTTGGATTAATCCACTTCAACAGGTTTAGCGGCTCCGTTGGCCGGTCTAAGTCCTAGGAAAGTAAAAAAACTATCAAAAGAAACTAACTAAGTGAAAAACAACTGCTGCAAACTATATACAAGTCTAATATATATATACAGTTTGCTAACTAATATTATAAAACAATAATCCTACTTATTAAATGTTCAGTTATCAATATAATTAAATCTCTATTATATATATACAGTATTCACAAAATGCAAATTTTGATCGAAATCTGCAAAATCATATATGAATTGTCTTATGACAGCGAAGCTAGTATTTTTTGATTTTTATAACTTTTATGAAAAATAAATGAAATGACAGCTATCTAAGCTAAGCAATAAAATAACAATCCTAACTGTAAATCTAAACTACAGAAATAAATAGTGAAACGTGTTCAGATTATAAGAAATTTATATATTGACTAAATTAATTAAATAGCACTAACCGACTGACCTGTAATAGCGTTTCCTATTTGTCCTGTGCACAGTACTCGCTTTCGCTGTTTGATGGGGGAAACCCACACCATATTTTCCAAATGCTTCTCATAAACAGGAAGTAGTGACGCTTGAATACTAATGACAGAACAAGCGAGACATGTAGCAACAACAATTTATAATTTAACAAATAATCATGTTAGGATAAATTTGAGTATGAAAATTTGCGTATTACTGTTCATTGAATGAAGAAGATCAACCTTCTAATCATCAAATGTAAACAGATTTGTTGCTGTGTATAAAATGAGAGACATCAAATATGGACACTATTTAAATCCCATCACATCAACCTGTAACAAATTATGATATCTAAAGTAGTCAAAAATTTGATTACAAATTGAAATGAACAAAAAAACTTGAACAAAAGTATGATATATTGAAGCTAAAGCCGTACAAATCCACTTTCATTCGAGTCTGAATAATCACCAATCCATAGTCTTTGCTCCCAAGCAACAATGATGTTTGTTTACAAAAATAATACATATATAAAGGCCACATGCTCAAAACATTCCTGTGGAAATTATCAAAACTGTTGCAAAAATTATGGGAATACAATCTCCCAAATTCCTATTTCTATTTAAGACTAACAGCCTAATCCAAAACTATGTAAAGAAAAATCATGTTCAAAGATGCCACAGTCGATCCAATCTCCTTTAAAATTCCTGTGTACCTGTCAATGCACCAGAATACATGTTTTTCAGATTGTATTTTAGTTGTAAAATCAAAACAGTTCAAATTTTCATAACTAGCTACAAAATCTCATGATTTGGTAGCTAGTTATTATTTACAAACATAATCGTATTGTATCAATTCAATCATAACAAAAATAGATGCGATTGAGCAAACAAATCCTTTATGCCAATTCAAAGCAAACAAAATCATTTAAAATCATTCTTGAAATACCATACCTCGGTTTCAGGGATTCGATTCGATCAAGCTATTTTTGAGTTAACAATGGCACTGTCTGCCTCTACATTTTTGAAAATGACAGAGCCTGTGGTCTTCTTCCTTTTATCATTAGCTTGCAGTCTATCATTTTCTTTGGTTAACACATTTACTCGGTCCTCCAAGGACTTGATTAAGGATTGGAGCAAAGGGACGTCTGTGTAATATCGGTCGAGCCACAACTTGCATTTATTGCACTGTGGTTGATCAGGCCGTGTGATTACAGGTGAAGAATTTCTTAATTTACCAGCAGTTCCACTGTCGAGTTTGATCCTGGGGAAGTTGGGGTCATCTCTAAGGCATGGTGGGAGGTTCGTCACATAATCATAGGGCTTGATTGAACAAAGGCCGTGTGAGTATGGATACTCCTCGGTTAGAAACTGCTCGATTTCGGAATCAGAATCTTCACTCAACAAAATTGGTTTTTGGTCTGTGTTTTGTTTAGGTTTACTGCGAGGCCTTCTTACCTTTGCAATTTATATCACTGTAGCTTCTACACTTTTTCTTTGTAGACCTCTTAACAAGCTTAGCACTATCTTTTAGACATGAGTCAGGTAGGGTGTCGGGTAGGGCATCTTTTGGGTAGGTTGAGGGTTCAACAGAGGGAAAGAGTGTAGGAGGGGTAATGACAGGCCTGAAAAGGGTTTCTGTATCCAAAATCTTGTCGACTTGTCCAATTTCAGGACTGGCAAAGCCATTCCTCAACAAGAAAGCTTCCCAACAATCGCCACTCAACCTTAATTGATGAACTATAATAATTTTAATTAAAAAGTGGTGGAAGAGGCTGGAGTCGGCTTTCTCCCTCTTGAAACATTTAGCGATTTTATATAAACTCCGAAGGAGGAAATGTGGCATATTTAAAGGAAATCTATGAAACTCATGAGTAGCCGGAGGTGGTATAGGAAAACTAAACTGTATCTACCCTCGCATGTAATGAACTGCTTGATAATAGCCAACAAATCATGCCATCAAGATTTAAGAGCTGTAACTGGCATACCTTTGTCACAACTGTTGATCTTCCTTGAGGTAAACTACAGTGGCCATGGTACTTCATCAACCTTCGAATTTTTAAACCATCTTTGTCCTTCAGCTGGAAGACCAGTGGCTGAGCTAAGGAAATCCTCGTTCAATTCGAGTTGGATGTCCCCAACTTTGGCTCTGCACCCATCGAATGTAAGTGAAAATTGCTGAGTGACTGCGAGGTTGAAACCCTCGAACTTCTCAATAAAAACCCTCCACCCATTCCTCTCTAGGTCCTCTCGGGCGTTATCAAACAACATCAACGTTTGAACACCGTTGGGATCGATTCATACTACAGGAGCCATAGAAAATATCACAATATCAACAGGGTAATCGGTGAGGGGTTTTGACAGGGTAGACACAAAACCATTTTCCCGCAGCTTCCCCAAAACAAGCAAAGGTAGCACGAAATGAAAGACAGAGGTTTAATGCTTATGTGTGCGAGGGTGGTGGAGTAAATTGGGCTCATGAAAAAATATCATGTCAGGTTTGTACAACCAACGACGCCTATTCAAATCATAACAGTGCATATCCAAAAAATATTTTAATCAAATGAATTATCACATAACCATTGAAAACCATGGTATTCATAACCAAAAATCGATCCGAATGTTAAATAAATAATGTCATTTGCACGATTTTAAAAGAAACACCAATATGTAGAATAAACCATTGCATCACCGATTTGATCAAAGAAACCAAAATATAAAATAACCATTGCATCAACGAGTTCATAAATCGAAACCATATTAACAATAGTCAAACGCAAAGTGAGTGGTGGTTTGTTGTTTTGATAAATGTGTGACCAATGGTGAATTGGAGGTAAAAGAGTTATGACCACATAAACAAATAGGTTTATAACAATCCAAAAGATCGTTTTAATGCAATCAACATGAATCCCAACTGTAGTTTTTCACGTTTGCAGTCATGAAATGAAAACGAAAAGCAGGTATGCGAAAGCGAAAGATAATAGTGTCGTTTTTTTGAAAAATTGCGACTAGTATTGAGGGTTCAAATCCCTTGTGTAGGCAGCCTGTAAGGAAAAGATAGGAATGAAAAATGGCTGCCAACAATGGAGACACACTGGTAGAAGCATTTATCTCTGCCAAATGAACAAGTCCAGATTAGGATAATGAGAAAAAATCTAACTAAAAAACAACCAGATTTTTTTTTAAACATCATCAATCCTAAAAAATTCCAGCTTTTTATTTTAAAAGATGAAAAATGATGACAATCTTAACAAAAGCGAGTCACAATATTAAGGATAAAATCTCCAATACTATTGACAGAGCCATTGCTGCCAGTAGGCATCCATAGCCTCGACAGGGTTGCCATTTAACCCACTTCAATATCCGTATCCTGCCAGGAAGTTCCAGATCAGAACGAAGGACATTTTAAGGTCAAGAGATTCCATATTTGAAAATTTTCATATAATCGACATTGCTTCGCTGCCAACGAGCCTGTTCAGTACCCCGACGAAGCTATCTTGGCGTCATGCATGCATTTACCCGCTGCCAGTAGACCTGTTCAGTATCCCGGCAGGTTTACAAGCACTTCCCACAACTCTTTAATGTTTTATTTGGTTTTTTAAATATATATAATTGAGCAGGGTGATGCTGAAAATTGTGATATTTTGGACATATTTTAATAAATTACAGACCTTGAGAGAATTTTTATCTATCCTTCATTAATATCTAGAGATAGTTTGTTAATAAACTGACCTTCGAAGGCAGGGAGACATCTTCTGAGTTGTTCTCTTAAGGAACAGGGACAACGTAAGAAGAAAATGGATGATTGTGACAGGCTTCAATTACAGATTGAAATCAATAAACTCCTTTCAAACAACATGCTTTCTTTAACATGGCTGTAAATTTTAGAAGCATATCATAATTGATGTTTAAACAAACTTTCAGCAGTCATTTCAGAGGAGAAATTTTTCTGTTCTCTTTGTCTGAACAATTCATGATATAGGTATATGTATTTCAAAAGTAAAAACTGGTAAGCATAAGGAAGAAATCAAAACCAAAACAACAAAGAAAAATGAAAAGCAAACAAAGGAAAAATATTTACACAGTGTACACAGGGTTGTCATCAAGTGAAATACCTTTTCAGAGCTTGGCCATTCACCGGATAGGTGTCTGGCTGTCCCTCTAGACTCTATAATCTGAAAGAGCTAGGACCCAATTTCTCAGCAATTAAAAACGGTCCTAGCCATAAGTTCTGAAACTTCGTATGCTCTCCCTTTCCCTCATGTGGTTTGTCCCATTTTAGGACAAGTTCACCTACTTCAAAGTTCCTGTCAGAGGTAGAGTTGGAATCAAACCAGCTTTTAACCACAAGTTGATGCTGATCTAACTTCCGTTTTGCTTGATCCCTTACCTCTTTTAGTTTTAATAATGAATTAATTCAATTCTCCAAAGGGGGGCAGTTCTCTTCCTCTATTTTCTGTGATAGATGAAGTGAGGGAATAAGAATATGTGGTGGCATAATTGCTTCTCTTCCATAAATGAGAAAGAAGGGAGAGTTACCCACAACAGTTTTGGGAGTTACTCTATAAGCCCAGATTGCGTTTAACAGTGCATTATGCCAATTTTTGTGGTTTTTAGATACCGTTCTCTTGATGATTTCAATCAGATTCTTATTAGTTGATTCTTCCAATCCATTGCCTTGAGGGTAATAGCTGGTAGAATATTTTAATTTAATTCCTTTTTCTAGAGAGAACTCACTCATCTTAAGAGACGAAAAATAAGAAGCGTTATCAAATACTAAACAATCAAGGATACCAAAACGAGTAATAATATTTGAATTTAAAAAGGCAATTACCTGACTGGTATTTATAGATTTTAATGGGGCAACTTCAGACCACCTGGTGAAGTAATCTGTGGCTGTTATGATAAAATTATGCTGCTGTGAGGATGGCAGATTGATTGGACCTATAATATCAAGACCCCACTGCTGAAAAGGGGAGTCTACTGAAACAGGCTGCAAAGGGAAGGCTGGTTTCTGTATCTTCCCGGATTCTTTTTGAAAAATAACACACTTGCGGCACACGGCATGAGCATCTCTAAAAAGTGTAGGCCAGTAATAACCTGCTCTTAATACTTTATGGGTAGTGGTATGATCCGTCAGGATTTTTCGAATGACTTATGGTTGAGTTTTTATTTGCATGAATTAATTGACCATTGGGAAACTTAACGAAAGAATGGGAAAAGAAAAGGAATTATACATCCATTAACATATTTTCAGATCTGAAATAACAATGAGAAACAACAAACCATAATGCACAGGTTGATAATGGAGTTCAACACAACTTTGCCTATGTCTCCGGGGCTTTTCTCTGTGAGGGAGGCTTCTTTATTTCTGTTTAAAAGCTTATTAGTACATATTTACAATGCCAAATGGCTTCTAGAATAATCTGGTCATGTTCACCCAGATCTCTAGAATGTTGCACAACTTACGGCACCTGAAACGGATGTCCGGAGCTCTCAGAAATCGTCCGACAGCATCTCCTCCTCAACAACTTCCCTGCCTCAAACTGGCTTAGACCTGGCTTTGCCTCAGCATCTCTGCTCTCCAAAACCATCCAAAAGCTTACCCCTTGGCCTCAAAATGGCCTTGGTTAAATAGTGGGAAAGTTGGTTATCCATCTCCAACTTCCTCCCAAAAATTAGGCTCTAAAAAAGCCCAATAACCCCCAATTACATTAAAAATGGCTTAAATTACATTTAAAATTCAAAATGCAGTTACAAAACCCATTTTCTAACTATATAATACAGTTATAAGGCTTATATCCCCCTCCAACCGCATGCACGCTCATTTTTTAGGTCACATGGGCTTCATGTGGCCACGCGCTAGCCCTTGGGCTATGCGCGGGCCACCCCAAACGCGCACCTGGTCACTTGGTAATGGTTTAAAAACCGTGGGCTAACATATAACAATAACCCCGCGCACGCACATATGGACCAAAATCCGGTCACATGGTATGGGCATATGCCCTTGTGCTAACGTTTGGAACCAAACTTTAAAACCGCGCCAACCATATAAATAACGGTTATATTTTATGTAATAAAACCATAGGTTAAACATATAACCATTACAACATAAATATAAAAACCCGCACCATTTAACCGTCTACGCTCCTGGTCATAATATAAAGGTCACATGTAATATAACTAGGGGTCAGGGCTAAGCCCCGACCCTACCCCCCACCACATATTACAACAAACAAATTCAAATATAACCAAACTCGCACAAATTACAAGAACGTATGCTTGACATAGTGGTTAGCGGACTTTGTTAAAGTACTTGGCGGGTGGGGTGGTCCGGGGTTCGAATCCCCTGGACCCCATAAATTTTTGACATAACAAACCACATAGAAAAAACTCGGGGTGCCATGTGGCAACCCTTGACTGGGCCACGTGGCACCCTTACCAACCAACCGAACCATGACACGTGTCACTTGCCGATTGGACCACGTGCTGCCACTTATCGATTGTCGTACGATTCAGTCATCTGCCACGTCACCTTCCGTACGCTCCATCAACTGCCATGTCACTTGAGCCATGTCATCCACTGACGTCATCCATGCCACGTGTCACCCTTCCAGTGGTGACATGTGTCACCTTCGCATTGGCCCAACCGTGTGCCAAAAGTGCCAAATCTGCCTGACACGTGGCACTCCCTAGAGCTGCCACGTGTCCTATATGAAACCTGCCACATGTCAGCGTACGAACCTGCCACATGTCCTGTATGGACTGACACGTGTCCTGTACGGATTGTACGGACAGGTACAGTCAGCATCCAAAATTTTGCCTATTTAGCTTGGCGGACAGAATGCGATATCTTCTTCATACGGACTCCGTTTGAAAAAAAAATTATACCACCGGAATCAGGAAGACGAGATGGACGCCATGGTGTTGGTTTCATCGGATTCCGAGAACTTTCATTTTTGAGCATTTTTCATGCCCTGACAGCCTTCTGAATCCGATTTCGGATCATGGTATCCCCACCAAAATGCCCACTAGCTTCTCCTGCGTGCAATTCTAATAAGACCTTTTCTGCTTCATCTTTTTCAAGATAGCGCATTAGTACTCCATCAAAATTTTGACGAAACAAAATACCATTAATTAACTGAAAGGAGGCAGATTTCAATCTTAATGCTCTTCTTTTAGTGGGATCTAGGTGACGGGGGGTTGACCCATGTTCAAGAAAGAATTTTATATCATCATACCAGGGGCTAACAGGGTTTTGTGCACAACAGATTAAATTTTGGTTGTGATGTCCCAGGTTTGACATATCATTTTCCTCTTACTGTCCTTCTACTGAGTCAACAACTAACTTGCATATCCCTTGACCTCTCACTATTTGTACTGGGGTGATTTCTATGTCATACTCTTGTAAGGAGGTGACCCAGTTCGCCCTCTTTTCGCCTAGTTCTTTCTGTACTAACAGATTTTTGACGATTGGGTAAGGGACAATAATTTTGGTCCTATATTTCAAAAGGTAAGATCGAAAGTGCTTTACTGCTTTAAAAATAGCATAGGCTTGCTGATCTACCACTAGGTAATTGAGTTCTGTGCCTTTGAAAGCTGAGCTCATAAAGGCGATTGAGACTTCATTGTTTTCAACGTTCTTTTGAGTTAGGACATCAACGTAGGAGCGGTCAGAAGCAAATGTGTAGAGAGTGAAGTCTTGCGAAAAGTTGGGTCTCATCAGAGAAGGAGCATCTATTATGGACTTTTTTATTGAATTAAAATCTTGGTTTTCTAAGGGTCCCCAATGGTATTGTATGTCCTTTTTAATTAAGTTCTATAAAGGTCTCACCATTTCTAAAAAAATGGGGACGAATCTCTTGACAAAGTTTATCTGGCCTAAGAAAGACTGCATAGACTTTTTTGACGAGGGAGGGGGGAGTTTTGAGATGAATTGAGTCCTTTCAGGGTCAATAATCATCCCTTCACTTGATACAATAAATATTAAGAGTTTACCTTGTTCTACTGCGAAGATAGATTTTTTAGGATTCAAGGAAATTCCATATTTATGACATCGCTGTAGAACGGATCTCAAATGAGTTAGATGATCAGTTTTGTTTTTCGAAAATACAGTAATGTCATCCAGGTAAACTACGATAGATTGATTGATTAAGCCTCAGAAAGCGATGTCCATCGCTCTCTGGAAAGTGGCGCTAGCATTAATGAGTCCAAAGGGCATTTTCCTATAAGCAGGTGCCCCATGGAGTGCGGAAGGTAGTTTTGAGTTGGTCTGGAGGGGACATCAGAACTTGGTTATACCTTGAAAAACCATCCAATAAGGATAATATTTCAGAACCAGATACCTTTTGAAGGATCTGTTCCATGGGTGGGACAGGGTAGTTGTCTTTATCAGACGCTCGATTAAGGTTTCGAAAATCGACGAATAGTCAAATTTCACCACTCTTCTTCCAGACAGGGACAAGGTTAGAGACCCATTGCATGTGCCTAACTGGGAAGATTATCTTAGCATTCAGGAGTTTATTTAATTCTTTTTTGACAGTTAGTTCAAGTTTAGGGTGCATTTTTCTTAACTTTTGTTGGAACGGAAAGGTTTGGGGTTTCATAGGAATGACGTGTTGTATGATGTTAGGATCGAAGGTTTTTAGGTCGTCATACGTCCATGCAAAAACATCTTTGAATTTCTTAAATAGTTTAATAAACGCCACTTTCTCTTGTTCAGAACACCCCACCCCTAAATTAATTCACTATGGATTGTCATTAGTTCCCAAGTTTACATTTTCATACGATAAAGAGGCACTGCTAGTTTTACAATTGACCGATTTTTTGAATTTATCTTGAAGATCATAAAATTTTTCTAATCTGACTACAGATTTAGGGATAGAATTTACCATGTTCGATGAATATTCAAGAGATCTCGGATATGGTATTACCATGAAATCATGAAGATTCTTGTCATGAGTGCATTCATCGATCACTGCGCCTTGGAAAGTTTATTCCATATGCAAGAAACTAATAATTTGTTGATAGTCGTCGAAGACTCTCCAATTCGTGATGTTGTCGGGAACGGATGGCCTGAACAACAGTTCGACGGAGAATGCATTCGGGGACAAGCCTTCTGCAGGAAAGAGTTTCGAAGCTACATTAGCTAGCAAATTGACTTCCGAATTATTCAATCTAGGAATAGAATTTATGTTAAAAGCAGAAAACTTATTCATCAAATTCCATACCTCAGATTGGTAGCTTTTAAGATGCGGAGATAAACAGTGGATAAAATCTCTTACCTGTCTAACCACGATTTTCAAATCGCCAAAGACAGTCAAATTTTGAATGTTCATATCTAATGCTTTCCTGAGGCGTTGCAATAAAGCCTCATATTCTGCTGTGTTGTTTGTACATTCAAACTCTACCCTACATGCAATCAGGGTTTTGTTACCAACTCCTGCCTTGGACTTTGACCCGTCAAAGTAAAGAGACCATATTTGATTTTTGTCGGGTGCATGAGACCATTGGGTAGAAACTGCTGGCTGTATATATGCCACAATTTCAGACTGCTACTTCGGGTTAGTGATAGCGGAAGTCTCGGCCATGAAATTTCCAAAAAAGGTATCCATCCCTTGTATTTCGGGTGAATCAGCAGAAGGTGTAAATGGTTCATTGGGATCATTTAAATCTGTCATTGTGAACTTTAGGTAACGTTCACGATTTACCTTGATTTTGTTGGGCTTTCCATTCTCGGGCAGCCACAAGTGAGACCAATCCGTCGCGAAATATCTGTGTAACTGTTCTGACCAGTCTCTGCTTAAAAACAAACCATAAACTTTTGGAATATCTACAACAATAATATCAATTACTTGATGAACTTTGGGGTTAGACGATAATCTTATAAGTACATTCCTTAATTCACCTATAACTTTAACACTAGTTCGATCAAGTTGGATGATATTTAAGGTGGATGGTTCAACTTCAGCATTAATCTTCTGACACACAGACCATGGCATTACATTGGAAGACTCTCCTGAATCTACCATACAATTGTGCACGTTCCTATTAAATATTTCAAAAGTTAACAAAAATGGAGGTACATTTCTGCGAGTACTAATGGTGGAAGCTTGTTTCTTTTTACTCGAAGCCTCTAAAACTAATTTATCTACATTTGTTACATTATTTACAGGAAGGTCTCTCTTCTCACGAGGATCAAAATTATTCTCAGCGGAGGCCTTTTGAGGAAATTTTGGGTTATTCTGAAAAACTGTTATTGCTTGGATTACCGTTTTTTCTATTCTCTGCGATATTCTGTAACATTTTTTGTAGCATAAATGAGAATTTTAATAATTCATAAACAGAAATGTTAGCCCTTAAATTTTTCAGATCTTCAACTAAATCATAATCTAAGCTTGGGCTCACATAATTTTGTTTAGTCTTAGTTTCTCTAGACAGTTTTGGGGGCAAAGTCGTAGTGTTTTCAGAAGAAGGTTTGTTCGCTGTCTTACTCCTAGTATTGTAGGGATGTACTGTCTCGAAATTAGCTTGAAAAATGCTATCTGAGAAGTGTCCAAAAATGTTCAGAGAAGATTCATGTTCTTCAACTGTCTCTTGTTCAACTACTTCCTCAGGGGTCTCAGGGGGCATCAAGTTATCCTGGGCTTCTAGAATTGTTTGAATAGTGAATTGTAGGCTTTCTAGATTTAGGCCCTCGGTATTTGAATTAGGTTGGTTGGAAGGAAAAGGCTTCCTAAACGAGGGTTTGTAAGTCCCTTTGCTCGAAGAAGATTCTTCAACCGTCCTTTTCAAATCTATAACTTGATTTGACAGTTTTTGAACGACTTTTTGTAAGTTTTCTAGATCTGAACTTTCAGGTTGCGTTTTGTTTTGGGCAGGTCTAGGGAGGATTTCGATTTTCTTTTTGGAAGATGAACTAGTCTCTATTTCGTTTCTAGTAGTGTCTTTTAAACTAAGGATGTCTTTCTCAATCCGACTGGCCTCTTCGAAGGCCTCTAACAATGTGGATTTCTTATATCTCTTTACCCAAATGGCTATACTTTGATGTAAGGCTTTCGTATAATATGCTATGATAAGATTCTCAGCAGACATCGAATCTGTAGGGATTCGGTTCTTTAGTTTTAAGAATCTTTGGTTAAAGTCTTTGATTTTCTCTTTAGGGTTCATTCTTAAAGTAGAAAGCTCCATGACTAGAACTTCTAGGGACTTATCGTCTCCAAACTTCTCAAGAAAGCAGGATTCAAACTTTTCCCATGACACGATGGTATGGGGCTACTGGGCAAAGTACCAGGTAGAGGCATTGCCCTCGAAAGTATAGGGGAACAATCTATAGACTAAGTCTTTGTGCTCGACATTACGGAGTCTAATGGCTAACATAAAATTTTTGATGTGATCTTCGGCGATCTGTTTAGAGTCTGGGTCAAACTTGGGGATCCACTTCTCCGGGTTTTTGGGTAAGGGATGCTGAGGCCCGGGTATGGCTACTGCATCTTGGTCGAGCCAGGGTCTGGCAGGATTGTTCTGGTTGGCCATTGGTGTGGGTGGTGTCGAAGGCTAGGATGAGGAACTGCCTTCGTCAGAGGATTCTTCTCCAGAAGAAGAAGGGGAAGAAGGAGGTGGTGAGGGTGGTATTCTAGATCCTCCTGCTGCAGGAGTGAGGATTGGATATGTAGGGTTTAAAGTGAGATTAGTGCCTCCAAGTTGTTCTCTGATATCAGAGAAATCTAATGGTTGGTCCAAAGGTCGGTTCGGTTGTCTTAAATGGGCGAAGGCACTATGTGTTCTTATGAGAGATTGGCGGACAATCTCTTGTACGTCACCACTTGTAGGATTTGGGGTTACTGGTTCAACTGTGATCTATAGATAATTGTTTGATGTGGTTGTTGTTTGAGGGACGATTTTGTCGTTTGAATGACTTCTTGTCACTATAGGTGAGCGGTTGGGTGATGGAGGAGTCTTACGACTGCCTCATGCCATTAATAATTTTCAGGTCCTCCTTCTAGTGCCATTTGTTGACGAGCGAAATTGACCGCTCGTCAACTGGAGGAGTGAATCCGGTCTGGTGTTGTCTAAATAACCCAAGCCGTTTGGATTAATCCACTCCGACGGGTTTAGCGGCTCCATTGGCCGATCTAAGTCCTAGGAAAGTAAAAAAACTATCAAAAGAAGCTAACTAAGTGAAAAACAGTTGCTGCAAACTATATACAAGTCTAATATATATATATATATATATATATATATATATATATATAGTTTGCTAACTAATATTATAAAACAATAATCCTACTTATTAAATGTTTAGTTATCGATAAAATTAAATCCCTATTATATATATATAGTATTCAAAAAATGAAAATTTTGATCGAAATCTGCAAAATCATATATGAATTGTCTTATGACAGCGAATCTAGTATTTTTTGATTTTTATAACTTTTATGAAAAATAAATGAAATGAAAGCTATCTAAGCTTAGCAATAAAATAACAATCCTGACTGTAAATCTAAACTACAGAAATGAACAGTGAAACGTGTTCAGATTATAAGAAATTTATATATTGACTAAACTAATTAAATAACACTAATAGACTGACCTGTAATAGTGTTTCCTATTTGTCCTGTGCACAGTACTCGCTTTCGCTGTTTGATGGGGGAAACCTACACCAGATTTTCCAAATGCTTCTCGTAAATAGGAAGCAGTGACGCTTTAATACTAATGATAGAACAAGTGAGACATATAGCAACAACAATTTATAATTTAACAAATAATCATGTTAGGATAAATTTGAGTATGAAAATTTGTGTATTACTGTTCATTGAATGAAGAAGATCAATCTTCTAATCATCAAATGTAAACAGATTTGTTGCTGTGTATAAAATGAGAGACATCAAATATGGACACTATTTAAATCCCATCACATCAACCTATAACAAATTATGATATCTAAAGTAGTCAAAAATTTGATTACAAATTGAAATGAACAAAAAAACTTGAACAAAAGTATGATATATTGAAGCTAAAGCTGTACAAAACATCCACTTTCATTCGAGTCTGAATAATCACCAATCCATAGTCTCTGCTCCCAAGCAGGGATGATGTTTTTTTACAAAAATAATACATATATAAAGGCCACAGGCTCAAAACATTCCTGTGGAAATTATCAAAATTGTTGCAAAAATTATGGGAATACAATCTCCCAAATTCCTATTTCTATCTAAGACTAACAGCCTAATCCAAAACTATGTAAATAAAAAGCATGTTCAAAGATGCCACAGTCGATCCAATCTCCTTTAAAATTCGTGTGTACCTGTCAATGCACCAGAATACATGTTTTTCAGATTGTATTTTAGTTGTAAAATCAAAACAATTCAAATTTTCATAACTAGCTACAGAATCTCACGATTCTGTCGCTGGTTATTATTTACAAACATAATCGTATTGTATCAATTCAATCATAACAGAAATAGATGCGATTGAGCAAAAAAATCCTTTATGCTAATTCAAAGCAAACAAAATCATTTAAAATCATTCTTGAAATACCATACCTCGGTTTCAGGGATTCGATTCGATCAAGCTATTTTTGAGTTAACAATGGCAGTGGCCGCCTCTACATTTTTGAAAATGACAGACCCTGTGGTCTTCTTCCTTTTATCATTATCTTGCAGTCTATCATTTTATTTGGTTAACACATTTACTCGGTCCTCCAAGGACTTGATTCGGGATTGGAGCAACGGGACGTCTGTGTAATATCGGTCGATCCACAACTTGCATTTATTGCACTGTGGTTGATCAGGCCGTGTGATTACAGGTGAAGAATTTCTTAATTTACCAGCAGTTCCACTGTCGAGTTTGATCTCGGGGAAGTTGGGATCATCTCTAAGGCATGGTGGGAGGTTCGTCACATAATCATAGGGCTTGACTGAACAAAGGCCGTGTGAGTATGGATACTCCTCGGTTAGAAACCACTCGATTTCGGAATCGAAATCTTCACTCAACAAAATTGGTTTTTGGTCTGTGTTTTGTTTAGGTTTATTGCAAGGCCTTCTTACCCTTGCAATTGATATCACTGTAGCTTCTACACTTTTTCTTTGTAGACCTCTTAACAAGCTTAGCACTATCTTTTAGACATGAGTCAGGTAGGGTGTCGGGTAGGGCATCGTTCGGGTAGGTTGAGGGTTCAACAGAGGGCAAGAGTGTAGGAGGGGTAATAGTGTCATTTTAAAAAACAATTGCGACGAGTATTGAGGGTTCAAAACCCTTGTGTAGGTAGCCTGTAAGGACAAGATAGGAATGAAAAATGGCTGCCAACAGGACTATACATGAGAAACACAGACCTGTTAATGGGGCCAACGTTGAAATGTTTTCAAAGTGTTTCCGACTGCATTGAAATTTGGCATGGATAGACTATTCACATGACTTAACTATATGGGAGGGTTTCTGGACTCAAATTTGACTCACACACCCACTTTATTTCATCATCAATTCATCATGTAAACCATAAACCCGAATTTAGTGGATTCATCGATTTGTTCCCAGTGAATGGATGCATTTTTGTTGACATGGAATGGGACAACGCATGCACCTTTTTAATTTTCTTCCTTCACTTGATGTGGGCCTGGTCATTCCTAGCCTTGAATTGAAAGTTTCCCCTAGTCTTAGTCATCACCCTTCATAAATGTTGTCACTGAACGATCATTATATCAGAAGGTTGGAGGCATGTCGTCATTGGGATCATGATTCTTTATAACCCCACAGTAACAAGAGACATTAATTGATCAACTTTGACTAGATTGAAAGGTGCGTGCAATTGAAAATACTAACAACCCAAAACTAAAAGGGATCAATACACCGACTATCAATGAGAGGTGATCTCAATGTGGTGTGTAGGAATAGGCCTAGCACCTTCAAAATTATCATTCTCCAAATATGTTATACAAATTTTATAAGGAAATTGTACTAGGACTAGACACAGGCAACAATGACCTGTGAATGGGGCCAACTTTGAAATTTTTTCAAACTGTTTCTGACTACATTGAAATTTGACATGGATAGACTACTTTCATGCCTTAATGATATGGGAGGGTTTCTAGACTCAAGTTTGACTCACACGCCCACTTTCTTCCATCATCAATTCATCATGTAAACCATAAACCCTAATTTAGTGGAGTCATCGATTTGTTCCCAGTGAATGGATGCGTTGTTGTTGACATCGAATGAGACAACGCATGTACCTTCTTAATTTTCTTCCTTCACTTGATGTGGGCTTGGTCATTCCTAGCCTTGAATTGAAAGTTGCCCCTAGTCTTAGTCATCACCCTTCATAAATGTTGTCACCCAACGATCATTATATCAGAAGGGTGGAGGCATGTGGTCATTGGGATCATGAGGCTTTATAACCCCATAGTAACAAGAGACATTAATTGATCAACTTTGACTAGATTGAAAGGTGCGTGCAATTGAAAATAATAACAACCCAAAACTAAAAGGGATCAATACACCGACTGTCAATGAGAGGTGATCTTGCCGTGGTGTGTAGGAATAGGCCTAGCACCTTCAAAATTATCATTCTCCAAATATCTTATACAAATTTTACAAGGAAATTGTACTAGGACTAGACACGGGAAACAATGACCTATGAATGGGGCCAATGTTGAAATTTTTTCAAATTGTTTTTGACTGCATTGAAATTTGACATGGATAGACTATTCACATGCCTTAACGATATGGGAGGGTTTCTAGACTCAAATTTGACTCGCACGCCCAATTTCTTCCATCATCAATTCATCATGTAAACCATAAAACCTAATTTAGTGGAGTCATCAATTTGTTCCCAATGAATGGATGCATTGTTGTTGACATGGAATGGGACAATTCATGTACCTTCTTAATTTTCTTCCTTCACTTGATGTGGGCCTGATCATTCCTAGCCTTGAATTGAAAGTTGCCCCTAGTCTTAGTCATAACCCTTCATAAATGTTGTCACCCAACGATCATTATGTTAGAAGGTTGGAGGCATGTCATCATTAGGATCATGAGGCTTTATAACCCCACAGTAACAAGAGACATTAATTGATCAACTTTGACTAGATTGAAAGGTGCGTGCAATTGAAAATACTAACAACCCAAAACTAAAAGGGATCAATACACCGACTATCAATGAGAGGTGATCTCACCGTGGTGTGTAGGAATAGGCCTAAAACCTTCAAAATTATCATTCTCCAAATATGTTATACAAATTTTATAAGGAAATTGTACTAGGACTAGACACGAACAACAATGACCTGTGAATGGGGCCAACGTTGAAATTTTTTCAAACAGTTTCTGACTACATTGAAATTTGACATGGATAGACTACTTGTATGCCTTAACGATATGGGAGGGTTTCTAGACTCAAATTTGACTCACACACCCACTTTCTTCCATCATCAATTCATCATGTAAACCATAAACCCTAATTTAGTGGAGTCATCGATTTGTTCCCAGTGAATGGATGCGTTGTTGTTGACATCGAATGAGATAATGCATGTACCTTCTTAATTTTCTTCCTTCACTTGATGTGGGCCTAGTCATTCCTAGCCTTGAATTGAAAGTTGCCCCTAGTCTTAGTCATCACCCTTCATAAATGTTGTCACCCAACAATCATTATATCAAAAGGTTGGAGGCATGTGGTCATTGGGATCATGAGGCTTTATAACCCCATAGTAACAAGAGACATTAATTGATCAACTTTGACTAGATTGAAAGGTGCGTGCAATTGAAAATAATAACAACCCAAAACTAAAAGGGATCAATACACCGATTGTCAATGAGAGGTGATCTCGCCGTGGTGTGTAGGAATAGGCCTAACACCTTCAAAATTATCCTTCTCCAAATATCTTATACAAATTTTACAAGGAAATTGTACTAGGACTAGACACGGGCAATAATGACCTGTGAATGGGGCCAATGTTGAAATTTTTTCAAATTGTTTCTGACTGCATTGAAATTTGACATGGATAGACTATTCACATGACTTAATGATATGGGAGGGTTTTTAGACTCAAATTTGACTCACACTCCCACTTTCTTCCATCATCAATTCATCATGTAAACCATAAACCCTAATTTAGTGGATTCATCAATTTGTTCCCAATGAATGGATGCATTGTTGTTGACATGGAATGGGACAACGAATGAAACTTCTTAATTTTCTTCCTTCACTTGATGTGGGCTTGGTCATTCCTAGCCTTGAATTGAAAGTTTCCCCTAGTGTTAGTCGTCACCCTTCATAAATGTTGTCACCCAACGATCATTATATCAAAAGGTTGGAGGCATGTGGTCATTGGGATCATGAGGCTTTATAACCTCACTGTAACAAGAGACATTAATTGATCAACTTTGACTAGATTGAAAGGTGCGTGCAATTGAAAATACTAACAACCCAAAAATAAAAGGGACCAATACATCGACTATCATTGAGAGGTGATATCACCGTGGTGTGTAGGAATAGTCCTAGCACCTTCAAAATTATCATTCTCCAAATATCTTATACAAATTTTACAAGGAAATCGTACTAGGACTAGACACAGGCAACAATGACCTGTGAATGGGGCCAACGTTGAAATTTTTTCAAACTGTTTCTCAGTGCATTGAAATTTGTCATGGATAGACTATTCGCATGCCTTAACGATATGGGAGGGTTTCTGGACTCAAATTTGACTCACATTCCCAATTCTTCCATCATCAATTCATCATGTAAACCATAAACCCTAATTTAGTGGAGTCATAGATTTGTTCCCAGTGAATGGATGTGTTGTTGTTGACATGGAATGGGACAACACATGTACCTTCTTAATTTTCTTCCTTCACTTGATGTGGGCCTTGTCATTCCTAGCCTTTAATTATCTGCCCAAAACTAAAAGGGATCAATACATTGACTGTCAATGAGAGGTGATCTCGCCGTGGTGTGTAGGAGTAGGCCTAACACCTTCAAAATTATCATTCTCCAAATATCTTATACAAATTATCACACCCACTTTCTTCCATCATCAATTCATCATGTGGAGTCATCGATTTGTTCGCTGCAGTGTGATCTTTGGTGGAAAACAAGCTTACAGGTGATCTACGTTACCTTTTGTATGTGTCAAAATTCCTCACTTTGTTAACCATATGCTCATTAGGTGAGAAGTCCTTGCTTACAACTAGGGATGATTTTAAGAATGGAAATTTATTTTAAAATGTATAAACCTTGGTGATTCTTAATAATCCTTCATATGCCAACTATAAATGTTTGGCGATAGTTTTGTAAAAATATTCAAATTTCTAAGGATTTTATATAGTTTTTATAAATTTTTGGCGATTTTTAAGGTAAAATAATTTTATCCTATAGAATTTGAGTGAATCATTTTTAAAATAGCGAATCTCATTTTTGGAAAAACCATGGAAAATTAGCCCATGAGCCAAATTTAGCCCCTAAAATCATCCATGCTTACAACAGTCATTTGGTCCTTCCCATTTTATTTTATTTCCCTTTCTCCATCCCCTCCATATTGATATATCTCATGCATACTTTATGTGCAATGTTTTCAAGAAACAAATGTCGAAAACCACTCATATTTGCCTCATAGACTAGCTCACAACTATCCGGAAACCCTTAGGTGCCAATGCATTTTTGGGGGTCATTAAGTGCATTGACCAACACAATTTTTGGCATGTTATTTTCATTGACCAAAACTTTTTTTGGCATGTTATCTACATTGAACGACATGGGAATAGGGGGCATAATCTGCATTGCCAAAACGACTTTCTAGGTGAGTTTCTGCAAGGGCTCTCGAAACTCACTTTTTAATTTTTTAGGTTTTTGTTCCATCTTTTTAAGTGTTCTTTAGGACCTGTAGGTTTATTTTTGGATTCTTTTGTTGTGGCTTAGGTATTTTATTTAATAAATTCCTAAGGATTGAGAAGAAAACCCCCTAAGGATTGGATTCTAAATATTCGCAAGTACATTTCATATTTGAAGGGTAACTTAGATAAATAAAAAAAACATTTAATTTAGTATTTATCTTGGTTACTTACTTTCTCAATAATTTAAATTTGAACTAATTGTAATTTACTTTCGTTTGCAAGAATTTTCATTTCAAGTTAGTCACACCACACGTGCACACATCCCACACCTTAAATTGTATGCTTGGTTCACGCCACCAAGCTAAAACTAAGATAAGTATTATGCTTGGTGTATGCTTGGTAACACCTAAGATAAGGGGGACACCTAAGATAGATTTCTTCAGGGAATTGGGATTTTATCCCCTGACGTCTCCTAGTTATAATTGTATCTTATGTACCTTCAGTCATCCACATGGGAACCCTTACTACCTATATTTTTGGTTGATTGGAAGGCTCTTATCCATAGAATAGTTTTTGTTTGAGTGAATCTAGTTATCTTATAGTCTAGAGACATTTCTCTTTATAGGATGGAGCTGCTTGAATTCGGATATAGATGGGTGTTGGTACATGTAGTTTTGAACCCATTTCTACCCCTTATGTTCCTTCATCTTCCTCCAACCCAAGTTCCACCATGGATGGAACTAATGCTGGAACCAATATTGGAGCCAATGCCAACCAACTTTTTGTGACTTTTATGGAACGATTAAATCTCCATGATTTGACCAAGTTAATCAATTTTCTTATCTTCCATGATACGAATTGGCCCGATATTCAAAATAAAAATCCCTCTGACATCCAAATGTTTGAGGGTAAACCTAGAGAGTATCCCATATAAGATGTGCCTTGTGAAAGTGTGCCTTATATCAATGATGTGCCTTATAAAATGTGCCTTGTGAAAATCCAATATCAATGATCCAATAAGATGTTCCTTGTGAAAATCCAATATCAATGATCCAATAAGATGTGCCTTGTGAAAATCCAATATCAATGATCCATTTCTTATAGAGTAGTTCCTGGAATCCATTCTTCCCCTCATCACCAAGGATGTATCCATGACTATGCCTAGAAATGAGGATGAAGCCATCCAAAATGAACAATTGTACAATATTATTTATTCCCAATTGGGGTATCTCTATATTATCCTTCCTAATGACCCTCGCTCTCAGTCAAGTGACAAGGATGTATCCATGACTATATCTTAGGGGCTATGAGTTAGGGATTTTATGTCTCGGGGGCTATGAGTTAGGAATTATTAGTCTCGAGGGCTATGAGTTAGGGATTACTAGTCTCGGGGGCTAAGAGTTAGGGATTATATATATATATATATATATATATATATA
>ML783738.1:425498-436717 GCA_009831015.1 Picea engelmannii
TGAGTGATTTTTTGTTTTGTTTTCCCAACAAATAATTCATGTAGTACTTCAATGCCTAAACTATGATGTACAATTCCTTATCTTATTTGGGGTATATTATGATTGCACCAACAAAAGTTTCAAGTGTTATGTTATCCAACTCCATTGTATCAAAGGTTCCCCCATTATGTATCATGTGACATTTGCTTTGATTTCAAATGAAATTGCAAGTTTCATTAGATTTAATATTGATGCATTACAATTCTTTCATGTCAAAGATTTAGTTACTTGGTTTTCAATTGCAATGAATTGAAAGGTTCTACTTGCCTTTTCTAATATGCATTGAAGAGACACTTCATTCCTAAATAATTTTCTAACCCCATGAATTACATTGGTTCAATTAAATTATCTAGGATCAACCAATTTACAATGAATATTATATTTCTTAGGTCAATAAAAAATTCACATCCTCTAACTAAAACATCCATACACAACAATAATTGTTTTCCAAGCTCATATTTCTTCATGTTGGCTTGCAATTAATTGTGTTTAAGGGTTAAAAATATCATCTCCAAATGTTTCAAACGATCTTCCCAAATCTTTCTAAAAGTCAAAATATCATCCAAGGAGGCTACAATAAAGGTGTTCGAGAAATGGTCTTAAGATATCATCCATCAATCTTAGAAGTGTTGTCATAGTATTGTGTAATATAAATTGCATAATGACTCACTCATGCAATCCATGTGTTTTTTTGAAAGTAATATTCCAAATTATTCTTTGTGTATATTGTCATATTGGTATCCTTAATTCTAATCCAACTTCATGATAACACATGCTTTCAATATTTGGTTGATTAGTGCATTGATTATTTGTAAGGGATATATATATATATATATATATATACTATAATCTTGTTCAATCTAAAAGATCTACACATTTTCTCTAACATCCATATTTCAATAGAAATGATGACTACACTTGTGGACCTGCACACCTGCTACACTTGTGGACCTTCACACCTACTACACTTGTCATCAATGAATTACTTCCTATCTTGTTGAATGCCAATGTCACCATCCCACTCAGGACAAATCACTATCCTAAGTTGTTTTTAAAAAGAACTTCTTGCATCTTGTTGAGAAAGTAGAGACATTGTAATATGGCATTACCATATTACAATGTAATATGGTAATACCATATCTCGTGTATTTTTTTTTTTTAAACTTAAAGGACGCATCGCAATATCGACGATAGTTTGTCAGAAACCAATTTTTATTTTGAACAACTGTGGCAATAGAGACGAACGTTCGTCACAATTTGCCATGGTTTTTCGTTGCACATACAACAACTACGTCGTAAGTTTGGTCTTGGCAAAAATTTTCGTCGATATTGCCACACTTTTTCGTCGCAATTTTCCACGGTTTTGCATCTCACATACAACATCTGCTTCGTAAGTTTTTGTCTTGGCATAAATTTTTTTCGCTATTGCCACACTTTTGCATTGCAAGTTTCCACATTTTTTTTTACATTGCCATGGTTTTTCGTCGCAATTTGCCATGGTTTTGCATCGCACAAACAACATCTGCATCATAAGTTTTTGTCTTGGCATAAATTTTTGTCGCTATTGCCATGCTTTTGCGTCGTAACTTTCCACAATTTTTTTATATTGCCACGATTTTTCGTCGTAATTGTGATGAAGTTTCGTTGTAATTGAGACGATGCATAGGGTTAACCCATATTGATGGTGATGACACGTGGAGAGATAATTTTCGTCGATATTTCCACGAACACCTGGTTCATGGATATAGCGATGAAAACATAGCGACAAGAAAAAGTCTTGGCTTTCGTGGAAATTGAGACGGATAAGTGTGGCAATAGAAACAAAAAACCATCGCAAATTTGGTCATATGTACTAGTGAGTATTTTTAGCAAAGTATGAAAATGGATGGGCCAATGCCTTGGATGCACAAATATGGAATTTTTGGACTATAACATACATGTTATTTTTCCAATCCAACAAACATTTTCAAACCAAAAACTTTAAGGCATCCTAAATTGGCTTTGGAACACGTTACTGCAGTTGTTATCTCACTAAGATATTGTGCAATCCTTACATACTCAATACATCAAACTTTTCCCAACCCTCCATTTCCAAGTGCTAAGTCTGGCTCCTGGTACCATTGTTTGTGCATGCATTATAGAATATGAAAAATAAGTTTAAACATATTTTTAAGGGATTATGTAGGAACGATGTTTTTAGAAGTGACCAACACGAAACAAGATAAAATGTCATAATAACGACCGAAAAATTGGTAGAGGAAAAAATCAACCATATACAAGATGAATGTTGAAATAAATTTTATGTGGCAATTACCTCTAGATCCAGCTCTGATCAAGAGGCAATAAGGACCAACTAAGTGAGATTTTAATCATTTGAAGTGTTCTGATTTTTATTGTATAAGTTGCATTTATTATCATTGAAATTACAGGGTGATGATAATGCTATGCTCATGGCTTATGGATTATAAATATACAAATATTTTCTAGTCTTTGACATTTGTATGTATATGCACTAATGATGTTTTTTATGTGAAATGTTGGACATAAAGGCTATGAAGAATAAGGGCTCGAAGTGAAAAAGTGACACTAGCAATGATGGAAATGTGACATAATACAAGCATCTTCGTAAAGACCACGTCACAAGAAATGAAGACTATTTATCATCTCTTGGTTTGGAAAATAAGTAAGTAGTTACTCCTCTAACCTTTTACTTCTATGCATATTTCATGAAAGTTGTATATAATCTATTTAATGATGTAGGCCATATATTCCTTTGATACTAATTTGATAAGTTTTATGTTTTACAGGGTAAAATTGGATTGTATATAAAATGAGAAGAAACAAAGGGCAATCAAAGACATATTGCTGCCAAATTGTAGAAGCCAACACATTTGTAGATCAATATGTGGAGATGAAGCTAGCAATACTAACGATCAACAACTTGATTTACACATGATCATGACCAATATATCCTTGAAATATTGGTATATGGACCATCAAATTTGTGAGAAATTTATTTAAAATTAAAACAAATATTTGAAGGCATAACTGAGGAGACTAGTGAGTTACCTAGTACCACACGTGTTGTGGCCAATGAAAAACTAGTTCATCCTTATGCCACATAATAGAAACTAATTACATCTCTTCCAAGCAAGGTGCTTGAAGCTACACCTATTGTATTTTCCAATCTTAGTGGATTTTCAACACACAATTATGGTTCTGAAGATGTATTAGCTTTCACCACAAGATGAAGAATTAGTCAAGTTGTGTATAAGTATACAAAAAGGGAAGCCAAAGAAAGAAAATCAGAAGGGAAGAAGGATTACTTGGTGTAGGTAAAATATGTCTAGCCTACTAAAAAAAATTCTACAAGGTGGGCCTCAGAGTTGGGCACGAGAATTAGGTCTCATTTGGATGTTACCAAGTCCAACTTTTTAGATCAAGATCCAAGAACTGATCCAAGAACTGTTGATCAAGTGATACAAAAAATGGAAAATATTCTTGATACTATTGGTGGAAGGATATCCACTAAACATTACAAACATAGAATGATAATTTTGATGAATAATTTTAGATATAAATGTCGAAAATTAATCTTAGATGGAAAATATACGGAGAGCAGTTTGAATCCCAAACAGTGGTAAGATTTGAAGGAAACTATGATTTTTGAATATTATTTGGAAAATAGTACAAGAGGGAAGAAATCAAGAGATATTGTGAAGGTTCAATATATTTATGGTTGAGGCGGGTTGTGAGAAAAAAAAACCACATATTTGTAACTTTGTATGTATTTTTCACCGAATATTGTACATTGTGTTATGCATTTTGATTTGTCTTTCCAACTAATTGTGCATTGACAATGATTTGTAGGTTGAATAAAATAGTAGAGAATCAAGTGTGAATGGAATGGCTCAATATATGGAAAACAAAAATTCTAAAGATAATAAGATGTCAAAAAATACAACAGAAAGTCCCTTGCCATTTTTTGAAGTCCAGATAAGACAAATAAGAGCCACATCAAATGTTGAAACCCCAAGTGATGATTATAATCATGTAATGAAATGTATAAATGGGTTGGCAGAGGCAATTTCGTCCCTAGTCTCCTCCACTAAACCTCTTGTTACTACATGGAATAAGGCCGAGGGATTTATTGATTTATATGAGGTAAGCTGATTTTTATTCTCTTGAAACTATTTCTTCACTTGGATTTGTAATTTGTTAATGTTTTTCTTCCATTTCCCTTCACTCATGAAGTCTCTTTTTTTTTTTAATGGAAATTCTTTTTCAATCACAAGAAGAAACTATAAATTTGGATGGTGCAAGAATGGTCAAAGACTCAGAAAAGGACCACGAAGTTTCAACCCCTTGTGTTATAATATTACATGCACCGAAACATGCAAATGTATGGTCCTTATAAAAACATTGGTATTTTAGAAGATTTTAAAGAATTCCTATTTTTAAGGTATGGTCCTTATCACATGCAAAATATTAAAGGAAAACACCTTATTTCAAAAAATCTAAAATATGGCAATATTGATGTGCATGAATATTTCCAATCAGTGCAAAGCTCCAGTGGAATTTCAAATATTGACTTTGCGATGAGTGCATTCAATTTTGTTATTTCAATAATTATGTATGTTTTTAGAATATAATTGTAATAAATGTTTCATGTATACTTTTTGGTTTTTGACAGTTCCCATTAACTCTAGCGGGACATGAAGCACTCCAGGAAGGGCATAAAGTGAAAGTATTAGATCCAAGTGATGGTGTTAGTGCCAACATTGGATGAATTCACTCAGTTTCTGTGATCCACAGAGTGACACTAACTCTAGAAGATGAAAATGTAAATATCATTAAGGTCACAAGTAACACGCTCCTTCCATACGTTGATAAAATATATGGATGTAGCCATTTTAAGGAGATGGAAGGGAGTTTCATTTGGTGGCCAAAGAAGTATTTGGAAACGTCATCGATGTATATGATTTTCATGTTCTTGTCACAAAGCTTGATGTTGTTGTTGAGAGTATGGACCAATGTTGTATTGTTTTCATGGAGATTAGTGATCATCATGTTTTATGAATTAGTGGATACTCAGTTGGAAACTCAAATTGTATATATTAGTACTTGACATTTTATATAATATTTACGTGGTTCAAATTATATTTGTTTGTACTTGATATTATTTGGTGTTCTTAACTAGTCCACATATTTTCTTTTACTGTTGGCCAATGATTATATGATTTTATTTCATATCACCCTTGGACTCGTCATTATCTTAATGGGATATAGAGAATATTCAATCAATAATTGTATCAGATGCAGGCGTTCCATTTCTTTCTCGTTTCAAATCCTCAAGTTCTTATGTATATTTCCTGCATTGTCTTTTCCATATTAACAGTCAACCCTTTTAAAGTTGTGATAATCTCATGTGTGGGATGAAAATGGAGGAATTATTCTTTTTAGTCAAAATGTATTTGCCCAATGCCAATGCTAGCCAAACTAGGTTCAAAATATTTTTGTGAATAATTTCCAATTTGGATTCAAAATTTTAATAGGCAATCCTTTCTTTTATCTAACCCCTATTGATTTTTTGTTTCTGAAGAACTTGGTTTATTGTTTCCAAAGAACTCATTACATAGTTCATAAAACAAGGAAGAAGGCATCTTAACCCTGTGACCTTCTATACTAAAACTCCCATGGTATTCAAAAGTTCTCCTTGAAATGTTATCCATGAAACTTTCACTGAGATGAAGAGATAATATAATCTCATGCTTGCAAAATTTACAAGGTTGGGGATGCTGACCTGTTGCGAGCACAAAATGTTTATAAACTTGTTTCACATCTGTTCCTTTTATACTGTCATTGGTATTTTGCAATCATTCAGATTCCTCTAGATAAAAACAAAAGGTCACAATCAAATATCAACATTTCTTTTTCAAACTTGTGTAGTTCAGGGCTGTTGTTAAAATCATGCCAAAAAATTGCTCGCTAGTACATAGAAGAATTCTTAGCATAGGGGATTCCATAAATATTTATATTCATTATCATATTTTTAGAGAGACATTACCATCACACATTTTGTAGTGATAGTTAAATAACCAACTATCAACCTTGTTTTCACATGCTAAGGTTCCCTATGAAACTAAAAGACAACTATGGGGTGTTTATAGGAGATGTTTTTGTTGTGTCTGTTGATGTTTGTGTTGGATCATGTTGTCATTGATGCCAATGGTTTGATTATTTGGGAGATTGTTGGATCATACGTCATTGATGCAAATGGTTTGGTTTGATTGATGTCATTGATTGATGTCAAGTAATTGATTGATTGATGATTGATGAACAATGAATATGCATTGATGAGAATGATAGATGTCCAAGTAGAAACCAATTGATAAAGATGGAGCATTGATATGATGCCCTTGATGAGAATGATAGATGTACAAGTGGAAACCAAGTTATAAATATGGATCATTGATATGATGTCCTTGATGAGAATGATAGATGTCCAAGTGGAAACCAATTCATAAATATGGATCATTGATGGAGATGGATCAATGAGTTGTCATTGATACATGATGCATAGTTGATATCTATGATGCAGTGGTGAATTTATGAAAAGATGAATCATTGTTGTCTTATCATGGTTGATAAGGTGCACAAATGGATGAACTCCAAAGTGGTCCCCTTATGGTGAAAGCCCTCATGGGAAGACGCTTTACGGATTGAGTTATCCTAGAAAAACGATTGGAGGACCCATGCTTGCATGTGGATTAATGAGATGAACATAAATGAAGTTGTTGGTGAAACTATCCTAGATGGATAGTGCTTGACATGCCATTTTCGATGGTATGTGGAATGTCACATAACTCCTCACGGTTTTAGAGTTATGGCTCTAAGAAGTTGAAGGACCCCCATATGATGGCTTGAAGCCCCAAAAGGTCAAAGAAGTCAAAGTGCTTGAAAAGAAGAAATAATTATTTAAATTATAAAGTAAAGTGACAAAATCAAGAAAGATTATTTAAATGATAAAGTAAAGTGACAAAATCAAGAAGGAATATTTAAATGATAAAGTATTGGAGAACTTTCTATTCATGGAAAGTGATTAACCCTAAAATAAGAAAAATAGGTTAAGTGACCTAGAAATGGGTTAAGTAACCTAAAAATGGGTTAAGCGACCTAGAAGATGAAAGTATAAATAAGAAGCTAGGATCTCTTGTAAAATGTACATTTGGTAAGGATCCTTTTTGTGGATCAATGGAGAGATTCTTGTGAATATCTTTTGAAGTATTGATGGAGAGCTTCTTGTGAGAGAATCTTATTGGTATGGATCTCTTGAGCATGATTGAAGATCTATTCTGAGGAAGAGAGTGAGAGGAGGATCTCATGGATGCATCAAAGTTTCGACAATGTCGGAGATCTTGACGACAAAATTCTCGGATTCACAGAAAACCCTATTTACTGATGCCCACATGGGCTGTCTGTGTATAGGGTGCATGTACACGTGGGCTGGTTGTGTATAGGGTGAGTGTACATGTGGGATGACTATGTACGGGGAGTGTGGAGTGGATAAAATCATGGATATTTGTGTTTGAACTGGTTCCAAGCTCTTGGATGATGAGGCAGGTTCCAGATCTACATTCTATGGCATCAGATCTATCACTAAGACACTGGTATGGTTACATTATTGTCTTGATGGATACTATTGTTTGATGTGTTGTGAATGCTTAGGGAATTCTTGGTATGACTTCTATGATGTGGTTCAATTTGGTTGATTTGGTTGATGGAGTGAGCATCACTCTTGTGATTCAGTAGTGACATGATTGCTATGGTATACTAGTTGTTTATACATGATTGAGATAACATTCATATAGATTTGTTGTGGAGCATGAGAAAGCTATTGGAGAGCTTGGATGTGTTGTGACTGGATGTGGGTTAGTTTGGACAGTGGAAGAAAGAAGAGAAAGTGATTGCAGGTTGTAGAGGATCTGAACATGTGAAGAAAATCAAAACCCTAGTTTCTCAGAAGCATATGCTTATTGCATTATACACTAGCCGCGTGCACACGCGGGCTGTAGTGAGCCAGGGTGCGTGCACATGCAAGATGCACTACTGATAGGTCACGTACTTGTTGACATATTGATATCTATTGAGGATTGTTGCCTCATCTTAGTTGGTGCTGAGGGTGTAAGCTGAGTCTTGCATTATAGAGAAGGTGCTCTTATAGAGTTGTACTCTATTTAGTTGTTGCTGATAAACCCCAAAGATTGTAGTCCGTGCTAAAAAGAAAATTGTACATACATCTTGTGTTCTTTGTGTTCATTATGGTGATGACTTGTTGAAGATATATTGCTGATATATGTTGCTGATATGTGCTCACATCTAACTGGTTATAAATGATAGCAATGGGTAATGAATAAATGTTGAATGCTAATTGATGATTTTTTTTGCAAGAGGGAAGTTTTTGGAAAAATAGCCCCACACTCATTCACCCCCCTCTCTAAGTGTGGTAGGTGTGTCCAACAATTGGTATCAGAGTGAGCCTTCACTGCAAGCCTTAACAAGCATGAAGGAGATCCATAGACACAGAAATGGATGATGAAGTTCCAATCCTTGATGAGGAAAACTATTCTACTTGGAGAATTGAGATGAGAGTGTATTTGAAGACAATGGGAGCAACTATTTGGAAAGCAACCATCGGTGGATATGTTACATTGAAGAACAAGTCAAAGTTTGCAGCTCAAAGGGAAGGAAAGAAGAATGATGCATTGGCTCTCAAGACCATTCTTAGTGGACTCTCAAGTCCTATCAAAGAGAGCATGGGACAATGCACTTCCACCAAGGATCTATGGCTAAAGCTAGAGGAGACATATCAAATCAAGGAAGAGAAAGAAGAAATTGAAGACCACTCCGTCAAGATCATCAAAGGTAAAGAATCATAAAAAACTCTTGAATGCATTATTTCTAAATGTGATTTTGAAAACATTTCAAGTGAAGATAAATAATCAAGTGATGATAGCACAAAGGAAGATCTTGAAGATGAAGGCAAAGAATTATGTGTTGATGTTGGAAAAAAGGAATAAAGTGAAGATACTTCAAATGAAGGTAAAGAACACTCAAAAACCCTTGATTGCAATGATGATGATGAATTTTTCTCTACAAGTGAAGAAGAAGATGTAGAAACAGTTTGTGTAAAGTTTTATGGCATTTATCCCATGAAAAGAATAGAAGGAAATCTATTAAAACTTCAAAAGGAAATTGAAGAGGGTTTATATAGATATATAAGTGATCATTATTATATAGACTATAACTATCTTTAAGATAACACTAACAAGTTTCTTAGGATAAGTCTAAGGAACATATTGAAGTTAAAAGAAATGATCAAGGAACAATAAGAGAGCAATAAGACTAAATTAGAAGAAAAGGAAGAAGAGATCACAAGACTAAAAGATGGAAAAGAAGATACGAATGTAGAAGATGAGATTAGCAAAAGTTCTGAAACTATTTTCCATCTCAAGACCCAAATTGAAGAAGCCAAAAGAATAGAGGAACTATTGAAGATTCAAATAAATGAAAAGGAAGATTCATGTTGCAAATTAGAAGCTGAAATTGTTGACCTTAGAAAGAAGGTAGAGAATTCAAACAAATTCTTGAATAGCTCATGAATCTTGGATGAGATCTTGGAAAGTCAAAGACCATCATGTGATAAATCAGGTCTTGGATACAAAGGAGAAGATACGCATGCTGAAGAAAGCACCTCAAAGAAGCATGGGGTAATTCCATCGAAGAAAGAAGATAATGTTGCAAAGAAACCATCTACACAAGGTAATTTTTTTTTTCAAAAGTACAAAGCAAGAAAGACATCAAGAAGCCATTTTTGGGACACCAAAGCAAAGGTATGAAAGTATTTTTCATGGGAATTTTTATTCATGTAATGGATGTGGTCACAAAGATTTTGAATGTAAATCTTATGAAAGGAAAAATAACAGAAGATTGTATAACACCATGAGGTGTTGGAGATGTGATCAAGTAGGACACATTGCTGTTCACTACAAGACTATGAGATGCTACAACTATAGTGGATTTGGCCACAAATCTCAGGAGTGCTGGAAGACAAGAAGAAAGTCCATGATGAGGACTTCACATAGCATGGCAAGAAGAAGGAATGAAGTAAGAAAGGGAGATATCTTTGAAAATATGGATGCTCAGAGCTCAAGCTCTGAGGAGAAGGGTCATCTATAGAAGTGGGTGAAGAAGACAGAGCAGCCAGATCAGAATGAAACACTGAAGGGAAGTACAAAAGTTCCATCTACTAAGGCACACATGGGTTACAGTGGTGACAGTCGCATGCATACGCGTGCTGACCTTAAATAGCTCGCATACACACATGCTCTGTTGTGCAACAGGTTGCGTATATGTTGTAAAGCCTTGGGAAAAAGGCAATGCACATGGCTTGGAGTTTGATGTGATGGTATAACTCTATATTACAGGGTCTGACATTGTTTATTGCAGGTTATGACACTGTTTGCTGCAGGTTTTCATGGTGAGATCACACAATGGTATAATAAAAATAAATATTGGGTGCATGGAACTAACCCAAGAGTATGGATTGATGCTGATATACTGGGATTAATCATTTTGTGATGTTGATGGTGGTGTACATGGATAGTATATCTTATGATGTATTGTTGGAAGCATATGTTGATATCATTATGCATGCATTTTGCATATGAATTGGGCTACATGTTGAGACATATGGTTGGTGAGTTGATGAGGTGATCATGTTGTACATAATGGTTTGATCTATGTGTGATGCATGATCGGTACATTTCTAGTACATCAATAGAGGCTCTTATTGGCAGGATGATTGGCACATGTTTTATGGAGGACTTGGCATACATGTATGGGACTCATCATTTTGTGGTATTAGTGCATAGTAATACACTCATATATGGTATTACTTGATTTTCACAACATTGGTATTTGTTTGATACATGAGTGTGGCACTTGATTCATGATGGAGACATATCATAAGTGACATGATGTTAAGAACCAAACATCAATATAGCATAGAAAAACCTCAGGAAAAGTACTCAACACCTTGAAAAAGAGATAATTTCAGATAATAAGCCTCTTCGAGGGGGCAACCTCCTTTTACCCCACTTAAATGTTCAAGTACAAGA
>ML783738.1:440660-493379 GCA_009831015.1 Picea engelmannii
TCAAAGAATTGCTCCATCTGAAGTATCCATGTGATTGGGTCCTTGCCATAAAACTTCCTCATATCAATCTTAGGAACATGGTTGGTCTTCAAACCAAAGTTGGAGTTTCTCCATTCTTGATTCACCTTCCTTGTGTCCTCATCGTGAATTTCATGGGATGCATTTTCACTTTTGGGTGTCTTCTCTATTACAAAATTTCTCAATACTTGCATGATCTCCCCTTTTAAGCCATCCATCTTAGTATCCAACTTAGCTTCCATTGAATCCATAAACTTAGCTTCCATTGAATCCATCTTAGTATCCAACTTAGCTTCCATTAAATCCATCTTAGTATCCAACTTAGCTTCCATTGAATCCATCTTCTTTTGTAGTTCATTTATGTCCCTACGCATTTCTTCACCTTCATCAAGAGTCCAATTAGGATTTTCTGGAGGCTATTTGGTGTAGAAGGTCCCTTTTTTGGTGGCATGTTGGCTAAATATCACTTTTGAATCTTGATTTTGAGGTGGTTCTGCTAGACAATATTTATTCTATTCTATCTCCCAAGTTTTGGCCCTTCTGGGTATGAAACTTTCTTTTAGGTAGTTCTATGATATTTCTTCTTTGCAATGCCATAGGTCTGATCAAAATTGGATGTGCCAAGTGGAATTTATGGTAACTTCCTCACAACTTGCCGATTTTTGGCCTTTCTAGGAGATCTCACTTGTATAGCATGCCCTGCACAAAATAATTGATATCAAATTCTGAAAGTCGTACCCAAAATACTACAGAATGTCCACGATCTAGTGCAACCAGTCCCACTCAATTTGGATACTCTAGAAAGAAGTTATGATTTTTTTACCTGGAACACCTTCTTGATACTAGTCAATAGGACTAGTCAGATACCCTATCTTACAAGAGGTGTATATACAAATTTAAGATTACCTATAAGCTGAAATTTTTACCACAGATACCTTACTAATTTCTATAAATGGCCTCTAAATTTCAGGGTCTGAAACATTACAGAAAATTTTTTATAGCGAAAATTTTGCAATGACTCATTTCAGGATGATTCCATAACTCTATCTTGTACAAGCTGTATATACAAAAGTATAAGGCCTTAGGAGCTGAATTTTGAACCCAACGTACCTTGATCCATCTACTAAATATCCTCCAAGCCTTTCCTTTTGAAACATTGTATAAAAAAATCTATAGCGAAAATGCCATGGTGTCTCAGATGTAGCAGCAAAACCCCAAGACCTTGAGCTCTGATACCATATGTTAAGAACCAAACATCAATATAGCATAGAAAAACCTCAGGAAAAGTACTCAACGCCTTGAGAAAGAGATAATTTCAGATAATAAGCCTCTTTGAGGGGGAAACCTCCTTTTACCCCACTTAAATGTTCAACTACAAGATGATTCAAAATGAAAATGTCTCCTTGGTATATATAGGAGACTAGGAGGTATAATTACAACTAATGGCCTAAAGCCGACATAAATAAAATAACATTACTAATATAATATGCCCCAATTAAGGGGTAATGAGCCAATATTAGAGCTTAACACATGATACATTGTTTGGCATGTTGGTAGATGCACATGGTTGGCATATTGGTGGATGCTCATGATTGGCATAATTGGTAGATGCACATGTTGGCATATTGGTAGATGCACATTAGGGATGATTTTAAGGATTAAAATTTATTTTAAAATGTAGAAACCTTGGTGAATCTTACTTATCCTTCATATGCCAACTATAACTGTTTGGCGATATTTTTGTAAAAATATTCAAATTTCTAAGGATTTTATATATTTTTTATAATTTTTTGGCGATTTTTAAGGTAAAGTAATTTTATTCTATAGAATTTGGGCGAATTATTTTTAAAATAGCAAATCTCGTTTTTGGAAAAACCATGGAAAATTAGCCCATGAGCGAAATTTAGCCCCTAAAATCATCCATGATGCACATGTTGGCATATGGTGGATACATTTCATGGATGATATATTTTGGCACATTGTTGATGTACATGGGTGTTGTGCATGGTGGGCACATTTTGGTACATGATGTACTTGATGGATATATTGTTCATGATTCTCTATTTCATTGATGACATATCTTTTGTTTCATGATGTATGGTATGGCACAAGTTTGATGCATGAACAGGTCCAAGGATTGTCATATGGTAGCATATTGTTCATCTTACAGAGAAGATAAGGGGAGACATACCCTTAGGGGGAGTCATTCTTCTTCCCATGATTCTAGGAGGAGATATTTATCAGATGCATACCTAGAAAAGAGACCTATATTTGAAGAAAGAGCACAAAGGCATAATTTCAAGGGGAGTGATGGTCATAGAGGGAGCATGAGAAATCTATTTTCAACATTACATTAGATTGATATCCCTTGTTCAAAAGGGGAGAGATTATTCAGTGGCAACAAGACAGGGGGAGCATCCCTAAGAGGAGAATGGCCCTTTTCCATTGATGTCAAAGGGGGAGAGATAATCACATTGATGTGATTGATGATGGGAGAGAATGCTGTGGAGAGATAGTCACATTGACTATTGATGAAGAACATGCCTTGTCTACATGTTGAGATCAATAATTGGTAATTGGAGTTGACATCAATGTTGGTATTTCCATCAATGCCAAAGGGAGAGATTGTTGGATCATGTTTTCATTGATGCCAATGGTTTGATTATTTGGGAGATTGTTGGATCATACGTCATTGATGCAAATGGTTTGGTTTGATTGATGTCATTGCTTGATGTCAAGTAATTTATTGATTGATGATTGATGAACAATGAATATGAGTTGATGAGAATGATAGATGTCCAAGTGGAAACCAATTGATAAAGATGGATTATTGATATGATGCCCTTGATGAGAATGATAGATGTCCAAGTGGAAACCAACTGATAAAGATGGATCATTGATATGATGCCCTTGATGAGAATGATAGATGTTCAAGTGGAAACCAATTGATAACGATGGATCATTGATGAAGATGGATCAATGATTTGTCATTGATACATGATGCATAGTTGATATATATGATGCAGTGGTGAATTGATGCAAAGATGAATCATTATTGTCTTATCATGGTTGATAAGGTGCACAAATGGATGAACTCCAAAGTGGTCCCCTTATGGTGAAAGCCCTCATGGGAAGACGCTTTATGGATTGAGTTATCCTAGAAAAACGGTTGGAGGACCCATGCTTTCATGTGGATTAATTAGATGAAGATCAATGAAGTTGTTGGTGAAACTATCCTAGATGGATAGTGCTTGACATGCCGTTTCCGGTGGTATGCGGAATGTCACATAACTCCTCACGTTTTGAGAGTTATGTCTCTACGAAGTTGAAGGACCCCCATATGATGCCTTGAAGCCCCAAAAGGTCAAAGAAGTCAAAGTGCTTGAAAAGAAGAAATCATTATTTAAATGAGAAATTAAAGTGACAAAATCAAGAAAGATTATTTAAATGATAAAGTAAAGTGACAAAATCAAGAAGGAATATTTAAATGATAAAGTATTGGAGAAATTTCTATTCATGGAAAGTGATTAACCCTAAAATAAGAAAAATAGGTTAAGTGACCTAGAAATGGGTTAAGTAACCTAAAAATGGGTTAAGCGACCTAGAAGATGAAAGTATAAATAAGAAGCTAGAATCTCTTGTAAAATGTACATTTGGTGAGAATCATTTTTATGGGTCAATGGAGAGCTTCTTGTGAATATCTTTTGGAGTATTGATGGAGAGTTTCTTGTGAGAGCATCTTATTGGTATGGATCTCTTGAGCATGATTGAATATCTATTCTGAGTAAGAGAGAGAGAGGAGGATCTCATGGATGCATCAAAGTTTCGACAATGTCGGAGATCTTGACGGAAAAATTCTCGGATTCACAGAAAACCCTATTTTCTGATGCCCACGCAAGTTGTCTGTGTATAGGGTGCATGTAAACGTGCGCTGGCTGTGTATAGGGTGAGTGTACATGTGGGATGACTATGTACAGGGAGTGTGGAGTGGACAAAATCATGGAGATTTGTGTTTGAGCTGGTGTCAATCTCTTGGATGATGAGGCAGGTTCCAGATCTGCATTCCATGGCCTCAGATCTATCAATGAGACACTGGTATGGTTACATTATTGTCTTGATAGATACTATTGTTTGATGTGTTGTGAATGCTTAGGGAATTCTTGGTATGGATTCTATGATGTGGTTCAGTTTGGTTGATTTGGTTGATGGAGTGAGCAACACTCTTGTGATTCAGTAGTGAAATGATTGCTATGGTATACTAGTTGTTTATACATGATTGAGATAACATTCATATTGATTTGTTGTGGTGCATGAGCAAGCTATTGGAGAGCTTGTATGTGTTGTGACTGGCTGTGGGTCAGTTTGGACAGTGGAAGACATAAGAGAAAGTGATTATAGGTTGCAGAGGATCTGAGCATGTGAAGAAAAACAAAACCCTAGTTGCTCAGAAGCATATGCTTGTTGCATTATACACTGGCCGCGTGCACATGCGGGCTGTAGTGAGCCAGGGTGCATGCACACGTGGGTTGCACTATTGACAGATAGCGTACCTGTTGATAGATTGATATCTATTGAGGATTGTTGCCTCATCTCAGTTGGTGTTGAGGGTGTAAGTCGAGTCTTGCATTATAGAGCAGGTGCTCCTACAGAGTTGTACTCTATTCAGTTGTTGTTGATAAACCCTAAGGATTGTAGTCCGTAATATAAAGAAAATTGTACATACATATTTTGTTCTTTGTGTTCATTATGGTGATGACTTGTTGATGATATATTGCCGATATATGTTGCTGATATGTGCTCACATCTAACTAGTTATAAATGACAACAATGGGTAATGAATAAATGTTGAATGCTAATTGATGAGTTTTTGTGTAAGAGGGAAGTTTTGGGAAAAATATCCCCACACTCATTCACACCCCCCTCTAAGTGTGGTAGGTGTGTCCAACACTTTGGACAACATCAGGAAGACATTATCTTAGATTAATAATCAATAATATAATTATTGATTATTAAATACTATATATAATAAGTAAATGATAATAATAAATAGTTATTGATTATCCAAGGATGAATCCTTTCATGGATGGTCACCATATGTTCTCTATATATCTTCTCATATAGAAAAATACGCATGGTATAAGAGCAGGACTGGGAGTGACTCCCTCATTGGATAGCCGAGGAAAATGAGAGAGCTAACTTGCATTTTGTGTGAAGATTGATAAGAGAAGATAGGCCATGTGTTTTTGAAGAGTTGAGTTGTTTACCATGACATGCATTATCCATCATTCTCTTCATGAAGCATGGATGGCTGACTGAAATATAGTCCGTTTCCAAACAGTGGAAGTATCAATGGTGGTAGAGGTGCGGAGGATCCCGGATTTGATTTGTGATATACCTGACAATGGCCATAGTTCGATGTATAAGAAGCTTATAGCTTGAAATTTTGTTGAAGTACTTGAAATATGTGTCATGGAGGAAATCATGTCCTCAGACAGATCCTAACCATCCAACAATCTGGTGCTGTGAATGCGCTTTCCCTTAGCACAGGTGAAGCGATTCTCTACTCGGGATCGACGGACGATTCTGTTTATATTTGGGAATGAGAAAATCTCATCTACATGAATCCGACGCTGCAACTGGTCAGGTTTCTAAAAGGCCATAGGCTTGTAGTGCTGTGTTTGGCCATTTTTAAGAATCTACTTTTTAGTGGGTCGACGGATGAATTGATACAGATATGGAGACGGGTGCTATCCTTGTACATGCTTGTGAATTTAGAGGTGTTTCTGATGCTTGGCTATGAATACATGGGAAGCTAGTTATCCCAAATGGGTTGAGTTTATTACTTGCTAAACTTTCAAATTAGTTAAAGGAGAGAAGCTCAAAGAGACCAACAATGGAAATCGATAGTGGAGAACCATGGAAACAAAATCTATGAGACGCATACTCTATCGAGATCCGTGACATCGCTTCATACTCAACACGACCAAATTTTCAAACCTATTTATCATTCGATTGAGACTGCTATCGATATTTATGTATGATCGACCGTAGATAGAAAGCATTGGCCCACATCTCTACCGACTTAGAAGCTTGGATGTAGCTGGAGTATAGTCGATTGGAGATCGCTACATGTGGCCAAGTATAGTTGATTTATCGACTTATATTGACTATTTGAAAATGAAGATCAATTTTTGATCAATCTATTAATATATAGTTGGTTGAAGAGGATGTGGATTAAAGGCATGATCCATTTCCGAGCTGCCTGGAAGGATTCAATTCAAGTTGAATACAGTTAACGTAAGGATTGTCCACAATGATATCGACCAATTGGAAGTAACAACATTGAATGACCTATCATTTGAACATATTTATAAGTTTGTATTGAGTAGATAGTAGATGAATCAACTTGGCATAAGTCGATTGATGCTGGATATCGACTAGCTCTCTAACAATAACTCTATTAAAGTTTGAAAGCCTATTTAAATATGGGTTCCCTTGATAAATATGAGGAATTGATTCTCTGAAAATTGCAAGAAATTCGTGAGAAGAAGGTTCGTGGAAAGAGACATTCCCAGAGAGGGAGGTGGTATGACATCCGAGGGAGTGAAGATTCAGTTACCTCTAGATAAGGAGGAAGAGATACCTTCAATGTCAGATGGAGAAGAGATAGAGGAGGAGTCACCTCTAGCTCCATAGGGATCAATTATTAAGCTACTCTGAAGTTCCAAATAGAGCAATTGTAGAGGAAGCAATTGCAGAGAGAGAGTGGAGGAGTTAGTTCCATAGAGAGCATCCCCAGAGGAGGGAAGTTGTTGATAGGGTAGAGAAGTTACTCTCAGTCTCAGTGTTTAGCAGTTATGGAGTATCAGAGGGAAAGTCTATAGTAACTTCGAAAGTGGATCTATAGGATCAAACACATAGCTAGAGGATTCTCTTAGGTAAAGGGAATATATTATGAGGGGGCATTTTCTCCTGTTGCTTGATACACTTCCATCAGAATGATTATGTCCCTTGTAGCATCCATGGGTTGGATACTATATCATATAGATGTGAAGACAACCTTTCTCAATGGAGAGATTGAGGAAGAAGTATACATTGAGCAACCAGATGGTTTCATGATACATGAGAAGGAGTCTCATGTGTGCAGGTGAAGAAGGAACTGTATGGACTCAAGCAAGAACCTCAAGCTTGGTATGCAAGGATTGATGGAAAACTGAAGCGTTTGTTCTTCAAAAAAAGTGTTTTTGGTCCCAACCTATACTACAAGAATTTTAATGGTGAGTCTGTGATTTGGTCCTCTATGTTAATGATTTATTTCTCACCGATACATAGAGCCTTATTGCCAAATGCAAGTATGTGTTGGCCTATGAGTTTGAGATGAAGGACCTTGGTATGATGCACTACTTCCTGGGACTAGAGTTGTGGCAGAGAATTGATGAGATATTCCCGAGTCAGGTGAAGTACACAATTGAGATATTGAAGAAGTTTGGGCTGTTGAACTGCAAGCCCATGGCTACACCAATGGTGATGAATATGAAGAAACTAAGCTTGTCTTCTTCTGATTATGAAGAGATTGATTTGACCTTGTACAAACAACTGATTGGATCATTGATGTATCTGGTTAATACCATACCATATATTTTCTATGCAGTGAATGCACTTAGCCACTTTATGAGTCAGCCAAGACAGACACATTGGATTGCTGTAAAGCATGTGTTGAGATACTTGTGAGGCACAATTAGAAATGGTCTACAAAGCATGTGTTGAGATACCTGTGAGGCACAATTAGAAATGGTCTGAGATATACTTCCAATATTGACATGATATTGCAGGGATATACTGACTTTGATTGGGAAGGGATCACATTGGACAAGAAGAGCACCTCCAAGTGTTGCTTCACTTTGGAATTTCCCATGGTTTTTTGGTGTAGCAGGAAACACACTTTTTTGGTTTTGAGCATCACAGAAGTAGATTACATTGCATTGAGTGCGGAAATCTGTGAAGCAGTGTGGCCTCACAAGATCCTTGCAGATTTATTTGGACATGTGCTAGATTCCACCGTTATTCATTGTGATAACTATAGTTGTGTGAATATCTCATAGAATCCAGTGTTTCATGACAAATCAAACCACATTGAGATCAAGTACCATTACATTCAAGACATGGTGTAGAGGAAGGAAGTAATGGTGCAGTACCTTCCTACATATGAGTAGGTTGCTGATGTTATTACCAAAATAAGATGATTTTCGAGTACTTTCATGATAGACTTGGCATGGCAAAGAATGCCTCCCTCATTGGGAGGGAGTGTTGATGTTTGCAACTTCCTGAGACATTCTCTAGATTGTATTTCTCTGTCACTGAGTTGGGTTGATTTGTGAGGACACTTATAAGATAAGAGAAGGGATAAGTGGGATTCTTATCTGAGAAGGGATAAGTGGGTTTGGGCTTATCCGAGAAGGGATAAGTGAGTTGATATGTAAGGAAACTTATCTGGGAAGGGATAGCCTAATTTCACTATGGGGAGTTGACCCTAGTGTTTCTAGAGGGAGCAACCTCTAGAAGTCCACATGGGAGTGCCATGTGTGACATATATTCTCTATATCATACTCCTCTATGACTGAGTTGAGTTGATCTATGAGGGCACTTACCTGAGAAGGGATAAGTGGGTTTGGGATTTTCTATCCCAACGTCCCCTGTGAAGGTCACATGAGGACATGTCAAGGGAGTTGACCTTGATGTCACACACTATGGGGAGTTAAACCTAGTGTTTCTAGAGGGAGTAGCCTCTAGAAATCCACATGGGAGTGCCATGTGTGAAAAACCTTTTTATACTACGGTGCTTGTGTACCACTAGTGAAGACCGTGTGTCTCTAGATATTAGTTTTGCACTAATACATTGGTTGTGTACCACTGGAAGTGACTATGTGTCACTATACAGTAGTTGTGTGCTACTAGTAGTGGTTGTGTACCACTGGACAATAGTTGTGTACCACTATGGAAAGATACCTCCCTAGCTAATAGGGAGTGTTGATGTTTCAACATCAGGAAAACCTTCTCCTAGATTGGGTTGCAGATGAAGGGAGATCGGATACATTTATCATAAAGGTGAGCTTGTGGTAAATGGGCCCAGGTGTAGTCTTTCCTTGATCATGCCAATAAATAATATGGACTCGAGGTGCTTGAGGTGATTTCTATGTGTCAGTTAACATCAGAATGAAATTCACTCACATGTGTGTACCTATGGTAAATGATCCTGGTGTGGTTTTTATCCTAGTCATGGTGATTTGACAAGGAATGATAAATAATCAAGATGCTACATGATATTACATGCAGACCAAGAGTGAGATTGATCTTATAAAGAGTAAATTGGCTCAGAGGGAGAGACAAAGAAGGAGTTTCCCCTCGGTTCAGGTGGGAGAGATATGTCTCCCAAGTTTGACAGACAAGTGTCATGAGTATAGGTTGAAGTTTTTATACTTAAGAGACAAGCTTGACATGATGCGGAATGTATCCCTCATTGAGAGGGAGTGTTGATGTTTGGACAACATCGGGAATATATTCTCTTAGATTAATAATTAATAATATAATTATTTATTATTAAATACTATATATAATAAGTAAATGATAATAATAAATAGTTATTTATTATCCAAGGGACACATCCATTCATGGATGGTCACCATATGTTCTCTATATATGGAATACTCATCATTGTAATAATAAATATACAATACAATATCTTCTCATATAGAAAAATCAACAACAAGTATGAAGTTTGGTTGATTAGGTGCTAACTAATTTATTTATAATTATAAAATTTAGTAATTCATGGATTCTTATAGTTAACAGTGAGCTCTGCACTTTTATAAGTGGGGAAAATTGAGGAATTATATTCGTGGCTGCTGGCGTGCTCTTCTTAAGAGGTAGTAAGAAAGTGATATAATACTTTTTTTTCTAGCCAAGTATGGCTTGTGAAGAATGGTCAAGTCTGATATCAAAAGTTGCATCAATAAAATATGAGTGAGGCTTATCCAATATGTTTGATGAAGGAAAAATACTTTCAATCATTTGACCATTATTTTTTTCATTATTTGGAGAAGTACTAACTCCATTTATTATTTACATTTACGATTTCCTCCACTCATGATCCATACAAATACTTGCATCTAATATAGAAATATACCAAATTAATTACATTGTAGATTATGTTGATTATTCTCATTTTGAGGAAAAGGAAGTTCCTATGATATATGTATTTATGATGGCCTTACGTGGTGCAGAACCCCTCCTCTCCAAGGGATGAGTGACCTCCTGGTCTAGGATCTTCTCAAGATTGAATCGAAATAGTCTTCGATTCCCTCCTGGAAACTCTAAGAAAACAATCGATAGGTCTTTATGAAACTTCCACCCGCGTGAACAAGTGCTAAGTGCAAGCCTGTTTCCACATGACCACGCCTTGTGACCAGACGCTTATTCCAAAATGTGGGTCGTGATTTTGCGTATCGGCTATATGAGTCAACTGACTCTCCTTCCTTCGAACTTCCGCATTTCGAAATTCCAACAAGGGTCTAGTGCATGCTAGCTCCTCCCTTATCCTCCATCCATATGACCTTTCACTATGACCTGGGGCCAATCCTTTTGAGAGCATCGAGATTTTATGTATCCAGAATTCTCGATGTGATTCACCTTCGTTCTCTCGATCCTTCGACACCCGAAATTGTGAAATATTCAGATCAGATCAACGGTCCACACTGGCTCTCCAGCCAACGACTGTAATTATGTTACGATTTCATGTTTCACGAATCTTCATGACTCTTACCTCCAACTTCCCGATTTATGAATCAACGAAATGTTGATCTGTCGCCATGTGTCCTCTTTCAATGGATGGCCCTGATGATTTCGGGATTTCATGAATTTCACTCTGCTTCTTCCAAATCTTTTGGTTTCCCGAAATTTCGATGACTCCTCATGAATAACCACTGCGCTACTTCTCCGAGATCTAATGGATTGTAATATTTCAACTCTTTCTGAATGGGTCTTGACCCTCAATCTTGTCCAATCTTAAAAATTAATTTCTGAAGGATTTCTCCCGCTAAATCGTCCATACTTGTTCTTTATTCGAACTTCAATTTTCTGCACTTCACCTTTGAACACTCCAACTCTTCAAAACTTAGAAAATTTTCTAAGTGTTTCCTCTTGAGACTTAAAGCCACTAATCCTCCTGAAATTTGGGGAAATGAAATTTAAATCTCGCCCCTTACTGCACACTTGCACTCTGTATCTTTTTCAAAAGACTTTCTGACGCCCTCCTGGCATACTCTACACTCAACCGCCTGATATTTCAAACTTTAACACAAGTTTGTTTCTATACACACTCCTTGCGCTCAATATGCATAGTTTGCATATGGAATTTCCCTGCTATCTCTTCTGAGATTTAAGTCGAAAAATAATTCTTCATGCACACTCCTTGCGCTCTACATGCACTCCTTGCATAATATTACAAAAGAGAAACAATTGAACTCATTCAATTATTCATTCATTCACTATGAACATCATCTAGTCATAAACACATAACAACACAATCAAACCATACCAATATCAACACTGTGTATTTGGGTCAATTTCCTCTGTTCTATTCATTTAAGAAGAAAACATAATTACAGTCGTTTATCCTTTATAACTATTACAAGAAAAACTTGCCTAAGGACCCAGAGCTTTTTTTCGCTCTTCTTCCTCCTATCTAAATACTATTACCTTCTATTCAAGCAGTTACCTACTCAATTAATGCAACCTAATGACTAATCAGGGCTAATATCCCACACTTGTAATACATTTACAGTCATGTAAAGGATTTACAATGGTTCTATCATTTCAAATGGTGTCCCAGTTTTACACAACCAAAATTAATTAACGAGAATTCCAAAAAGTCTTCACACTGCTTCCAAGCTAGTTAATTGTCGGTTCATCTCTTTTGATGTGTTGAGGTGTCGATTCCAATTCCACGTCCACTTCCTTTTGATTTTATTATGATGCTCCTGCATCATACTCCTCTGGATAAAATATTCTTAGACTCCTGTCCATTAGCTCTCACACTGTTTTTCCATGCTTCAAAATATCAGGTTCAATTACCCAACTTGAATCTTCCACAGGGTGATCTTTCCACTTTACCAAATATTCAGGATACATTTTTCTTTTAGTTTTCCTTCCAACTCTTTGTTCTAAAATTTTCTCCATTTGAGGTTTTTCTACTGTAGGCATTTGTTCTTCCCACTGAATCTTTTCTTGATCATCCAATTCTCCTGTATCATCTCTATTATAAGGATACAAATCTGCAACATTGAATATCATTGATATCCCAATATTATCTAGCAACTCAATCTCATAAGCATTTGCTGCAAATTTTCTAAGGATCTTGCATGGTCCTATCTTTTTCATATTCAACTTATTATATGTTCTTATGGGGAACCTTTCCTTACTCAAATGAGCTACAACTTCATCTTCCACTTCAAATTGAACTTCCCTTCTTTTCTGATCAACTCTATCCTTATACTTTTGATTACTATCCTATATCTGCCTCTTAACTTGATCATGAAGTCTTTGCATTTTTGTAGCAAAATATTCTGCTCCAGTGCTCTTGAATTCATCTTGTTTCAATTCTCTCAATTATGCAACCCCTCTCAGTTGTATTCCATATACTATCTTGAATGGACATTTTCTAGTTCTTCTATTAACTGAATTATTAAATGCAAATTCTTCTTGTGCCAGAATCTGATCCCACTGACGACCTTGTTTAGTGACTAAAATACTTAACAAATCTCCAAAACTCCTATTCACCACTTCAGTATGTTTTTCAGTATGAGGGTGATATGCTGAACTAAAAGATAAATTAGTTCCCAACCTCTTCCATAGAGTCCTCCAAAATTTTCCCACAAACTTAGTATCCCTTTCTGAAACTATGCTTCTGAGTAATCCATGTAATATCACAACTTCTCTGAAAAAATAATTGGCTATGTGTGTAGCGTCATTTGTCTTCTGGTATGGTATGAGATGTGCCATTTTGGAAAATCTATCGACCACAACAAATATCAAATCACTTACCTTCTGGTTTCTAGGTAATCCCAATACAAAATCCATACTAATTGCATCCCAAGGCCTTTCTGGAATAGGCAATGGCTGATACAAACCAATGTTTTGTCTCTTCCCTTTTGCATGTTTACAAATCTTACATCAGTCTATAAATTTCTTCACATCTTCCCTCATACCTATAAAGTAATACTAACTACTCAACTGTGAAAATGTTTTATCATGCCCAAAATGTCCGACTAAACCTCCACTATGTTTTTCCTTCAAAAAATTATCTCTTATTGAACATCTTGGTATGCACAATTGGCTTCCTTTAAACAAAAATCCATCTTGGATCAAATATTATGACCATGAGTTGTTATCCCTCAACAAAGGATTTTCATATGCTTCATAAGCCTCCTTAAAATCTGAATCTTCCTGATACATTTCCTTAAGGTTCTCAAACCCTAAGGTCTTCACTTGAAATTCCTATATAACCAAACTTCTCCTACTCAAAGCATTTGCAACTTTGTTTGCACTTACAGAAATATGTTTAATAACAAAAGTAAAATTTTGCATGAATTCTACCCACTTAGCATGCCTCTGATTCAACTTCTCTTGCCTAGTAATAAATTGAAAAACTTGATTATCACTATACAAGACAAACTCCTTTCGAATTAAATAATGTCTCCATTTTTTCAAAGTTTGAATCACTGCATAAAATTCCTTGTCATATGTAGAATACTTCTCCTTAGCATCATTCAACTTCTCGCCGAAATAAGCAACTGGCCTATTACCTTGACTCAAAACTGCTCCAATATCTATTTCACTTGCATCACACCTCACCTAAAATGTTTTTCCAAATTCTGGTCAAACCAGAACTGGTTGTTCTATGATCTTCTTTTTCAACACTCTGAATCTTTTCTCAGCCTCCTCTTTCCAATTAAAATACTTATGTTTCTTATTCACAGTGTCCATCATGGGTGCACATATACCACTAAAATTTATGATAAACTTTCTATAAAAACTTGCTAAATCATTGAAACTTCTCACCTCAAATATGCTCCTGGGTGACGACCATTCTTTGATTGCTCTCACCTTTTCTAGATCCATGTTCAATTCATTTGAAGATATCACAAAACCCAAATATACGAGCTCTTTCTTCATAAAATAACTTTTCTTCAAGTTTATTAACAACTTCTCTTGCTGCAATTTCCTCATCACTAATGTCAAGTGCTTTAAATGTTCTTCCTCTATTTTACTGAAAACTAATATATCATCCAGATATACAATGAAAAATTTACCTATGAAGTCCCTCAATACTACATTCATCAACCTCATAAATTTACTTGGAGCATTTGTCAATCCAAATGGAAAGACTAGCCATTCATACAAAACTTCATTTGTCTTTACTGTTGTTTTCCATTCATCTCCCTCTCTCATTCTTATATGATGATATCCACTCTTCAAGTCTATTTTTGAAAAATAACTTGCTCCACTCAAACAGTCCATCAAATAATCCATCCTAGGTAAAGGAAATATACACCTGATGGTAATCTTGTTGATGGCTCTAGATTCTGTACACATTCTCCATCCCCCATCCTTCTTTGAACTCAATACAGTTGGCATTGCACATGGGCTTAGACTTTCCCTAAATAAAAATTTATCCAACAACTACTGAACTTGATTCTTAACTTCTTCATTCTATCGATCTGTCAATTGATACACTACTTTTTTCGGAAAACTGGCTCCTGGAATCAAGTCAAATGGTGGCTAATACTCCTAATAGGTGGTAATGAGTGAGGCAACTCATCCACTACTATATCAACAAAATTCTCCGACAATTCTTGAATTTCTTCAGGTAAATCATCCACAAAAGTATTGGTAAGGATAACTCTTGGATTCCTTACTACAATAAATTTCATTTCTTTATGTTTCTTGACCTCCTTCAAGAGTTCCTTCCCACTCATGAGAAGTATTCTTGTGCTGACTTCTTCCTTTTCTTTCGTCTCTTCTATTGGCAGTAACATGTGGGTTCTACCATTTTTTTATAGAGTATAAGTATTTTTTATCCCATCATGAATATCATTCCTATAAAAATGACATGGTATCCCCAACAAAATATGACAAACATCCATGGGAATTACGTCACACAAAATCTCATCTTTATAGCCTCCTATTTTAAATTCAACTTTGCATTGTTGAATTACCATTACTTGATGTCCTTCCTGCAACCACATTAATTTGTATGGACGTGGATGTGGAGTTGTCTTGAGCTTCATCTTTTCCACCATCTATGTTGATACTAAATTATCAGTACTCCCACTATCTATAATCATCTTGCAAACTTTGTCCTTTGTCCTAAAAGCAATCCTGAACGACCTCGTTCGCTGAACTGAGTCTTCTGTTTCTTCCTCCGGATTTAGAAGAACTTTCCTCATCATAAGGTTTTGTCCTCCTTCTTTTGCCTCTGCTTCCACATTCTTCTGGGCTCCCAAAATGTGTGCTTCTCCTCCTCCTTCTCTCTTCCTCTCGGGACATTCCAAAGACATATGTCTTGTATTTCCATAGGCATAACATTTAACTCCACCTCCTCTACTTCTTCCTCTTCCTCGAGGAAAGTAATGTCTCCCACCAAACAGTCTTCTTTGAGAACTTCCTCCTCTTTCAAAGAGACCATATTATTTCTCATTCTCATCCTTATCTTTCAATGCCTTATCATAGACAACTCCCTTACCTCTATTTAAGAATTTGCTTTTGTTACACTAACCCTGGTTTCTAGCCAACTTTTCTTCTACCTTTAGTGCAATTTGATAAGCATCTTTCACTATCCTCACAATCATCATGCTGATTTCATCCTAAATTTCATCCTAAATTTCATACCTAAAACCATTTATATACCTGGAAAATTTTTCGTCATCCTTCTCTCTTTGTCCAGTCCTAATATTCAGCCTATAATATTCTTTTGTACTTTCACTGTCATACCCCTCTGTCTCAGGTTCTGAAATTTTCTGAACAACTCTATCCGGTAATCCTTAGGTATGAATTTAGCCTTCAGTTTGGCTACCATCCTGTCCCAATTCTTTATATTTTGTTTTCCTTTGCTCCTCCTTTTTGCCTGCAGTTCATCCCACCACAGTGTTTCATGTCCCTTTAATCTAGTGACATGTCTCACATTTCTTCCTTCATCGATCTCTTCATAGTTGAAGTACTTATCCATGAACCTTATCCAGTCGAATATTTATTTGGCATCCAAGTTACCTTCATACATTGGGATTTCCATCTTTGCTCTAGCTCCCAACTTTACAATAGATTTCAGTAAGCTTTCTTCACCCTCATCTTCCACCGTAGATTCTTCAAATTCTATTTCTTCACTTTCTACATCACTGAAATCTTCAGCGACAAGTGTTCTCATTTGCATTTCTTCCATCACTTCCAACCTTACGCAAAGTTCTCTCACTTCTCTTTCTACAAGACAGTTTTCCATAGGTGGTCCTGTGCGTATCCTCGTCGGCATCGCTTCAACTGTTTCTAACACACTGAGTTCAACTTCAAATCTTTTTCAGGATCTAATACCACTTGGTGCAGACTGCCTCCTCTCCAAGGGCTACGTGACCTCTCAGTCTAGGATCTTCTCAAGACTAAATAAGCGCCCGCGTGAACAAGCGCTAAGTGCAAGAATTTTTCCACATGACCAAGCCTTGTGACCACATGCTTATTCGAAAATGTGCATTGCAATTTCGCGTATCAGCTATATGAGTTAACTAACTCTCCATCCTTCGAACTTTTGAGTTTCAAAATTTTGACAAGGGCCTATCGCATGCTATATCCTCCCTTATCCTCCATCCATATGACCTTTCACTATGACCCGGGGCCAATCCTTCCGAGTGCGTCAGGATTTCACATATTAGGAACTCCTGATGCGATTCACCCCCATTCTCCCAATCCTTCGATACATGAAATTGCAAAATATTCAGATCAGATCAACGGTCCACACTGGCTCTCCATCCAATGACTGTGATTATGTCACGATCTCATGTTTCGTGAATCTTCAGGACTCTTACTTCCAACTTCTCGATTTATGAATCAATGAAATGCTGATCTGTCACCACATGTCCTCTTTCAATGGATGGTCCTGATGATTTCAGGATTTCACGTTTCACAATTTTGCAAATTTCACTCCGCTTATTTCAAATATTTTGGTTTTGCGAAATTTCGATGAATCCTCGCGACTAACCAATGTGCTACTTCTATGAGATCTAATGGATTGTAATATTTCAGCTCTTTCTGAATGGGTATTGACCCTCGATCTTGTCCAATCTTCAAAATTATTTTCTGAAGGATTTCTCCCACTCAATTCTCCGTACTTGTTCTTTCTTCGAACTTCAATTTTCTACGCTTCACCTTTGAATGCTTCAATTATTCAAAACTTAGAAACTTTTTTAAGTGTTTCCTCTCAAGACTTAAAACCACTACTCCTCCTGCACTTCTGGCAAATGAAATTTAAATATCGCCCCTTAGCGCACACTTGCACTTTTTATCTTTTTCAAAAGACTTTCTGACTCCCTCCTGGCATACTCTGTTCTCAACCTCCCGAGATTTCAAACTTTAACACAAGTTTGTTTCTATACGTACTCCTTGCGCTCAATATGCACACTCTGCATACAGAATTTCCCCGCTATCTCTTATGAGATTTAAGTCGAAAAAGACTTCTTCACACACACTCCTTGTGCTCTACATGCACTACTTGCATAATCTTACAGAAGATAAACAATTGAACTCATTCAATTATTCATTCATTCACTATGAACATCATCCACTCATAAACACATAACAACACAGTCAAACGATAACAATATCAACACTGTGTATTTGGGTCAATTTCCTTTGTTCTATTCATTTTAGAAGAAAACATAATTACAGTCGTTTATCCTTTACAACTATTACAAGAAAAACTTGTCTAAGGACCCAGAGCTTTTTTTCGCTCTTCTTCCTCCTATCTAAATACTATTACCTTCTATTCAAGTGGTTACCTACTCAATTAATGAAAAATAATGACTAATCAGGGATAATATCCCACACCTGTAATACATTTACAGTTGTGTAAAGGATTTACAATGGTCCGATCATTTCAAATGGTGGCCCGATTTTACACAACCAAAATTAATTATCGAGAATTCCAAAATTCTTCACACCGCTTCCAAGCTAGTTAATTGTCGGTTAAGCTCCTTAGATGTGTTGAGGTATCGATTACAATTCCATGTCTGCTTCCTTTTGATGTGATTGCGATTCTCCTACATCATTACATCTTCAAATCTACTGTACAAAGATAGAAAACTGATCTCTATTGGCAAATTTTTCTCTTCACAGTCTAAAATTAAGTCTTTGTTTTTCTATGTTTGTTCATATGAAATTAGGAAATAATCCCCTTATCGGTCACATGACCAAGATATAGGTCCTCAAGCTTATTCTTCTACAAGATTTACTTATCTTATTGACCCACGAGTGATTCCCAATGTGAAGTTTCCTTTTAGCAGTTGATTTTTCTTTTGAATGGATGGCTAGATCACTTCCACGTGGTTGGATTTCTAATTTGGAGTGAACGAAGCTTAATGGCCTCAATAGGCTACTCTCAATCTCATTTAATCATGGATATTGGTTCTAAGATCCGACAGATGGTCATATATGCATCTTAAAGTATGGGAGAATACCCTCTATTATCCATTGATCAACTACCAGATGGACGACATAGATCTCTCCTTGGACTAGTTCAACTTTCAATCTCAACCATTGATCATCACTGAGAAGGATGATCCATATCTCATCTTGTAGTTTTATGTTCAGAGTAGGTTTGGAAGCACAATCCAAAAAACTCCAAAATTTCTTCCCTGATGGATGACCAAGATTCTTTTTTGGATTTGGTTCTATCGTTCAATATCCACCATAGATATACCTTTCTCAAATGAACGGTCCTGATTCACCACTAGATTACTATATTCGAAGTTAAATGAGACATGAATCTCCTAGATATCACTCTGATGAATGGTCTAGATTACTCCTCTGACCTCTCGACGGATGGCTAAGATCTATCACATTCAAACAAAGATACAAGGGAATATTCCTCAACACGTTTCTTTGATACCTTCACACTGAATTGTTGAAACAAGATATGAAAGGACAAATTTGATGAATGGTAGATATCTTACGAGGATATACTCTGATAGAGAGTTAGATCTTCTTCTCTCAGTCTTGGTGTTGAAGTCAAATTTGGAATGGAACTATGATATAAGGACTTTGAAACACATACAACCTCTTATTTTTAGGATTCAATGAATTATTAACTAAAACTGTTGATCTGGTAGTTCTTCTCTCCCAAATGTAATCACAACCACTGAATTCTACACTTCTGAAGCCTACAAAACACATCGAATTTGACTCCAATTCTTGATCGATCCCTGCAATCACGATCAACTGCGTTCAATACTATCGAAGAACTTGTAAGGTTTTATGATCACACACACACAGAAGAGAATATATACCTGGAAACAATCTTTATTTAAATGACCGAAGGAATAAAATTACACATTGGTTCTCTATTCCTTCGTGGTCTCACAGGCCTCGGAAAAAAAACACACACACAATATCGCCACTATGCACACTTTCTAACCTCTCCCATTAAAACCATAATCAAAATAAAAACTTAAATCTCTCAGGTAGCTCTCAAACTAACAAAATCCTGAGCTATCTCACAAACCCTAAATCTAGACACTATTCCTTCATATTAGCAACCAAAATCAATAACAATCTAAACTATCAAACATAAGTTATCTGCTACGATATCTTCTAGAAATATCTAATTGTTATAATTAAATAAGAATTAGGGAACCAACTCTCTTGGTAAATGTTTTACGAGCACTTGGGTCAATATCGAATTTCACTTGGAATATGCTCCTGCATTAGACTCCCAAGGAAGACAAGAATTGTTCATGAGGTCTTCAACATTTATTCTATACTTGGAAATTTCTTCTACTGTCATCCAAGTAGAATCTTCTTCTGGCCGATTCTTCTACTTAATCAAATACTGGAAGTAGTATTTATTTCTGGTCCTTCTTTCCACTTTCTTATACAATACTTCTTCAATATCCTTTTGAAATTCCTTAGGAAATTGTTCTTTATATTCAATGGTCTAATCTTCATCACTTACAAGATCATTTGTTGGAACATCCTTTGTCCCTCTAAAGGGACAGTAGAAGTTCAATCTTGTAAGCATTAGCATAAAATTTCCTCAATATTCTGTAAGGTCCAATATTTTTCATCTTCAATTTGTTGTAAGTACTCATTGGAAACCTTTCCTTTCTCAAATATTCCATGACCAAATAACCAACCTGAAAACACATTTGTCTCCTTTTCATGTTCGCCTTCTTTTTATATTCACCACTACTCTCTTGCAACCTTTGCTTGACACTTTCTTTCAACTCCTGCATGATTACATCAAAATATTCACCATCAACACTCCTTAATTCCCATTTTCCTAAATTTCTTAGCTCATATACTCCTCTTGGATGCATTCCATACACAATTTGAAATGGACTCATTCCCATGCTTCTATTTGGGGAGTCATTATATGCAAATTCAACTTGAGCAAGCATCTTGTCCCATTGCTTAGGATTTTTATGCACAAGACTCCTCAAAATATTTCTCAAACTCCTATTCACTACCTCTATTTTCCCATCAGTCCATGGATGATAGGATGAGATAAAACTAATATTAGTACCTAGTTTATTCCACAGGTTTCTACAAAAATGACCTACAATTTTCGTTTCACAATCTAAAACAATGCTTATGGGTAAACCACACAATCTCACTATTTCTGAAAAAAAATACTTGCAATATTAGTTGCATCACTAGTCTTCCTAAGGGAAATAAAATGAGCCATTTTTGAAAATATTTCCACCACAACATAGATATAGTCATTTCCCCTTTGTGTCTTTGGTAATCCTAGTACAAAATCCATGCTGATTGAATCCCATGGTCTTTTTGGAATAGGTAGTGGATGATATAGTCCAGTGTTCTGACTCTTTCCCTTAACATGATGACAAATATTTTACTTTTCCACAAATTTCTTCACTTGATTTTGCATACCTGGCCAATAATAGAAAGCATTTACATGTAAAAAGGTCTTGTCTTGTCCAAAATGTCCTAACAATCGTCCATCGTGATTTTCTTTAATTATATTCTCCCTCATTGAACACTTTGGTATGCATAGTTTATTGTTCTTGAACAACAACCCTTCCTGTAACATATAATCCAACCACTGGATTCTATTGTTGGAAAATGGGTTTTCACAAGTCGCATAGGCATCTTTGAAATCTAGATCATCCTTATACATTTATTTTAGACCATCAAAACCTAAAGTGTTGACTTGAAGTTCTTGCAAAATAAAATTAATTCTACTTAATGCATCAACAACTTTATTAGTTTTACCACTTGTGTGTTTAATCACAAAGGTAAAATTATGAAAAAATTCAACCCACTTGGCATGTCTTTGATTCAGCTTTGGTTTAATAGTTATAAATTGTGATGCATGATTGTTAGTGTACATGAAAAACTCCTCAGGCATGAGGTAATGCCTCCACTTCTTAAGTGCTTAGACAATTGCATAAAATTCATTATCATAAGAGGAATATTTTTTTTTCCTTCATTTAATTTCTCACTAAAATATGCAATTGGTCTTTGCTCCTGAATCAAGACAACTCCTATTGTAGTCCCACTAGCATTAGTCTCAACTTGAAAGAATTTATCAAAGCTTGGAAAAGCCAATATAGGATTTTCAGTAATCTTTTTCTTTAATAGTTTAAAACTTCTATCAGCTACTTTTGTCCATTTAAATGGTTGTTTTCTTTGTTTTATAGTTTCTACCATTGGTGCACATATCTAACTGAAACTTCTTATGAATTTTCTATAAAAAATTGCAAGTCCATGGAAAATTCTTACCTCAAATGTATTTCTCAGGGTTGACCAATTCACAATTGCTTGAACCTTTTCTCGTTCCATCTTCAAACCTTCTCCAGATACTACAAACCCCAAATATATCAACTCCCTTTTCATAAAACTTCATTTCTTCAAATTTATAAACAATTTTTCCTTCTTCAAGGCACTTAAAACCATCTTGAGATGTATTAAATACTCCTCTTTTGTCTGGCTGTAAATCATAATGTCATCTAGGAAGACTATCAAAAACTTCCCAATAAATTCCTTTAAAACCCCATTCATGAGTCTCATAAATGTACAAGGAGCATTTGTGAGCCCAAAAGGAATCACCAACCACTCACACAATCCACTATTTTTATTAAAAGTTGTCTTCCAATCATCCCCTTCTCTTATCCTAATCTGATGGTACCCACTTTTTAACAAATTTTGAAAAATACTTTTCCCCACTTGAGAAATCCATCAAATCATCTATTTTGGGTAATGGAAAATTTTACCGTATGGTAATCTTGTTAATTTCCCTAGAATCAATGCACATGCGCCATCCACTATCCTTATTTGGGATGAGCACTATTGGTACAACACACAGAGTCGAACTTTACTTCACCAAACCTTTTTCTAATAACTCCTATACTTGCTTATTTATCTCTTCATTCTCTTTAGGGGCCAACCTGTACGCTGGTTTGTTAGACAAACTTTCTCTAGGTATGAAGTCAATATGGTGAAAAATACTTCTCATAGGAGGTAAATCATTAGGTAATTAATCTACTATGATATCAACGAATTTATTAAGAATACATTTAGCTTCAGTAGGAAAATCATCCAGATTGGTAGTAGTGAGTATTACTTTTGGATTACGAAGAAGACAAAAATGTACCTCCTCTTTCTTCTTGACTTCTTGTAGTAGCTTCTTCCAACGCATCAACAAAACACTAGGTCTAGTTCTTCTTTGACTGATTTATCCTTCAAGGGAAACAACACATGATTATGTCCATGTTTCTCTAGGGAATAAATGTTGCTCCTTCTATCATGAATAACCTTCCTATCATACTGCGATGGCCTTCCTAACAAAATATGATAGACATCCATGGGAATTATATCACATAACACCTCATCCTTATAAGTACCAATTTGAAATTCCACCTTACACTACTCATTCACCAAGAGATGATGTCCTTTTAGTAACCAGGACACTCTATAGGGATTGGGATGTGCCATCCTTTTCAACCCCCACTTCTCTACCATCTCCGTGGAAACCAAATTATCCCTACTTCCACTTTCAATGAAAACTTTGCAACACTTCCCCTTTGAATTACATACAATTCTAAACATATTTTTTCTTTGTGCTAGATCACTTGTCTCTTTCTCTAACTTGACCAAGATCCTCTTCAACATTAAAGGCTCCCCTATCTCACAAGTTTCTTCCTTTTCCAATGCATTAATTGTTTCTTCCTTGGCCTCTACAACATTTGAACTTCTTTGTTTTGCAGATTTATTTTCAGGACAATCCCAAGACATGTGTCCTGTCTTGCCACAAGTGTAGCATACAATTTCTTTGCTTCCTCTACCTGTTCCTCTGGAGCCAAATATACTTCCTTTGAATTCTCCTCCTATTGATGGATGATTTCTTGAGATTGAGTTGCTTCCTTTATATTTTGTATTTTGAAATTTTCCTTTATGATTGGATTGTCCCTTGCCTCTTGTTGGACCTCTTCCTCTAGTTTTCTGGCTCTATTTTCTAGCTATCTTCTCCTTTGATTTCAAAGCTTCATGATAAGCATATTCTATAGTTCTCAGGTTTAGGAGACTGATTTCATCCTATATATCATACCTTAAACCATTGATGTACCTTTAAAATTTATCAACATCATTACCCACATGCCCTGTCCTGATGTTTAACCTGTAGAATTCTTATGTATACTCTTTTATTGACATAACTTTCTGCCTCATGTTCTACAATTTTCTGAACAAGTTCAATTGATAATATTTGGGCATAAACTTGGATTTAAATTTAGCTACCATCCTGTCCCAATTATTGATCTTTGTCTTTGGTTTATTCCTTCTGTTAGCCTATAGTTCATACCACCATAAGAATGCACGTCCCTTTACCCTAGTCACAACATGCTTAACCTTCTTTTTATCATCTATGTCCTCATAGTCGAAATATTGTTCCATTGCATTGATCCAATCAAGCAATTCCTCGACATTCATGTTCCCATTATACATTGGAACCTCCATTTTTGGCCTGGCTCCATCCTTTGTAACTAGCATCAACAACTGTTCTTCAACTATTTCACCTCATGATGCTTATCCTTCTTAAGAGCTAGTGTCTTCATCCTCACTAACATCACCTATGTTAGGTTCCCGTCGTTGAGATACTTCCATGGCTTCCATTTGAGCCTGAACTCTCCTCAATTCATTTTGTAGCTCTGTTACTGCCACATTTATAGGCCTACCTCTTTTTGGAAGCATGGCTACCAAATACAACTTCTCTTTACAACTATGATACCACAGATGATGGACTTATGCCTTAAAACGCATAGTACAAAGATAACAAACTGATCTATGTTGGCGAATTTATCTCTTCAGAGCCTCAGATCGACTGTCTGTTATTTGATGTTTTCCCAGATTAAATTATGCATTAACCCCCTTCTTGATCATGTGATCAATCTTCAGGTCCACAGGTGTATTTTTCCACAGGATTTACTTATCTTACTAACCCGTGAATGATTCCTAGTATGAAATCTCCTTTTAGCCATTGATTTTTCCTTTGAATGGATGGCTAGATAATTTCCACATGGTCAAAGTGTTAATTCATAGTGAATGAATCTTAATGTCCCTAAAAGGATACTCCAAATCCCATTTAATCATGAACATTGGTTCTAAGATCCGACTAATGATCAGATATGCATCTCAGAGTATGGGTGAAGAACCTCTACTAGCCGTTGATTAGCTTCCACATGGATGTCAAAGATCTCTCCTCAGACTAGTTCAACTTTCATTCTCAACAGTTGATCATCATTGAGAAGGATGATCCAGATATCATCTCACAATTTGGTCTTCGAAGCAGGTTTGGGAGCATAGTCTAGAAAAATTTGAAACTGCTTCCTCAATGGATGACCAATATTCTCTATCAGATTTGATTCTATCATCCGATCTCCATTGTAGATCTCCATTTCTATGATGAACGGTCATGATTCATTGTCAAAGTACTATATTCAGAGTTAAATGAGAAGTGAAGATCTGAAAACTCACTTTGATGAATGGTCTAGATTACTCTCCCGATCTCTCGGCGGATGGCTCAGATATATCGCAAGAAAAAACAGATACGAGGGAATATTCCTCGATAAGTTTCTTCGATACATTAAGAATGAACTATTGGAACAGGCTTCGAAATGACAACTATGAAGAATGGTATATATCTTACGAGGATCTACTCTAATATATGACTAGATCTTCCTCTTGTAGTCTTGGCTTTAGAGTTGAATTTGGACCGAGACACTTATATTGGTAAGAATATCACCAATTGCGTGCAGACCTTCCACAAACCTCCTAGCCTTATACCACACTACTCATCACTCTTAGCAATGGGTCACCCCTGAGCTAGGAATAAACTCCACCCAGGTAAAGGGATTCCTAACCAGGATGATGTATCACAGACAACAGAAAAGACTCAGTCACAGGTGCCAACTCAAACTAACAACCTACAGTCCCTCATTCCCCACATGCTTGTCCCACCTCAGGAAGTGTTCCCCTTCTCTGCTCAACAGTCCCTCAGCTGCCCCACTTCCCTTCCAGGGATTCAACAACAGGCTGGAAAGGAAGTCTTAGAGCCCTATAGCTACAATTTAGCACCTTCAGGAATCAATTCCCAACAATTCTCTCACCTAGAGATATTTCTCATGGGCTCGACAACCCACCTATTCAATATCCCGCGGGCCTGACAACCCGCTTCTTCAATCCATCTCTTGAGCTAACGAGGTACATGTACATGTACATGTACACATATGGTATTGGTTCAAGTACGTATATAGGTATAGGGAGCTACAAAGGACATCTCAATATGTGAGTGAATGATGATGAAAGGAATGGGAAAATGAACTAAATCCAAACTATATGTATGCATGTCCCCAACTTGACACTTGTCATGTTGGGAGCTACTTTGGCCCACTTGTCCCCATCCTTAATAAAATAATTATCCATACTTTATACTTTAAGGAATATTAATATAATATTCCTTTTTTGCTTAAGCTCCCTAGCTTATCCCTTTTCCTTAAATTTAATCCCCTCCCTTTCCCTAACTAGTGGAGTTTAGTCCCCCATACTCTTTTATCGTGGTCGGTCTACATGCATCAATGTATTTATATTAATAATAAGACATATACAAAAATAGGCTCACTGGCCTTTAGCATCTAGGATATCCAACCTAATATACACATAATCCTCCTAACTTATAATACCTAGCTCACTAGCCTATACAACACAACATATACACAAAGGCTCCATGGCCTCAAAATCGTGTGGACTTAAGTTTTCTGCGCGTGGTATCTTGTAATGTGCACCCTTCATCATTTTAGTGCACAATACATGTGCGCACTATACCATGGAAGGTGCATACAAAAATGATATCAAACAACTCACCAACTTAAGTACATTTGCATTTACATTTACATTTGGGTTCGACCTAGGGGTATTACACTTATTGTCTGCTTGATCTAAATTTTCTCCATTTTTCCTGATGTAATCATATTTCCCTCAATATCTATTGCATCATCCTGCATTATTAGCAAGCTTGGATCTCTTATTTATCTTATTTCCATGGAAAAGTCAACATCAAAATCCTCAACATATGTGATCTTGAATTCTTTCTGCAAAGGATTTATATCTCTTGGAATATTATTGTAGGTCTTGCTAAATCTTTTGTTAAAATCAAGAACATACTCATGTTATGAGGAAAATCATTCTATAGCATGGGGTAAACCACAACAGATGGAATGACTTCAGAAATCGACTCTAATCCCAGGTATGCTATATAAATGTAAATGCTAACAAGAAAATATAAATATCCTACCTCATCCAAACGTTCGATGAAGACCACTGTTGAGCACTCGACTCAAAGATTTATACTTGCAACTTGTCCCCAAAAACCAATATACACAATCATATGGTGATAATATATAAAGTTAGCACATACAATAGCATAATCCATTAACATTCATAAAAAATACACCCATTGAATAATAATTCAAATATTTTCAAGACATCAATTGGACGAGAAAATAGTATTTCTATGAAAACATGATCAACAAAAGTGTATGAGTGACAAAATTCCATGTTGGCACGTCTCCAAACTGAGAATATGTCCCTTCCAGTTGGGCCTCCACCACTTCAATCCTCCACCAAAGGAAAGCTCATATAAGAGAGACAATGAGGTTCTCGATCAAAGAGGGAAGAGCTTGGGGGTTGAACAATGTGTTCAAACTTTAAAGGACAAAAGGATGTAGACTCAATATGAAGTGAATATTTTATCCAGAGTAACTTTGCTCTCAAAATTTGAATTCTCTCCTCCTCCACGGTTTGGATATGGCCCATTTTATAACCTTCAAATGGAACTAAAGGACTGAGTCAGAATGTTTCCAGTATATGGAAGGTCAAAGATCATGGATCTTGTGATGTGACATGGAAACCTGGCACAATATTTTAATTTTGAGTACCAAACCTGATTTATGTGGGTTGTAGTGGTGCAACCTCCATATACACATGTTGTATAACTATTAGGGTGCATATATGTGGAAAAATATGATTTTTTATCTCTGGGAAGTGAAAAATGGGACTTCAAGTCTTCATAGGGAAATGGAAAAGGCGTTATTAGAAAGTTTCATGGGGTGAGGAAAAATATTGCTATAACAAATTCCCCCTAATATGTGAGGTCAGAGGATTATCTGTGATGGTCGAAATACATTATAATTTTTAGAAGTGGAGTAATGGAGACCTAGCTAGATGAACTAGTTTCTCATGAGAATATTACAATCCATAATAAATTTGTACACACGGCTGCCAATTTGAATTACACTATAGATCCATATGGAAATATACCAAATAGTTTTTCATGGCCATGAATAGGAAATACAAAGTAGACACATTCCATAGGAAGTCATAGTCATGAACAAGGCCCAATGAAAAGCAGTATCAAAATCAATCTAAAGATATATGTATACAATGGAGTACAATATGAAGTCATATACATACTGGTCCAATGAATGATAGAAACAACTTGGGAAAGTTGACTGAAGTCATATAGGTTCTAGTCCAATGAATGATAGAAACAACTTGGGAAAGTTGTGACTATAAATTGATGTCTTCAAGTCTTCTACACGATCCGCCGAAGGTGCAAGTCTACATCATGTGAATAGAGGAGTTGAGGTTGAACACAATGAGACTTTCTTTTATTGCTGGTCATTAAGGTATACCTTTAACAAACGCGAGATAACCTATCGATAATGAAAGTAGGTATCAAGGCATAGAGTACATTATTACAAGTGTGAATAAAGGTGTTGAGGTCGAACACTTGAAGAATCCATCGATGAGGATATATTGATGTATTCCCAACTGTCAATGGAGAGAGAACCTACCACTAATGACTGCAAGCCTCTAGGCACTCATAGGACTCTAGGATTCATTTCCAGAATATATGAGATGAATTCGATGGAAGGAGACCTGCTGAAAGGGGAGAATTCAGGAATATCTCATCAGTCAGCATGAGGTACAAAGATATATCTTGATGATTTGGAGGAACTCAGACGAAGATGATATTCATGAACCAATGACCCTATGTGTCTCTTTCATACACCAGATCAAAGTAGTGCACAAAAAAGACCCTCTGAATAACAATCAATAAGGAAAAATGATGACAAAGGAGAGGAAACCACCAATAAAGATAATAGCATCCAAGACATTGCACAAATTCCAATCTGTGAATAGATTTCTTGTCATCGAACACAAGGGAAACCCACCGAGTCAATGACCAATGAGGAGATGTCGACTTTTGGGTTCAAGGTTGCCTACGCATAATGAAAGTAGGACTAGGGTGCATGATAGGACTACAACTTCATGTAATTTCAAGACACACTGAGGGTATGACCGACATGCAAAGTCAAGAGTTATCAGAAATGAATGACACAGGCTTATAGACATCCTTTGAAGAAGAGAATGAGGCATATGGAGGACTCTGGTAGAATAGACTAGATAATGAAACTTCGTGATGCATGTGGCACCAATCAAACTCTCCATAGGGACTAGAAGAGTAACTAGTCGAAGGAGCAAACTCTAAGTAATGAGGTCATATTCCTAAGGTCATGCTAAACCCAAAATTTGGATGACACGTGGACTCAAAAGTTTGTCCTCTGTTCAAAGGTGACACGACTGCTACCAATATAAGACAATATTCTTTTCCCACCCGTATTTTTTTGTTTTTTCATAAGAAAATGAATCCTATGGTACAGTGGAGGAAACGAGTGTCACGAGTAAGAAACTAGTTCCAACAATGGAATGTACCTATTATTTAATGCAAGGAGGTGCATGCAGGATGTGGAAACTCGGGGGAATGTTTCCTCCTAGAGTACAGGGTGTCAAGTTGCAAAGGATATAAACATAGTTCTGCTTGGTTAGTGATGAAAATTGTTGAGGAAATAGGCTTATAACGAGAAAGATGGAATTGGAAATAGGATCAATATTGCATGAAGGATATTGGAATGCAATTACAACTTAACTCCAAAGAGTGCCCTTTTTCATAAATTTATTTCCCTAGGCCTGATAAAGTATAAAACAATACCTAGAAAAACTCTTCTAGCCACTAGTGACTAGAGTATTCATTTTTCAAAATTAGTCTACTTGGTCCAAAAAAGGGTAAAACTTACACCAAATAAACGTCCTTTCAAATCCAATTAACGAGTGTGAAAGATACAATTTCACTCAACAATATTTCACTTTTTTAAAGAGTCAGAAACAAGCTTAACTAAGACTCGGTGGAAGTCCCATAGGTGTAGGTCAGAAAACTTATGAGTAAGAATATAAGGTTCAAACGTAAAGTCATATTGCAACTATAAGGGACTCTCGGTCTTATGGAAGAATGTCTGCATGGGAACCAATTCACATAAAGTTTCTAACTAGGGAAACCATGTTTGGTAAGCCTCTACCATTCACTAACGACACTTATAGTAGAAGAAAGAAGGTTTTGTGTTGCTAATAAATGGGTTCATACCTATGGCATACAAATTGCAGTTATAGGATCATGCAAAAATGAAAAAAAGAGTGATGACCTATCCTATATGATGGTCAAAGAAAATACTTGTCAAATTCATGAATGGGCGAAATGATGCTAGAAACCAAAAAAATCCCTCAACAAAACCACCAAAACTAATTCCTTCCACTGCACTATTAGTCTGCTAGGACAAAACATTAGCAAAAACTATGTAAAGCAGGTAAAATTTTTCTACTAATAGTAAAAAATAACCAATTTTACCATACCATTTGAGTTTTTAACCCACATAGTTCATTTTGAACCAATTGTCCCATGATCATCAAGTGTCAATTACAGGAGCTACGAGCGCCCAAATTGAAAACCGTTTGGACCAAGTAAGTACTCTTTCCCTCCTATTCATTTCTAGTGGTTTAGAATTTCAAATTAGTCCCATTTTTTTGAGTTTTTTAAGGCGTAACTTAGGAATTAAGTTGTACACGGGCTATAGTTCATTGGGTCACATATATGGAGGCATGTATGTGGGAAAGGCAAAGCCAATCCACGTATATGCATCCCTAGACGTGAATGTTAACACAACATCCCATGTACAAGTCCGCAAAGTAGTTTTTTAAAGAGTTTGACTTAAAAAAATGGTTTTGTTCTTGCAGGATGGTACTTGAATGGAGAGAAAGAGAGCATGTGTAACACACCAAGGCTGAGCCTTTGCTGAATTGTAAATATATTTATAGGCTGGTGAGCCAAGTGGTTATAAGCTAAGAGAATTATGTGTTTATTAGGCTAGTGAGCCAGATGCTAAGGCCAATAAGCTTGATTTTGTATATGTAAATACTCACATCATTAATAAAAGTTACATCGCTGTGTATAGACCATCCACAAAGAAAGAGTTATGGGGGACTAAGCTCCACTAGGTAGGGAAGGGACTAAGTGTCTAGGAAGAGGGGCTAAGCTAGAGGGCTTACCTCTAAAGGAATAATATTATATTATTATTTCCTAGAGGCTAAGGTTTGACTTAAACATGTTTTCCTAAGTTCTTAGAGAAAGGGGATGAGTGTTAAGTGGAGCTCATGTAGCTTCAGGGAGACATGTGTCAACCTGGTCGCATGTAGATTTTAGGTGGGAAAGTCAGCTTGTTGGGGGGTTCCCTCACCATTATCGGTGATCACGACTCTCACGACTCTAAGGATTCTCACGATTCTCAGGATTCCTTAACCATTGCGTCTGCACCCTCTTGAGGTTAGTCACCTTGGAAGAAAGACATATTCCCCATTGATGCACATGCCATTGTGACCTGTAGATACTGGAGTTGTCATGCATATTTTATGTGAATCCCTACACACTTGTATTGTGCCTAAGCTGTGCTGTGTATTAGCGGTTGGATGTTGCTGCCAGTGCAGTCCTTGGATAATCTTGGCTTGATACCATATTCTTTTTCCATACCCATTTTCAATTGTTACCATCACCTGTGCGTTAGACGAATTCTGTTATTGACATCACCTGTGTCTATTTGACATAAGAGATGATTGAAGAAGTAGGTTGTCAGGCCCATGAGAAACTCTCCCCAGGTGAGAGAGTTTATTGTGAAGTGAATTCTCTTAGAGTGAGTCCGGTAGTAAATACATAACTTTGAGACTTCAAGGGAGGTGTAGTAGCCGATGGACTTGTAATAATGAAGGTGTACCCTCCTGGGGTGAAACAGATGTGTGGGGAATGAGGGTCTATGGGTTGTGGGCGTAAGTGGCTCCTGGGATAAAATTCCTTTCTGTTTTTCTATGTGACTTCCTTGTTGTCCTTGCCAACCCTAGAAATCCCTTTCCAGGTGGAGTTTAGTCCCAACTCGGGGGTGACCCACTGCTGAGCATGATGAGAAGCGTGGTCTAAGGATGGGAGGTTCGTGGAAGGTCTGGACGCAGTTGGTGGACCTCAAATAAAAGATAAGTACCCATTTCTATGTTCATTTACATGCTATGTATTTATATATGTTGTTACATCTATGGTTTTGTCTATGATTACTGGATGTATTCTTTTACTATTATTTCTGGATTAAGTTGTGTGATAGAAGAACTCCACAAGAATATGTGTATGTACATAATGTTAATGTCTAGTCTAAAATTGCATTAGATAGAAATGAAAAAAATATAAATGAATATCAAATGTTATCTCTATTCATTCCTGTTAAGTTGTATATGTGAATATTTCCGCAAAGTTATTTAATGGCATGGCCTAGCCTATTGGTTTAAGGCTGGGAAAGATCACAAATTAGTATAAGATCTAGATAAAAAAAATAAGGTTGTTTGGGTAGCGTTCTCCAGCAGAGGTTGGTGGTTAGGGATGTTACAAATTGGTATCAGAGCCATGGTTTCGACACTAAGCCTGGATGGGCCATGTTAGTGGTTAACGAGAGAAAGATTTCAGAATGAATTTTTGTCAAAAGGGAAAAAATTCGAGGTTCAGAGCGTCCCTAGGTGCCAAGAGAATACCTTGGTCATGTTATGAAGCTCATGAGGTATAACGGTTTGTGGAATGGTATAAAAAAAAAGAGACTATAGTAAGCGTGGGTTTGGAACCACAAGGTTTGAAGTTGGGTCGTAATATCTTCACAGGGGAAAGACCAATGTTTTCCAACCGTTATATCTAGAAAGAGATGCATGAGGGTTAACCTATCACTCCTTCAGACTTCACGAATTTGGCGAAGTTATTTGTTAAGAAGCAAAAGAGGGTGTCGAAGCTCGAAGTTCTGAAGTCCCGGAGGGGATCTACACCGTAGATCCGAGGAGAAGTGTTATCGTTAGATCAAGCCCAGAGAAGAAGGTAAGGCGTGTGGTGAAAAAAGGATCTTTTCCATCAGATCTGTGTGCAAGTGGTTGTGAGTCGTGGATCTCACAACCGTTTGAAATTCAACGTTTGGGAGAAATGAGATGTGCTAAGATGAATCCTTTCGATGTCCCAAAGTGATGTGGCATGATGAAATCACCTAGGATGACGTGGAATTCCTTAGTCCTACCACGTGTTAGTCAGAATGGAAATTCGATGACCCTGTTAGCCCAAAAGAAATATGACATGTGGGGTCACGTGCCACCACCGTAATTGTTGACAACTGTACCATGTGGACCCTAGAAGGTAAAGTAGATTGGAAATTTAGAGTTTGGGATATTTGAGGAATGCTAAGGTAAAATATTCCAAAGTCCCAAAGTCCCAAAGTGACGTGGTCATGCTGACGTCAACAAGGATGATGTAGAAACATGGGATATGTGCCACATGTTAGTGAGTTAAGAACTTGTGGAGGATATCCACTTCGGGGAAAAGTGGGGTCACGTGGATTCAGAACTTTCGAAAGTCGAAGGCCAGAGTATACCTCAACCGTTGATCACAAAGTTTACATGGCAGTAGATGCAGTATTCCAGAGACTTGGAACTCCAGAAGGATTAAGAGTATGGATAGTTTGGAACTCTCAAAGCCAGAGTTCCATAGTAAATATCAGTCGTGGGATGTTGGAAAGACATGGACCGTTGATCCACCTTTCTTTGCGAGTTTGCCAATTCGACACCCTGAGAGATTTTTTGGGAAGTGCCTTGGATATCGCCAAAGCCCAGAGTTTTGAAGCTCCTATCCATCATAGATTGGAGTAAGGAATGTGGACCGTAGATCCATCGTTCTTTATGTGTTCTACAATTCATTTTTTGGTGATGTTTTGACCTCCGAATCTCTGAAGCCAAAGTTTCAACAATCCAGAGTATGTGCCTATTGGTTTAGCACTTGGTCCCAACCATGTTCACATGTGAACCAAGGGTTGAAGAAAAGGGGCTAGCGCTGAATGGTAAATTGTTGTAGAAAAGAACGGGGCTTAGTGATAGAATCGTGGGGATTCTTGATCGATGCAAAACCACCGAAAATGGAGTCTGATATTCTTTCTATTGAATCAAATTGTTTAAATTCCTATGGAAAATTATTAAAGACTGATATCCTAAAAAAAATTCGGCTCACTGCACATTTTTGCAGAGTTAACAATTGAAGGGCTGAAATGAGTGGTTGCATAGTATAGAGAATGGAGGAGGCACATGATGCTTACAATTCAGAGGATGAAGTTAGAGGAATGGATGTCCATTTGGGAATTGAAGGAACAAACTCCAATGGGTATGGAGAATAAATAGATAAGGAGGTGAACATGATGAAAATCATTAATAATTTGCAAAAGGATGTACAAATGCACCAGGAAGATAACAGAAGGCTTATGAGAGCTAAGGATTAATAAGGAGACTTCAATGTGAAGCTGATGCGAATCCTGGAAAGAATCGAAAATAAATTCGATAAGGAGAGTGGCTCCAACAAATCAGGAAGTCATGGGGACCTTGATGAGGAAAAAAGAGGAAGAAGGGGTAGCAGACAACACCAACACTCCCGAAGGAATTCCAAAAGGAGGCCACACAATAGTTCAAGTTCATCTCCTATCAGAAATCATAGGATATCTGAAGTGGATGAATTGAAGGGTGAAATGAATAAAATCAAACCTCCTACTTTTGATGGAGAGCATAAGAAAGATGAAGATGCTGAGGCATGGCTGCTGGGCATGAGGAAATATTTCCAACATAAGAACTATTCTTCTCATGCAGAGGGAAGACTTACCATCTACCAACTTAAATGGAAGGCATCCATATGGTGGGATCAACTTGTGAAAGTGAAACACGTCAGAGAGAAGAATGCTACATGGAGGGAATTCAAGATACATTTTGAAGAGAAGTACTCAACTAAGAGGTATTATGACAAGAAAATGAAAGATTTCTTTGAACTCAAGCTGGGAAGTATGCCCATTGATGAGTATGAAAGAAGATTCTTGGATTTTCTGAAGTATGTTCCCTTCATCAGGGATGAAACAATTAATATTCAAAGGTATATAAGTGGGATACCATCTTCCATCAGTGACAAGATACAGTATGATGATCCTAAAACTATAGAGGAAACTATAAGGAGAGAAAAATGCTTATATGATCAACAAAAAGGAAATCCTACTTTCCAAAAATATTGGGAAGACAAGAAGTTTAAGAGGGAGCAGAGGCAGAAGGGAAACAAACCACCATTTTTCAGGAATAGCCCTCAAGGACAACCAATTGAGAGAACCTAGGATGGATGAAGTAGGTGGGCAAAGGCCAAGGCCAACACCTATGGAATGTTGGGATTGCAAAGGATATCATAGGTATAGAGATTGTCCCCATAGAAAGGACAAGTGAGAGTTGTTCACAATGTTCAGTAAGCTGAAACAGTGGATGACATGGGCAAAAGAGTACCAAGGATCTATGCAGCCTTGGACAACAAACAAGCTAAGTTTCAATCACACATGATTGAAGTTGAAGGTATGATCAATAACCATGCATTTACTATTTTAATAGACTCAGGAGCTAGTCATAGTTACATATATCCTAAATTTGTGGAAAGATTATGTTTTCTAGGAAGCAAGCATGAAAAATCTTGGCTGGTACAACTGGCTACATGAGCCAAGAGGAAAGTTGTTGAGTTGGTTAAATCATGTCTAGTGGGCATGAATGGACTAAGTACCAAGGCAGATTTGAACATCTTTCCTTTGGGATCATATGGTTTCCTAATTGGTATGGATTGGTTGGACTAACACCATGCCATTTTAGACTACCATAACAAGGCATTCACTTTCTTGGATGAGGAAGGAAATCATAGAGCAATCCAAGGAATTCCCAAGGCATTTGTTGTCAAAGAAATCTCAACAATGTAGCTGAAGAAGTGTTACAGGAAGGGATGCCAAATATTTTCATCCCATATGGAGTAAGCATCTAAGGATAAGGTGCCAAATATGGAGGACCATGCAGTCCTACAATATTTTGAAAATGTGTTCAAGGAGTTACCAGAACTACCCCCAAAGAGAGATATTGATTTCTCTATAAATTTGATGCCTGGGGCAGCCCCAATGTCAAATACTCCTTATAGAATGAGTAGACTAGAGCTAAAGGAACTGCAAATGTAGATTGAAGAGCTTATTAAAAAGGGGTATATATGACCAAGTGTATCACCTTGGGGTGCCCTGGTCTTGTTTGTAAAGAAGAAAGATGGGACATTGAGATTTTTCATTGATTTCAGATATTTGAATAGAGTGACTATAAAGAACAAGTATCCCTTACCAAGGATTGATGATCTCTTTGATCAATTAAAGGATGAAAACATATTTTCAAAGATATATCTCAGGTGAGGATACCATCAGATAAGGATTAAAGAGGAAGACATCAACAATACCACCTTCAGAACAAGATATGGCCATTATGAGTTCACAATGGTGCCATTTGGGTTATCAAATGCACCCACTGTTTTTATGTTCTTAATGAATGGCGTTTTTCAGGAATATTTAGAAAAGTTTGTCATTTTCATTTTGGATGACATCATTGTATATTCCAAGTTGGAAGAGGAGCATGAACATCATTTGAGGATGGTGTTGCAAGTGCTAAGGGATAATCAGTTGTATGCCAAATTGAGAAAGTGCTCATTTTATTAAAGCATAATTCACTATTTGGGGCATATCATATCGGAAGAAGGGATGGAAGTGGATCCTAAGACTATAGAAGCCATTAGAGAATGGTCAGCGCCAAATAATGTGAAAGAAGTTAGATCCTTTATGGGGATAAATGGCTACTAAAGAAGGTTCATTGCAGAGTTTTTAGGAATAACTCACCCCATCACTTCCTTGCAGAGGAAGGGGAAGAAATTTCAATGGACAAAAGAAAGTGAAAGAAGCTCCAATTATAAGGATTGCATATCCAAATGAAGACTTCATTGTATGCACAAATTCATGTAAATAAGGACTGGGTGGAGTCCTCAGTCAAAATTGGTTTGTTGTATGTCATGAATCAAGGAAGTTGAAGGAGCATGAAAGGCTCTATGCCACTCACGATTTGGATTTGGAATCCATAGTGCATGCCTTGAAGAAGTGGAGGAACTACCTCATGGGAAAGAGGTTTGGGATGAGGACAAACCATAATGGTCTGAAATATTTATTTGATCAACCAACTCTAAATGCAAGGAAAAGAAGATGGTTAGATTTTCTCAATGAATATGACTTTGATATAAAGCATATCAATGGGAAAGAGAAAAAAGTGGCCGATGTACTCAATAGAATATTTCATGACTTGCATGCTACAACCATTAACATGTTCCAATCATATTTGAAAGACATATTTGTAGAGGCTGCAAAATCATATTTGCAATACATGGATTTGGTAACAAAATTGCAACAGAAAGTTGAGGATTACAAATTGAGAATTGATGGAATCTTCTTGTACAGAAACAAAGTTTATGTACCCAATTCTTATGAATTGAGGAGTGTGATTTTAAAATAAATGCACAATATACCTTATGCGGGACACCCAAGATATCATAAAACAATTTCAACAGTCAAGAGCCAATATTATTGGCCAGGCATGAAGAGGGATATTGTTGAATACATAGATAAATGCTTGGAATGTCAAAAGGTGGCTAAGCATAGACACCCAGATGGGTTTCTATAGCTGTTAACCATCCTTGAGTGGAAGTGGGAAGTGGTGACAATGAATTTCATCACAGGGTTTCCCAGAACAAGAAAGCAACATGATGGAATCATGGTAGTAGTGGACAAGCTTACTAAAGCTACCCATTTTATTCCTTTGAATACTAATCACAAGGAAACTAATGTTGCTAATATTTATATGATGAAAATAGCATGACTGCACAGTATTCCCAAGCCAATTGTGTCTGATAGAGACCCAAATTTTACCTCGAAGTTTTGGAGAGGATTATTCAAGGGGTTCAGAATGAACCTGAACTTTAACACAACCTATCATCCCGAGTTAGATGGACAAACAGAAAGAGTAAACCAAGTGATAGAAGATATGCTAAGGATGTATGTGATGGAAAAACCATCTAAATGGAAAGATTATATACACTTGGTAGAATTTTCCTACAAAAATGGGTATCAACCATTACTAAATATGATCCCGTTCGAAGCACTTTATCATAGAAAGTGCAACACCCTAATAAGTTGGGACAACCCAACTAATAGGGCAGTGGTTGGGCAGGAGTTTCTCAAGGAAATGGAAGAGAAAATGCTGAAGATTAAACAAAGTTTGAAGGCTTCCCAAGATAGATAGAAAATATATGCATAGAAAGGAAGAAACCAGATAGAGTTTAAAGTGGGTGATCATGTTTTCCTGAAGGTGAAAGCCAACAAAAGTTCCCTGAAGCTGGGAATCTATTCCAAGTTGGTAGCCAGATTTTGTGGACCGTTTGAAATCCTAGAAAGATTGCACCAATAGCTTATATGCTTGCATTTCCTGCATCCATGACTATTCATAATGTATTTCATGTATCTTTTCTCAATAAGTATATACCTGATGCTAATCATGTGATTTATTGGAATGTGATCTAGGTGGAACAAGAAGGCGCTTTACAAGTGCAGCCTGTGCGCATACTAGACTGGAAGAGAAAGAAATTATGAAATCGGGTTGTAAAGCTTGTAAAGGCTTAGTGGACTTGGTACGGTCCCGAGGACACAACATGGGAGCATGAAGATGCTATGTGAGCAAAGTACCCACATCTTTTTGAATATTTTGGAAATCTTGTTGTTGTTGTGTAAATAAGTTGCACTGAGGACAGTGAAAAAATAAGGGTAGGGATTGTAATACCCCAAGGAAGAGCCCCTACTGAATTGTAATTATGTTTATAGGTTGGTGAGTCGAGTGTTTATAAGCTGAGAGACTTATGTGTTTATTAGGCTGGTAAGCCAGATGCTAATGCCAATGAGCCTGATTTTGTATATGTAAATACTTGCATCGGTAATAAAAGTTACATCGCTGCATGTAGACCCTCCATGAATAAAGATCTTTGGGGGACTAAGATCCACTAGGTAGGGAAGGGGATAAGTGTATAGGAAGAGGGTCTAAGCTAGAGGGATTACCTCTAGAGGAATACTATTATATTATTATTTTCCAGAGGCTAAGGTTTGACTTAACCGTGTTGTCCTACTTTCCTTGGGAAAGGGGACGAGTGTTAAGTGGAGCTCATGCAACTTTAGGGAGACATTTTTCAACCTGGGAGCATGTAGCTTTTAGGTGGGAAAATCATCTCGTTGGGGGGTTGCCTCACCATTCTCATGACTCTCATGACTCTGAGGATTGTCCTGATTCTCAAGATTCCTTCACCATTGTGTTTGCACCCTGGCGAGGTTAGTCACCTTGAAAGAGAGACATACTCCCCACTGATGCATGCACCATTGCAAACTACAGATATTGGAGTTGTCATGCGTATTTCCTGTGAATCCTGACACACCTGTATTTTTCCTAGGCCAAGATGTGTCTTAGAGGTTGGTTGTTGCTGCCAACGTAGTCCTTGGCTAAGCTTGGCATGCTGCCATATTCTTTGTCCATACTCATTTTCAGTTCTTACCATCACCTGTGCATTAGCCGAATTCTGTTGTTGAAAGAACCTGTGTCCATTTGACATAAGAGATGAATTGAAGAAGCAGGTTGTCAAGCCTATGAGAAACTCTCCCCAAGTGAGAGAGTTTGTTGGGAAGTGAGTTCTCCTGAAGGGAGTCCCGTAGCATCTACAATACTTTGATACTTTCGGTCCAAGATGTTGTTGAAGTCTAAGGAAAGGGAGGTGTAGTAGCCGATGGACTTGTAATAGTGAAGGTGTACCCTCCTGGGGTGGAACAAACATGTGGGGAATGAGGGTCTGTGGGTTGTGGGTGTAAGTGGCTCTTGGAATAAAAATCCTTCTTGTTGTTCTGTGTGACTATCCTTTCGTCCTTTCCAAACCTAAAAATCCCTTGCCCAATGGAGTTTAGTCCCAGCTCGGGGGTGACCCACTGTTGAGCATGATGGGCAGTGTGGTCTAAGGTTGGGAGGCTCGTGGAAGGTCTGCACACAGTTGGTGGACCTCAATTAAAATATAAGTACCCATTTCTCTATTCATTTACATGCCATGTATTTATATATGTTGTTACATCTATGGTTTTGTCTGTGATTACTGCATGTATGATTTTACTGTTATTTCTGCATTAAGCTATGTGATAGAAGAACTCCACAATAATATGTGTATGTACAAAATGTTAATGTCTAGTCTAAAATTACATTAGAAAGACATGAAAATAAATATATAGGAATATAAGATGTTATCTCTATTCATTCCTATTAAGTTTTATATGTGAATATTTTCCGCAAAGTTATTTGGTGGCATAGCCTGGCCTATTGGTTTAAGGTCGAAAACAGTAAATAATTGGTATCAAATCTAGATAAAAAAAAAGGTTGTTTGGGTAGCGTTCTTTGACAGAGGTTGGTTGTCGAGGATGTTACAGCATGAGGAAGTTGATGTTGCAGTGGAAAGAGATCCAAGAACTTAGTTAGCACTAAAAATTTGTGGGCTTTACAAGTTTTGGGATCTCAAAGGAATGAGTGCTTAAGTGAGGATGCTCCAAATTCTGGTGAACTTTGGGATCAAGATAGAGATGCCTTCAATATCAATGGAAACCATTGAGAATTGAAGTCGAGGACATCTATTTTCTTACAGGATTGTCTCATTGGGGTGAGGTGGTGAACCTCAAATCCCGAGGGGCTGGGGGTGGTATGAATATAGAACATTACATTTCCACCCACTCTGCTGCAGGCACAAAAAAAGTAGAGAGACAAATCCCCATCAGAGTGATTGAGAACCTGAGTTTTAACATCGTTGTTCTCGTGATTACATGGATCACAGAGTCAAACTCATTTCACCAGGCATCAAGGCCACTTATGTTCTATTCAATGGAGTGCTTAGGACCAAAAGTTTATGATTGGTGCACCTCACTACTGGCTAACATGAAGAGCCAACTAACAAACTACAAACAAGGTAGGAAGAGGAACTTTGTGTTCACATCTATCTCGTGTAGTTGTTTCTTTGAGCGGGTTCCAGGATTGAGCCCTAGAGTCAAGATCGTTCCAAATAAACTGCACGATCCAACCATGTCATGGTGGATCGAGGTGATGAGGTGGTTGGGAGGTGGTAGGGTGCCAACCCCCTACAATCATGAGTTCTTCTTCTTGTGGCATCGACAGATGATAGCCCTGAAAAAATACCCTTATACAGGGCTTGATTACAGAGGAGATACAAACATGCCATTGCCACCATAGGTGATATAGGTATGAAAAAAAGTTTTATATATTTCATTTTTTGAGTTTTTCAAAAAGAGTAAAAAAAACAAATATTTTTGGATGGTGTCCAGTATTGACAATTACTCTGTTATGCAGATGTGGGTTCATGATGACCGGATGGACTCCCATGATATCGGTAGAGGCACTGGGGAGATGAGCTAGCATGAGGATATGCAGATAGAGTGCTACAAAATGTGTAGGGGAACTTGTCTCATTTGATGCACATGATTCCTATGGTTCAAGTAGAGGATCTGCCAGAGGCTATGCAGTGAAAGGTGGTGGGTGTGCCCTGTGCGTGGTTGTGACTCTTCCGACATGTCACAAATGCCATATTATGCTATCATGATATGAATTTGGTGCCCCAAGTGTAGATGCCATGGTCATTATATCTATCGACCATATATGTATTTTGAGGGTGTGATCCCCATTTTGTACTATGACACCATATTTTTGGAGAGATGAAATATAAAAAACATTGGTCTTCAGCTTTACTTATGTCACAATGTGTACATTGATGAATGTGTTTTTTGTAGTTTATTTGTGTGACAAATTCCAATATAAAACATACTTATCATATGCATCAGATACATAATTAAAACTTCTAGGTATGTGATTATAAATACTAAAATCAAAGTGTCGTTCCAAAAGTCATACCCATAGGAATAGTTGGAGTAGAGTAGGGTCTCGCACACAGTAACTATCGTTCAAATGACATACTACTAATTGGGAGTCTGGGAGAACTTTTAATAAATGAACACCATGTGAAATGGCGTCACGTAAAATCTCTATAATGACGTTATATTAAGACACATTATTCATTGATGGCCCTAGACAAATGCCACCTGAAGACACCAGTTGACCCTTAGGTGAGTAAATAACCCAAGTGATGGAAGAAAAGTTTCGTGTATGATGAATGGCACCATCTGCGAATCCTAAGTAAATTGAAGACTTCATTGACATCTACCAACCAAGGAAAAAATCGATAAGAAAGATGATGAAATAAAGGAAAATATATACATACACTAAGATACACTAGTATACAAAGAGTTACACCCAAGATTAGGGATCAAGCGTAATATGTTTTCAACTAGAGCCCATTTATGGGATCAACCAACATATTCCCTTCATAATATTCCAATTCGTTGGCTCCTTTTTCTAAAACACATCGCAAGATATAAGGACCGTGCCACATGGGGTTGAAATTAATTGCCCCCAATGGTTATTTTTCTTGATTATACAAGAGTACCAGGTCACCCTTAGCATACTACCGAGTACAAACAAAATTATCATACTGGACCTTGACACATCGTTTATTCGCTTATATAGTCTTAGATGCATCTCGATGCTGCTCATATAGGATCTCTAGGTGTACGAGGCATTCTTTGATATCTAAAGTGTCAGGTAGGAGCTTGACTTCCAGTCTAAGGGAAGGGATTTCACAGTCACTCGGAAGGATTGACTCCAAACCGTGTATTAACTGAAAGGGAGAAAAATCGGTGGAAGTTTTAAGCAAGGTTCTAGAGATGTTGGTCATGATGGTAGCATAAATACTTGCCATGTTTTCTTCGGCATAAGTTCCATACATATCTAGTGGAACTACGGCATGATCGACGATATCACTCAAGGTAGATCTGAAATTTCCCTGTTCAATTCTAAAAAAATCTGGGAGGAAGAAAGAGAGATGGTGCATATCATCCCATGGCCTATTAGGACCATTCACGACCTGTAGGATCGCTTAATACAAAAGTAAAGTTTCATTGAGGAAATCATGTGAGAAAGATGATGAAGCAGACCATACAGGCTTGTGAACATGATCCTCATCGTCCTTCTGAGAGGAGACATGATCCATATCAACAAAAGAGTCAAGAACAACTTGATACATTAGCTCTGCCACTGATAATGGCATTTCCATTCCAATATGTGACTGAAATTCACAAGACATGGTTGGGGAAGGCAGGGTCCAAGGATCGTTGCTATAGAGGGAAAACCCACCTATGGACTACACTAGGGTTCAACATGTAGGAAGAGCTAACTGTCTAAGGTCTCATACTCTTTAACAACTACCCCAAATACACCCCACATTCATGCATAAAACACAAGGTAAAAGGATCCGATAACTCTACCTTAAACTCCACGTCCGGTGTCGATCCTTTTGCGTTCGGTTGTTCCTCGACTACAAGTCTCCTCCCAAGGTCAACTTGCATTCATAAACATACAAACAAAGAACTACGAATATGCATCTTATATATGAATTAGTGGGTTAGATGTCATAATTAAATATAAATCAAACATAAATATTGAACACATCATATTTAGGATAGAAAAAGTATTCCTTTTTATTAATCTCACAAAGTTACTTACAATGAGATCGGAGACTTCTCCTCGAACCTGGTCTGGGCTCCTCTTCACCAAGATCCAATTGCTTCCACATATATTTCTCCTCTTCATCTCTCTCTAGGGAATGGATTAGGCTTGCAATGGAGGAAAAATGCAATAATAGGGAATTCTGGCTCAAAACTCACAATGTGGCTACAAATTCTTGGGGCAAGGGGGGAAAGTGAAATGGGAAGAGTTTCACTATTCTTATGCTTAGCTTTGGAATGATATCCCAACACCTCCTTTTATATGACAAAAGGATGGTTATTCAGTTGGGTGACGAGCTATAGGTAGTGGGACAGTTAGAAAATTACCCAATAGCCCGTAATCTCAATGAATTCCTGGCAACTTTTTATTTTTTACAACTTTTGTGAGTATACGTGGGCTATAATGGTGCAACTAGCGTACGTACGCGAGATGCAGTGGTGCAACAAGTGTGTGTACATGGGAAGTAATGGTGCAAGGCACATACATATTTAAAAATATGTTTTTTAAGAAGAGCTGCTCAGTGATGGCTTGGAAAAAATAACAAGTAAGATGGCTTGATGCCAGGTATGCATGTATGGTGCAATTTAGGGTTATAACACCTTTGGATTTTTCCAAAAATGGAACCTAGCCTGCCTTTTCAAATTTCTCCCTACAAGCTTGGTATTCTTGCATCTCCCTTTATAATTGGAACATTGGTTCATATCTATCAACCCCTATGATGACTTAAAAGCAATTCTTACAGTGTATGAGGCAACAAAACAAAGAACGAGGGTTTAGTACTGGAAAAGAGCATCCCGTGATAGAGTACTGGAAGGGGATAGAATATGAAAATGGTATGAACGGACAGAGCACATTGTGAATGGAGATGGTATGACAAAAAAAAGGGTAAATAACGATCATTTGGATGGTGAAGCCATCAAGAGGAGCGTTTATAAGTTAGAATTTGGATTACAATGGTCACATCCATGGTAATGATGGCAAGGTAAGACAAGTTGTATCCATGAATAACTTAAAGGATCGTATGGAGGTTTGCGTTAGATTGTTTTCACGATAATGTTGGTGAATGATTACAGGAGATATGGTTAATGTGACCGAAATTCACAGTTATGCAACCATTTGATGTCAACGTGATTGGAAAAGGATCATGGGTTTGACATGCATTAAGACATGGTTTAAACAAATCATTCACACGATGTGATTTTGGATGATGGCACTATGATATTACTTCATGATATGAACAAATTTTTTGGACCAGAGTGTTTGAGAATGGAATTGGTCCTGTTAAAGGTATAATTACCTTGTACTCTCAACTTTTTATACCCATCCCATCAAAAGCTTCGAGTGTATATGAATGATTTCTATAGCAGAAAATATACACAAGGACTTTCAAAAGTTCATGGTAGGGATCGTGCAATAATTGAGGAAAGGACGATGCGTGAAATTAACCACATGTTTAATACATAATTAGTATGATTCTTTAATAAAACGAGATAAAATAGTGAGCTTATACCTCTTATTACTTGAAGCATTTGTATCGAGTAGGAAAAAAACCTTGGAGTATAGGATAAGAATTACCAAAACTTCATCACTAGTACCGGATCATAGCTTAGTACCAGACCACTGCAGAAAATTGTTGTAGTACCAGACCAACACAGACCTTCTCCCTTAGTATCAGATGAACATAGGGGTAAATTTGTTGCAGTACCGAAACAACATAGAGAATTTCCCAGTACCGGATGAACACAGGGGTGAATTTTTTGCAGTACCAGAACAACATAGGATTTCTCCCTCAATATTGGATGAGAACAGAGGTGAACATTGTTATAGTACCAGAACAACACAAAGGTGTTATCTAGTACCGAATCACCACAAAATTTTATTTCGGTACTCAATGAGAATTGGATAAGGTACATGGTGGCGTATTCTGTAGACTAGAACTTTGTAGGCTACATTTTGTAGAAATTGCTGGCATTTTCTATTGCTATGGATGAGAATATGTGATTGTATTCTACTAAAGGACCATATATGTAAAACAGAAAACAACACCTAGTACATAAACTATGGAATTGCAGCGAAAGTGTCAGAAAATGAGGCAAAAGATGTCAATGAATGGGCTCCAAGATTTGTAACAAGAAGGTACTCTGTAGCTGGACAACCTCATATTGAGATTCATAATCCTCCTCTTTTTGGAGCCAAGTTGATCACTACTCCTATTTCCACTTCCATTTTATTATAAAAATAACCCTAACTTCTACTATTCTGTGGATTTTTCTTGAGCCCAGATTAGTTAATGCTCGCCGGTGTTTTAAATTTTTAGGAGTCTGAAAAAATTAAAGAAAACTCCATCTATTGTCCCATGGATTTTTCTCGAGCCCAGGCTAGTTCCCACTCACCTGTGTTTTCAATTTTTAGGATTCTGAAAAACTTAAAGAAAAATCCATCTACTTTCTCGTGGATTTTTCTCGAGGCCAGGCCAGTTCCTGCTCATCGGTGTTTTAAATTTTTAGGATTCTGAAAAACTTAAAGAAAAATCCATTTAGCTCCTTTTCCATAACTGATCTACCATGGATGGATAAAGGGATAAACCTACATCAAGTATATGTCCTCCTTATTCATTTATCTACTTGAGAACACAATCAATCTTTTTGTTTTTGTTAGTAACACAAACATTTCTATCTAATGACACACATATTTACAAATATGTACAGAGCCAAATTAATTCACACAACAAACTTACTATGGTGGATCAGCAGGAGGACAAGTTCCCTTGCTTACCAATTCCATTTCAGAATTTTGAAGAACATGTCTGATAAAATCCTCTTTGGATAGAGGCTTATGATAAACCTTCAATCGATGTCCATTCACGACAAAGGAGGTCTGATTCTCATCAATAGTATTTATGTTAACTGGACCATTTTTGTAAACTGTATCAACTTCATAATGTCTCAACCATCTAGTAGATAATTTTCCTTTAAAATTATTGAACCTACTATCATACAGTAGGGCACAATCACTTGACTAAAAAGACTTTTTATTGATGTACTTGTCATGCCATTTAGTCCTTTGTTCTTATATAAGGGTAGTCCTTTGAAGAGAATCTTTTCTGACCTTATCAAAATCATTCAATTGCAATAGCCTCTGTTTTCTAGCTTCATCCAAATCCATCCCTAATTGCATGGCAGTTATAAAGGTTTTCACTTGAAATTCTATGGGAAGCAACACCCGCTTCCCATATACCAATTCATAAAGTGTATGACCCGTTGTGTTTCTCCAAGATGTTTTATAGGCCCATAAGGCCTCATGCAACCTATCAACCCAGTCTTTATGATGTCACTGAATAGTCTTGGTAAGAATGACTTCTATCACCTTGTTAGTTGATTCCACCTGCCCATTTTCTTGAGGGTGATAAAGTGAAGATTTTCTATGTTTATTTTTATACTATTCAGTAATAGCTTTGACCAAATTGAAGGTGAATTGGGTTCCTTGGTCAGTTAATATTTCTCGAGGAACACCAAAGTGAGTAAATATTTCTTCAAAAATAAAATCTACAATAGATTGTTCACTAACAGAATATAAAGCTTTAGCTTCAACCCATTTGTTCACATAATCTGTGTAGAACAGGATATACTTCTTCCTTCGAGACATAAGGTTAATGGGAGCTACAAAATCCAAAGCCTATTTCTTAAAAGGTTCAATTACTACCTGATCTTGGAGAGGCATCTCATCAACTGCAGTAGGTTTTCCCATCCTCTGACAATCATCACAGCTGGCCACATACTTCTTGGCATCCTTGAAAATAGTTGGCCAATAATAGTCAGATTGTAATATCTTGTATGTTGTTCTTCTATCAGCAAAATGGCCTCCACATGGACCATCATGATAGGATTTGAAGATTTCATGCATCTCATCCTCCCGGACACACCTTCTGATCACCAAATCAGGCCCAGTATGGTATAAACAATCATCATGCCACATGTAATTCGCACTAAGATGGATAATTCTCTATTTTTCTTAGGAGGATAGATTCTGAGGTAGATTTCCTGTTACAAGATAGTTGGCTACATTTTCATACCAAGGAATGTAAGTAGAAATAGAAAATATATTCTCATCTGGAAAATTGTCATCTACTGGTGCATTATCACCTGTATGAATGAGTCTAGAAAAGAAATCAACAACTAAATTATCTCTTACAGGCCTATCAATGATGGTGATATTGAATTCTTGTAGTAATAACAACCATCTAGTCACTCTAGCATTTTGTTGGGCTCATGATTTGGTTGTTTAATGATGCTGATTAAATCCTTTCTGACTAATATTATATATGTATTAATAACCATTTTGAAGAATTTTTGAAGGATTTCATAACAAATCATCATAGCTTATACTAGGTACGTGTAATTGATGTTTTGTGATGATTTTGAGTTTAATTTAGTTCAATTTAATGATTACAAGAAGCTAATGCATGATCTGTGTGTCACAGGTAAAAATCACATGGCGTTTCTCCATCCAGTAGCTCGACTTGTACTCCATCTATAGTGTCCCCAAGGCCAAGCCCCGTTGTAAACCAAGTTCTGAAAGGAATTGTCATTATGTTTTATAGTCTGGTGAGCCAAGTTCTTATAAGCTGGAGACTTATGTGTTTTTTAGGCCAGGGAGCCTAAGTGTTGAAGGCCAGGAGCCCGCTTTTGTACTTGTATGTATGCAGAACATTTAATAAAATATAAACACCACCAGGTGCAGACCGACCACGATGAATGAGTGAAGGGGGACTGAGCATCCACAGAGTGGGCAAGAAATTAGGGGCTGGAAGGTGGGAAAGGGGCTAAGTGTTGAGCCTGGGAGCTAAGCCTAGGTGGCTTAAGCCTGGGAATAATATTTTAATATTATTCCAAAAAAAAAAGAACATGTGCATTTTATGTTTCATTTCATCCTAAGTTTTGGAAAGGGTAAGCGTGCAAAGGGGATGCATGTTGATGGAACGCATGCAGTTCCAAGGGTGACGAGTGTCATCCCTAGTGCATGCAAATAAAATGGCCAGGAAGAGCCGTGAGAGGACCCCTCCTCCATTCTACCTGACAGTCTGAAGGTGAACGATCAGACCTCTAAAAAAGAATACCCTGGTGCATCCCTGAAAGACGAAAATCCTGGGTTGACTTCTGAGATAGCCAGTACCACCCCTATCTGAACAGTTCGAACCTATTTTGACCTTGTGTGTATTGTTTGTCATGCATCCCCAACAACTAGAGTGCAAGTCTATTCTATGCTGGTGGATTGGGAAATAGAAGTGACCAGCCATTGTTGAACCTGTTGGGAAGCCTGTGTCTATTTTCCTTGTGAGTTGTTGTGACCACGCAGTGCTGGACTGCGTGGGGTCTTGTTGGCCAGTGGTGCAATGCTCTCTCTAGGTGAGAGAGGTGATTGAGGTTGGAAGAACAGGTTGTTGGACTGTGAGCGATTCTCTCCAGGTGAGAGAGTGTGCGAAGGAAGGAGAGGACTCCTGGAAGGAACCCTGTAGCTGCCACAGAGCTCGGAGACGTCTGGTCTAGCTTGTTCCTATAACCCAAGGCAAGGGAGATTGGCAGCCGAAGGAATATCTAGGTGACAGAGAAGGTGTATACTCCTAGGGTGGAAAAAGCATGTGGGGAATGAGGGTCTGTGTGCAATGAGCTTGGGAGGTTCCTTGGAGAGAATCCCTTCCTTGTGGTAGTGTGTTGTTTTCCCTGTAACCTCAGCCTAGCCTAGATTTCCTTGCCTTGGGGTGGAGATTAGTCCCAGCTTGGGGGTGACCCACTGTTGAGCTGATGAGTAGTGTGGTCTAAGGTTGGGAGGTTTGTGGAAGGCCTGCACTTGGTTGGTGGAATCTACCATTGATAAAGATAAGTATCTGATTATGTTTTAATCATGTTTTGCATGACTGTGTTGCTTATGTATCATGTTTTTCAGTGTGTATATGAATTAATATGAAAATCTAATTGCTTGCTGATTATGGCAGTAATTCATATGAATACTTTGTGTTGAATGTGTTTATTGTTTAAATGCATGTGGGTTAAATAACATCAGTATGAGTTATGTACAAAGTGGTGTTATAGTCTTCTTTTAAGAGCGATTAAACCTTAGTGGCAGAAAAGGTGCACTACAGTTTGGTATCAGAGCCAAGGTTTCAACACTGAGCCTAGATGGGCCAGTGGAGCGGTCTTTGGACCAAGAATGCGAGGGGAAATTGGGTCTGGAAGGCTAATTTCAAACCCTGGTTTGCTCCAAAGTGTCAAGGAGTTACTTGACGAGTTTTTAAAGCTCAGGAGGTATAGCGGCGTTATGAAACCGTGGCCATTGTGGTATGAGTCCACAGGGAGAGAGGACTCCACACCGATGGTGTGGAAGCTCTAGGATCTGTTCGGGAGGGAAGGCGAACCCTTATGAGCCGTCAGATCTTGAGAAAATTACCTGACAACCGTCGGATCGGTAGAGATTTGCACGAAGTTTTAAAGCTTCGTGAACAGGAGGGTGAAAGTCCTAAAAGAAGTTGGCTTATCGGGATATTGATGTTCGGGATATTGGATTTCTCGAGTTCGAGAAGGTCGGGACATTTCAAGTTTCGAAATAGCGAGAGGAAATCTGAGCCGTCTGTATAAGGAAGGACACGTGTCGCGCGATCGTCCAATTCGTAGATCCAGATACCCGGACTCACATAGGTGAGTGTTTTTTACCTTGCACCAGGCTAAATCCCAAGATTTGATCCGATCCATCCAATAGTTGGGACACGTGGCAGAGATCGAGCGACCCATCGGTATATCGGCTACCGGGGTTTTGATTTGACATAGAACTTTGTCATCGGGGAATTGCAGGTTGCGAAATCCCGAGATTGGATCTGAGCCGTCCGTCAGTTGGGACACGTGGGTGAGATTGGGAGCCCATCGGCATATCGGGGTTCGACGTTTTGCGAATCTTGAAGACAAGGCACCCGAAGCATTTGAAATCGCGAAATCGCGAAATAGCGAGAAGCGACGTGGACCCTCCTGAATGTACCACATGCCACGGTGGTGAAGGGCGACATCTATGCTGTGGGCCCAGAGAATAAAGTAATTTGTGATTTCAGGGACTCACGAGATAAGGGCATGGGAGGTCGACATTGAAACTCGTGAAGTCACAAAGTAGTGAGAATGAGAGGAGAAAAGTCAACATCACTTCTCAGGGTTTCGTGAAAGGGAGGCACCAGGGTTGGATGCCACAACTCACGAAGGTGCGAATAGCGAAGGGTGCTAGCACTTAGCCCTAGACTACGGTCATGCGTAGAAGACGCTAGCAAGGAGGGAGCCATACTCGTGTCGCATCTCGGGTATCGACGGTTAGAGGAAATGAGTCGAGGGTCTTCGACTCATGAACTCGCGAGATCATGAGTTGCAAAAGGGTGAATCTGGTTATGAATATCTAACTGTGGGATCTTCGTGGACCGAAACCCGAAGTCCCGAAGTCCTGAAATCTTCAAAGACAGAAGAATCATAGCGGATTTTAAGGATGACAACTATGTTGTGGGCTCGAGGAATAAGGAAACGAAATTTTCAGAATTCAGGAATTGAAATGATAAAAGGTTGGGAGTCACTGCAAATGAACTCCCTGGTGCCGAAAACCTAAAGTCCCAGGTACCGAAAACCCGAAGGCCGAAAATCCCAAAATGCTGAAAACGAAAGTTTCGAAAACTCGAAAATTGGAGAGCCGAGCAAAGCTCAGAAAAGTCGTGAAATTGAAAGATTTTCTTAACATCGATTGTTATGAAAGATGAGGAATTGTCAAGAAACAAAGGCTTGACAAATTCTAATTGTCTGCTCATTTGTATTGTGTAATGACTGGTTTGAAAATAACTTCTAAAAATTTTACCAAATCCTACCAAATGTACAGCAAATTTCTACTAGATTCATAAAAGAAGAATTATCCCAAATTTTCTCAACACTTATGCAATTAAAATTAAAATTTATTAATGAGTAATGCATAAATTCAAATTGAGTACCTTAACTCTGACGCTAATTTCCGCTGTTAGCTGCCTTCCTGCTGCTACCTGCTACATAGTCCAGTTCTGTTGCAAACACAGAAAATAATTGCCCAAAACCTCCTGTCCACCCTGCCAACTAGGAAAATGACCTAGCTCCAGGATATCTACAGATATCCTGGCCCTCCGAGCCCAAAACCGCTAGCAACTCGCTGCCTGCCTGAACAAATAGCTCACAACCAGCAAATCCTGTGCCTCAATCTGAGCACACCTATCTCCCAGCTCCTCTCGGCTCTCTGCCCATAGCAAGAAAACAGTCTCCCATAGAATGCCTCCTCCCCACTCCTTTCCCCTTCTTATTCCCCCTTCACCGCCTTTCCTCCTTCCATTAAATTCCTTATCCCTACATTTAATTACCCTTATCCATTCATTAAATATATTATCCATGTATTGAATACGTTATCCCTTGTGGGATACGTAACTCAATTTAAACATTATATTTTATTATCCAATTCTTATTTAATACTTTATTAATTAATGAATTAATTAATAATCAAATTAATCATTAACCATATTGATTAAAGAGTTAATTATACTTAAATTAATCATAATCAAGAATAACTAATTAATAATAACTAATTAGTTAAGGTTATTTTAATAAATAATTATAGTTTAGCTAATCTTTTAGGTTTACATTATTCAATTAATTATAATTTATAATCAAGAGTCGTTACATACACCCACCCTTCAGGAAACTTCGTCCTGAAGTTAAGGTATCTTATGGTACAAAGAACAAGAACATGGTTCACACATTCATAACAAGTAACTGACATTATTAGTCAGTAAATCAAGAAAACTCATACATACTA